>VWZW01004160.1:26460-39773 GCA_013397115.1 Edolisoma coerulescens | reverse complement strand
CCGTGCCGTGCCGTGCCGTGCCGTACAATGCCGTGCCGTGCCGTGCCGTACAATGCCGGGCCGGGCCGGCCGGGGCCGGGCGCGCACAGAGGCAGCTGGCGGCTCAGCGTGGAGCGCCGGGCCAGCCCCGCGGCAGATGCAGCCTCAGCTGTTCCCGGCTGCAGAGCAGCGGCCCCGGGCCCGGGTCACCCGCGGCAGCCGCCGCCCGCCTGCCAGGGCGGTGTCAAGCTGCCACTCTCGTCCCGCTCGCTGCCACCTCCCCGGCCCCAGCCCGGCCCGCGGGCCAGGGGACACGCACATCACGCGCATCAAGGATGCACCGAGCTCGGCAGCTCCGGACAGCTCGACTTTTGGAGTTTAAGACTTCACTCCAAGCTGTTTCTTTTTTTAAAAAAAAAAGAAAAAAAGAGACAATTCCGCTGCAGTTCGTGCGGCTGCTGCAAGTGATGCAGCAGCAGAGGACCCACGGGGAACCAGCTCTCTAAATGTAACAATAGCACACTTTATTAATTGCTTTTAAAAATTTATATTCTGTACGGTGATCAAAATATTTTAGAGAGAGCCTTTAGTGTTGTGGAAAACCTGCCAGAATCTTAGGCAGGGATGCTGATGATCACTGGCCCCCGCTCAGCTCTGAGACACTCCGTGGTGGTAAATTCCTTTCTCTCATCACCAAACGGAAAAACTCTTCACTAAAACTCTTCGTGGCTCTCAGTGTAACGTGGCAAAATTCAGGGGTTTACAACATGATATTTATATAATATTTATTATTTCAGTATATAGAGATTACCCACCCGGATTTTTTAGCTGCTCATTGCTGCACCAAAGCACCTGAGTGAAACATTTAGGAAAGCCTTGGAATTATAAAACCAGTTTTTGACTTCACCATTTCACCACTTTCTCCCATAGAAGTTGATCAGGAAGCTTTAAAATCTCCCAGGGAAGTCCTTTTGACACTGCCCAGAGGGTGGTGAGCACATCCCCAGGCACAAAACACTTCATCCATTCCATCCTAAAATATTAAAATTTATATATATTAAAATGTTTTAAAAATAAAATATCCTCCTTCTCCTTTGTCAGGATAGTCTTTAACTGAGTAAATAAATCCACAAAAGGGAAATAAAGAGAAATCCTGGGCAAGGCGACAAGAAAAAGCTTTGTGATGGGGCAGCTTTTGGTCTGCATTAAAAGGCAACTTCTTTAGATCTTTGGCATTCAAGGGACTCTGGTTTTATTTACCGAGGGATCAGTGCTGGGAATCTGGGAATCAGCAGGAATTGAAGCCTGAAGCAGCATTGCTTCACTGCTGCTGGGGGTGTCTATAGAAACAGATGGAAAAGGGGGAAAAAAGGCTAATACGGAATGGTGCTCAAAGACCTTCCAGCCCGAGATGTTCTCGTTCGACCTTTCCTGAAAACCTGGGCTGGGGAACTTGTGCTGGGATTGTCCAGCTGGGGTCTGGGAATGGAATCACTTCCTAACCCTGGGTGGACCAAGCCCTGAAATTCTTTGTATTTTGATTCCTGAATAAAAGCTGAGTTTTCCAGGTTTTTAGCCACATTCCATTTTCCCTCAGCACCCCTGGAATTCCGTGGTTGAGATCACCAGCACAGCTCACTCTTATTTAACTGCTGTGCTTTAAACCAACTCATCCCCTGGAGCTGGGGCTGAGGAGCATCACCCTCCTCTGCAGATCATATCCCCCATTCCTGTCGTTTTCTTCCCTGAATATCATCCCAGGAATGCGAGGGGGTTGTTGGTAAAACGATCCAGAATTGATTTTTAGAATTTCTCTGCATCCAGCCCTGGGGCCCAGCACAGGGAGGACGTGGAGCTGCTGGAGAGAGTCCAGAGGAGGCACCAGGATGAGCAGAGGGATGGAGCAGCTCTGCTGGGAGGAAAGGCTGGGAGAGCTGGGATTGTTCAGCCTGGAGAGGAGAAGCTCTGGGGTGAGCTCAGTGTGGCCTTGCAGGGCCTGAAGGAGCTACAGGAACCATGGAGAGAGACAATTTCCAAGGGCTGGAGGGACAGGACCCAGGGAATGGCTTCCCAGTGCCAGAGGGCAGGGCTGGATGGGATCTTGGGAAGGAATTGTTCCCTGGGAGGGTGGGCAGGCCCTGGCACAGGGTGCCCAGAGCAGCTGTGGCTGCCCCTGGATCCCTGGCAGTGCCCAAGGCCAGGCTGGACATTGGGGCTTGGAGCAGCCTGGGACAGTGGGAGGTGTCCCTGCCATGGCAGGGGTGGGGTGGGATGAGCTTTAAAGCTCCTTTGTAACCCAACCCATCCCATGATTCCATGATTCAATGAATTTTGCTCTGCAAAAGAAAAGATGAAGTAAAACCTGTGAGAGCCTCCAAGCACCATTCCTAAATCCCTTCCAGCTTTGCCTTGCTGTGCTTCCATCCTGAGCTGGTTGCATGGATGGCCTGGTGAAATCTTGGGAAAAATCCACTCTGCCAGAGAGGGATTTTCTCCCTGAGGCAGAGCCTGGAGATGTGTGGGTGGTTCATGCTCCAGTGGTGCCCAGCTCTTCCACTGGGACCACCTCGGTCAGTGGAGATGCTGAACCTCCTGGGGGCTCCAGAAGGGTGGCATGTCCCCATCTCCAGGACTGCTGGTGACCCTGGGGATCAGGGCTCACAGGAGCCTTTTTCCCGAATCCTGCATGAATTCCCACACAGGGCCTGCCTGCCTTGGAATGCGCTGGCTGCGTTTTACCAGAGCCTTGAATTTAGGCAGGAAATATTCCAGGAGGTTTCTGCTCCAACCCCTGCCCCAGGCAGGGCCAGCTCTGGGATCACACCAAGCTTTGCTCAGGAAGGGCTGGAAAATCCAGGATGGATCCAGCACAAGCTCACTGGAGAATGTCTTAACCCAGGGAAAGAGGGGCAAGGGCAGGCGAGGAGGAGCGATGGGGCCGTGGAGTGTCCTGGAGTCTGTGGGCAGCACCTGGAGCTGCAGGGAGCAGGTTTGGGAAAAGGAGCCTGAGGGAGAAAATTGCATTGCTGCCCTTGGGAAGTGAATTCCCGAGGGAACAACTGTCTCACCAGTGTTTTAACGTCTGCTGCGGGGGAGAATTCCCGTGTTTTCCAAAATGCAGGGTGGTCCATGGAGAAGCCTGGAGCAGGGAAAACCCTGAGCTCAGGCACGCTGGGGAAAGAAATTGATCCCGATGGGTGGAGGGATGTCGTGGAATCGTGATGAGGGAGATTTAGCTCAGAAATAGCCCCTTTTTTTTACAACATCTGTGTATTCTTTAAAAAATAAAACCCCAGAACACCTTCGCAGAATATCAGGGAATTTCTTATCAAGGGATACAGGAAATCTCCTTTACAATCATGGCATGGACGTGCTGTGCACAGAAAAACGCCTCAATTTTGCCTTTTTGACATCATTTACTGTTGCAGCTGATCTGCTTTTCTCTGACGTTACTGGCTATTTTTCATCAGTTTATCTATCTGGGTTTTGTGAGGACCGTTTTAATTTAACCTCTGAAATTTAATCCCTTTATAACACCTCCGCTCCTCAGGACAGGGTGTGAACAAGCCGCGTATTTAAGAGCTCTGGAAATCTGGGAATTTCCCCGTCGACTCCACGATTAAGGAGCGCATCCTTTTGGGATTTGCCGGGCCCAGAGCCCGGCGGTGTCACAGGCAGCGCGGCTCCGTCTGTCCCCTCCCCGCGCATCCCTGCGGGACAGCCCCGTTCCTGCGGCTCTGTCCTGTCCCGCCCCGCCGGTGGCGGGATTCTGCCGCGGCATTTGAGCTGCAAACCCTCCCGTATGCTGGAATGACACCGGGCCGGGTGCCACAGCCCCGGCACCCGCTGGAAGCCCCCGGTCCCGAGGGCCCCGGGCTCCCGGCACGGCGCTGCCCGGCCGGGCACCGTGGGGAGCGCTCAGCGCGCAGATGAGGCCGGCGAGCGGCAGCTGGCGGGGCCGGGGCTCAATTAAGCAGCACGCGCTAATGAGGCTGGGCCAGCCCGGCCGCGCGGGGGGCGAGCGGCGGCGACAGCGACACGCGAGGGGACGGAGACGGGACAGCAACAGGTCCCGGCCGCCGGGATGAGCATCCCCGGCTCCGCGAAGTCGGGCTCAGGGCTGGGGCTGAGGCAGCAGGGCTGCGAAGGACACGGCAGAAATTAAAGGGTTTGGGGTTGTTTTTTTTTAAGGACAAATAAATGTTCCTTGGGTGAGTAAAGAGGGGAAATTTAGGTGGGAAATTTATACGGGATATGATAAAATACAGGAGAAATTCTTCCCTGGGAGGCCCTGGCACAGGGTGCCCAGAGCAGCTGTGGCTGCCCCTGGATCCCTGGCAGTGCCCAAGGCCAGGCTGGACATTGGGGCTTGGAGCAGCCTGGGACAGTGGGAGGTGGCCGGGGCTGGAATTGGATGGGCTTTAAGGTCCCTCCCAATCCAACCCACTCCATGATTTCAGGAATAATTCCACGGAAAGCCTTCAGTTTATCCATTTAAGGATAAACTACGTGTATCCTTATACCCAGCATTACAGTTGGACTCGATGATCCTAAAAGTCTTTCCAACCCAAATGATTCCATGATTCCATGAAGAATTTAATCTCCTCCTCCCCTGAACTGCCTGACACCTTTTCCCTTCCCTGTGCCCTCCCTGCCGACCTGGGAGAGCTGCAGTGACAATCACAGCCCAACAAAAACCTAAATATCAGCTCTCCAAAATACTGATACGAAAGGCAGTGCAGCTCAAAAACATAATTCAGGTAATTCTAATTTTTCAAATGAGATAATTTTAAATGAATGTAAAAGAGGTGTTACATAAACTCCTGGTCATTTCAGAAAGAAAATTCTATTGGTTTTTGTCTTTCTGTATCACTCTGCAGTTTGCAGGTAGAGAAGAGACCAAGAAAAGCCCAGGAAGGATTTTTAGTTTTAGCACGACATAAATCAGCATTTTCCTTTGGATGAACCTTGCAGTGGAAGCTTCCACTTCTAATCCAAATTTCCAAATGCTACCTCTTTTAATATTCTTTACATTTCCTTTGTGTAATTTACTTTATTTTTTTTTTTTAATTTTCATTCCACCGATCACTTTAAAATGCTTTGCAGCTGGTCTATAGCTGTGGGTATTTTTGTATGTGCTGGGTATTTAAAATTCTGCAATAGAGAATTTTCTGCCGAACTTAAGTTTTCCCCAGAATTATTTTTTTCAAATAAAGGGTTTTTTTTATTTTTATGGACATTATTTTCCTGGGAAATAACAGTCAAAGCTTGAATATCCCTGTGCCAATGGCTGTTATTCTTTACCTGGAATGCCTTTAAGTGATCTCAGTGTAAACACAAATATTTCCTCAGCACTTCAGGGGATTCTCCACTCCAGAGTATTTTTGGCTCAAAATCCCTCAAGCCCTTTTTTTTTGTGTGAGGGTTTTATAGGATCATGCCAAAAAAAGGTGATGTGGGGATTTCCTAACCCACCTGTTGCAGAAAGACCATCAGAGACCTTGCCTTTTTCCTGGAAAATGGAATTATATAGGATAGTACTGAAATCAAAGCCCTGGTTCAAGACTCCCTGGGGTTTAGATAATCCCAGGATAAAGTGAAAACTTCATCCCCAACTTTAGGAGGAAATGGGGCTCCTGGACTGACGTGTCCTGTCCAGCCTTTCAGCCAGGACCAAAGGGAGCGTTTTGGGTCACAGTGGGATTAAATAATGAAGCAACTGTGGGAAAACACAGGGAAATGGCCATTGCTGATCCTTGCTTCGGAGGGAAAGGCTCTGAAAGGAAAAATCCCCCATGGAAACTTTATCCCAACCTCCTGGGAAGGGCCCTGGAGAACCTGGACAGCGATGGCTGGGAGGGAAGGGGCTGTTCCCTACGGGTGGCACGGGAGGCAAAAAAGGTTCAAATGAGTAAACTGAGGAGGTTTTGGGATGAGTGGGATGAGCAGGGGTCCAGCGAGGAGACAGAAAGGGGAAAAAACCCCAAGATGCTGTTGGGAAGAGGTGCTGGGCTGAGGCAGAGCACGGGGCTGCTCCGCTCCCTTCTCCTGACTGCAGGAACATCCCTCTCCTGCCTGGGGGAACATCCCTCTCCTGCAGGAACATCCTGCTCCTGCCTGCAGGAACATCCCTCTCCTGCAGGAACATCCCTCTCCTGCAGGAACATCCCTCTCCTGCAGGAACATCCCTCTCCTGCAGGAACATCCCTCTCCTGCAGGAACATCCCTCTCCTGCAGGAACATCCCTCTCCTGCAGGAACATCCCTCTCCTGCAGGAACATCCCTCTCCTGCAGGAACATCCCTCTCCTGCAGGAACATCCCTCTCCTGCAGGAACATCCCTCTCCTGCAGGAACATCCCTCTCCTGCAGGAACATCCCTCTCCTGCAGGAACATCCCTCTCCTGCAGGAACATCCCTCTCCTGCAGGAACATCCCTCTCCTGCAGGAACATCCCTCTCCTGCAGGAACATCCCTCTCCTGCAGGAACATCCCTCTCCTGCAGGAACATCCCTCTCCTGCAGGAACATCCCTCTCCTGCAGGAACATCCCTCTCCTGCAGGAACATCCCTCTCCTGCAGGAACATCCCTCTCCTGCAGGAACATCCCTCTCCTGCAGGAACATCCTGCTCCTGCCTGCAGGAACATCCCTCTCCTGCAGGAACATCCCTCTCCTGCAGGAACATCCCTCTCCTGCAGGAACATCCCTCGCCTGCAGGAACATCCCGCTCCCGCCTGGAACATCCCTCTCCTGCCCGGAGGAACACTCTGCTCCTGCCTGGAGGAACACCCTGCAGTGCAGAGGGCTCAGGGCAGGCAGTGCCAACTAATCCAGCTCCACTCCTCATGGGAGAAAAGGCTGGAGGGGGATGAGGCACTGAACGACCTCCTGTGCCAGCACAAATCATGGATGTGGGCAGAAATAATCTCGGACACCAGAACTGCAAAGGAGCTGGGCAAAGGGCAGGAGTAGGAAGGGGAACTTGCAATAAATCCCAGTCCAACACCCAGAGCTGTGTCCTGCAGTGTCCATACAGCTGCTTCCCTCCCTCCCAAACAGGCCGGGTGATGCCTTGGGTTTTAACTTTTATATTCTTCAAACCCTGCACTGCCCGGTAGTTTCTCGTAGCCTGTTCACTTCTGCTCTCTCATGCTGAGATAGACACAACAAACCTCTCTGAGCTTGTTATTCAAGGACACCCAGACTGTCCTAGGCCCAAAAGGTGTAAACCAGGGCCTCTAGAGAGGTGGAGAAATTGTAGGAATTCCATCATTAGCTAAAGTTTTAATTGGTGAATTGATGCTGATATGCAAATGGACCAAACCTATAAAAGTGTGAAGAACTCGGGACTCAGGGTCCACCTTGGGATCCTTTTGGGATGTGGCCTTTGGCTCCCCAGGGGGTACCTTTGAAGGCCTTTCCAATAAATCCCTGCCTTTATTCCCTTATTCCTGTCTAGTCTCTGTTTTTAGGTGGCCATTTCAGACATCAAGGCTCTGCCAACCCCCCAGTCCCTGTGAGGACTGAGCCAGGCTGTGGCCAGGCCGGTGTCTGCATCCCAGAAATCGCCGTGCAGCTCCCAGGCCTTTGATTCCCTGGAGTACAGCCCCCGGGGAGAGAACAGGGATAGTGGGAAGTCACAGCCCAGCCTCTGTGGGATGGGATCTGTTCCTAAGCTTGACCCTGTGGAAGCTCTCCTGGAGGTCACAGCTTGGTGACACGGATTCCGTGTCCCTGGCGGGGGGCACAGGTGACAAGACCATGAGGAATTTTCAGTGTCTGGATTAAAACAACCTCCCGTGCCACAAGGAACATAATCCTAATTTATAACCCAGCTGTGGGGATTATCAATGCATTCCCCTCTCTGCTTGCATGGATTTGATTTCTGTTCTTATTCCATCATGTCCTGGTGGATCAGGTATTAAACTGAGCAAGGCCACACTTCCAGTTAAAGGAGAAAAGTGAGTGTTTGGTTAAAATCCCTTCTTGGAGGGAGAATGGGACAGTTTTTACTGTAGAGCTGTTACCACCTGGATGGATTCCAGAACTTTGGGAAAGGAAGGAGAGGAATGTGTACCACCAATGTGAGGGGCTAAAAAGTGGAAAATGGGTATTAAATCTCCAAATGGGTAAAAATCCAGTGGATTATAGGGATGAGAATCTGGGAGATACTGAAGGAGGCTGCTACATTTTAAGAATCAGGTGCTGGTTGTTTTATTACAGATTTATTGGTGCTGATTTACACCAGGGCTGAGCAAGGAGCCAGAAAGTTTGGAAATTCTTTGGCAGAAAAAGCAGGAATGGGAGGGGATTTGCATCATGTGAAGAGTTGGAATAAACATCTGTGTGCAAGGACAGCATGAAATAAACTCAGCAGAGGGGAGTCCAGGAGCTCTGATGAGAGATTGGGTCTGAGACAAAGCTGTTCTGGGAGCTTGGTGCGACTTCTCTCCTCGTGAGGTTCCATTTTGCAGCAGAACCTCGTTAAATCCATCCAGGTGATGCACCAGGAGCTTTTCCTCCTCAGTGCCATCCCCTCACACACCCTGTGGGCACTGCCCTTCCTCGAGGGAAAACTTCCTTCTGGAAAGGGGAAAAACATGTCCAGAGCTACAGACTGAAACAGCAAAACGCGAGGGTTTTAAAGGGATTTCACCACCCCTTCCCCAGCTTCCTCTCCTTTGGAGATCTGAAAACTTGGATGGGAAAACCTTTGCTTTGGGAGACCTTGATTGGGAAAGGAGTGGGAAAGGAGTGGGAAAGGAGTGAGGGAGGTTTGCACACGCTGGGAAGGGAATAAAATAAAGTGAAATTCATGGTTGCTTCTGCCCAAAATAAAACCAACCCCGGAAAGTTTCGGCTCAGCCGCGCTCCCGGCCTGTGGGCGAGCTGTCAAACGATCCCGGTGGGAAGCGGCACCGGGATCTTGTCCTTAATTGCCCCGGGAAGGCCGCGCTGTGACAGCTGCAGTACCTGGCTCGCCACGGCTGCTCCCGAAAAAAGGCCCCATTAAGGATGGTTTGTTAAACAGTGACTGATAAGTTGTTATCTTTCAGCATCTCCGGCTAATTAGACACCGCGAGCCGAAGTTAATTTGGTGGAAAACATTTCTCGACTTAATGACATTTATGGGCAATTAGGCGTGTTGCAGCAAGAGCGCACATTTACATTCCAGCCTCTTTCCCGAGCCTAACAAGAACCCACCTCTTTCTCCACGGGAGATTTCGGGCTCCCTGCGGGATTCTCCCGGCGCAGACACCGCGGGTCCGCTTGTTTTGCTGGAAACCGCTTGTGTGAAACAAGGTACACACGGTAATGAGGCACGGCCAGAGGGAAAACGAGGGGAAATAAAAGCGTTTTTACCCTGCCTGGGCTCCTGTTGTGTCACAGCGAGAGCTGTGCTGTGCTCAACAGGAGCAGGACGTCAGTGATCCCTGAGGAACAGAATCCCAGAATCGCTGGGCTTGGAAAAACCTCTGAGATCACCGAGGCCAGCCTGGGACTAAACAGTGCCTTGCCAAGCACCAGGTTCTGGAAGTGCTTGTGCAAAGTGTGACAGAGGATGTGGAAAAGCAGAACAGGAATTTTTAACCTGTTCCAAACTCTTTGGAGAAGGTTTGATGTGATTTGTTTCTTTCTAATTACCAGGAAGGAAAACAAGTGTGGTCCTTGGTAATTCCAGAATCATGGAATCATCAGGGCTGGAAGAGCCCATCAGGATCACCCAGTCCCACCCCAGCAGCACCAGTGTCACCCCTAAACCTAAACCCTGTCCCCAAGGGCCACATCCAGACTCCTCTGGGACACTTCCAGAGACAGTGACTCCACCATTTCCCAAAACAACCCCTCTGTCCCTCGGGCAAGGACACGGCAGAATTTGGGAGGTGCCGCCCAGCTGGCACCTCCTGGCACGGGCAGGGGCTGCTTTTGCCCCTGTCCCTCAGCAGAAATCATCAGCTGGGACTGCTGCCTGCTGCTGATTTTACCAAAAACTTGCAAAATCGTGGAAGCTGCAGGAAGGGCCAGAGTCACGTTAAAGCTGAGATGGCTCCAAAGGTCACATGGGCCGAAAAATCCTGGTGGTGACATTCCCATGCCTCAGGAGCTTGGGCTAAACTGCCAATGAAGGCAGGCTGAGCGTGCCAGGATGTCCTGGGGTTTGCCCTGGATCCAGCCCTTATGGACCCGAGAGCCAAGGGAGAACTGCAGAGATGGAGAAGCAAAATCCTGCATTTTTCTACTGGAGCAAAAAGCATCTTCCCCGTGTCCAGGGCAGGGAAGGGAGCTGGGAAGGGGCTGGAGCCCCAGGAGGGGCTGAGGGAGCTGGGAAAGGGGCTCAGCCTGGAGCAAAGGAGGCTCAGGGGGGCCCTTGTGGCTCTGCACAAGTCCCTGACAGGAGGGGGCAGCCGGGGGGGTCGGGCTCTGCTCCCAGGGAACAGGGACAGGAGGAGAGGGAACGGCCTCAGGCTGGGCCAGGGGAGGCTCAGCTTGGGTATTGGGGAAAAATGTTTTCCATGTCAGAGTGTTCAGGCCTTGGAATGAGCTGCCCAGGGAGGTGGTGGAGTCACTGGCTCTGGAAGTGTCCCAGAGGTGTCTGGATGTGGCCCTTGGGGACAGGGTTTAGGTTTAGGGGTGATGCTTGTGCTGCTGGGGTGGGACTGGGTGATCCTGAAGGGTTTTTCCCACCCTGAAGACTCTGAGATTCTGTGATCTCCAGAGGGCCTCCAAAACAAAACGTTTGGCAAAACTGTTGGGTGGACACGGCGTGGGTTTATCCGGGTGAAAGCACCGGCTCCTCAGGGCTCCCTGAGACTTTGGACAGGAGACACCTGTGAGGAACAAACGGAGGTTTCTCCGGGATTTTGCTCCAAGCCCTCGATGTTTCCCGAATGTTCCTTGGCGGAACCAGAGGAATGCTTTGTCTGTGGCCCCGCAGCCAAACTTGCTGTTACTACCCGGAAAATCAATTTATTGTAAGCCCGATCCCTGCTCGGAAGCGTCCGCGCCGGTTTTATCCCTGCTGGATTCACACCGCGCGCGGCTGCCGCTGTCCTTTGGATGCGCCTGGTTCATCCCGCAGGAACGGGGAGCGGAGAACACCGGGAAAGGCACCCGAGGCCAGCGCGGCGGCGGAGGGGAGCGGAGAGGGGAGGAAAGGAGCAGAGGGAAGCGGGAGGAAGCAGAAAGGAGCGGAGGGAAGAGGAAAGGAGCGGAGGGAAGCAGAGGGAAGCAGAAAAGAGCGGAGGGAAGCAGGAGGAAGCAGAAAGGAGCGGAGGGAAGAGGAAAGGAGCAGAGGGAAGCAGGAGGAAGCAGAAAGGTCGGGAACGGGTCCGTCCCGCCCGGCCCGGCCCGGCAGTGGCGCCTCGGGGCCCGCAGGGGGCGCTGCGGGGCGGCCGCGACTCCGCTCCCCCGGGACAGGGGGACACTGGGACACCCCCGGGACAGGGGGACACGGAGACACCGACACCCGTCCGGCACCCCGGGACACAGAGCATCCCCTCCCAACATCCCGGGCATCCCCGCTCAGCATCCCGGCACAAAGCACAGCCCNGGGAAGCAGGAGGAAGCAGAAAGGTCGGGAACGGGTCCGTCCCGCCCGGCCCGGCCCGGCAGTGGCGCCTCGGGGCCCGCAGGGGGCGCTGCGGGGCGGCCGCGACTCCGCTCCCCCGGGACAGGGGGACACTGGGACACCCCCGGGACAGGGGGACACGGAGACACCGACACCCGTCCGGCACCCCGGGACACAGAGCATCCCCTCCCAACATCCCGGGCATCCCCGCTCAGCATCCCGGCACAAAGCACAGCCCGGACAGCCTGGGAGNAGGGTGGCACTGGAGGGGCTGTAAGGTCCCTCCCGACCTAAACCAGTCTGGGATTCCATGATTTTATGAGTTAAAGAGAGTGACACAAGACTTTATAACTTGAGAACAAAACCCAGAACTTGTTGCTGAATTCTCTCTTTTCCATGCACTGCTCAGGAGGGATAAAAAGGGGATCAAGCCCTTTAAAGGCTTCCAGGGACATTTGGACACCTGGAGTGGAAGTGACAAAAACAGTTCTGCAGGAAAAGCATGGCCAGGAATGGGTGAAGGGTCTGGTACCAGATGGATGTTCCCAAACAGGCAGCAAATCCTGGCCGTGGTGTGGTCCTGGGAGAGGATTGGATCCTGCTCTCTTTGGAGCAAAACATTCATCCATCTGCAAAACATTAACAAGGATTCCCACGGCCACTGTGAGGATAAATCCCGTTGGGTTTGGACAGTGCCCACGTGCCCCAGGAACAGGGACTGGAGAACCCCACGGGTGTGTGATTTAGCTGTGGGCTTCGTGTGCTTTTGGCTCCTTGTTTTCCAGCCCTGGGTCACTGCTCAGGGCCCCCGAATTCCAGGATGGGAGCTGCATCCTCAGCTTTGTGCCAGGAAGGTGCTGCAGGAAAGCTCCAGCCCCTGCAGCAGCAGAGGCTGGGAAAGCAAACCGGACAAAGGGAAGGTAGGATTCCTTCCCAGGGGTGGTTCTGCTTTGTCCCTGGCAGTGAAAAAGTTAAAACTCATAGGGTTATTCATGAATTCCGCTTTTTAAAAACATGTCCCATTAAAATGCAGATTTAGGCTTCCATTTGCAAAGAACATCGTTATTTCCAATTCTGTATGGGAATCCTTTTTGTATTTGTATCTTTTGGGGAGAAAGTCCAGCTGCCTCTTGTGAGATTGCACATATCTCTTCAGATGTCAACAAATCATTGAAAAGTGTCAGAAAGGGGGAAATGAAAGATAATTATTCAAACCATGGAGAGCTGCTTTGAAAGTGAATAGGATCTGTCAGATAGGCTTTGAGAACAGCAGTTGGCTGCTTGCATTGGATATATTAAATGGACATATCCAGAGGCAAGGGATGCTGCTTTAGATTCAGATCAGTGGAAGCCGGAGGATTTTTTGGGTGGAAGAAGCTGAAACCACCAGGAATTATGGAGGGGAAATCAGATTTTTCAGGTGGAAGAAGCTGAAAGCACCAGGAATTATGGAGGGGAGATCAGCTGGGAAGGTGTTTTATAGAGTTAGGGTGAGACGTTAAAGGGAAGAGAAAGCTCTGGAAATAAAGGCAAGGAAAATGGAGCTTTAATATTTGTCAGCTCTGGTTTGGGATTAAGGACAAGTCAGATTTGGCTAAACTGAAAATAAATGGGATGGTGTAAAGGGGAATATCCCCCAAAGTCCCACCCCAGCACCAACATCAACCCAAACCCTGTCCCCAAGGGCCACACCCAGACTCCTCCTGAACACTCCCACAGACAGTGACTCCGCCACCTCCCTGGGCAGCTCATCCCAAGGCCTCACC
>VWZW01004160.1:12456-26447 GCA_013397115.1 Edolisoma coerulescens | reverse complement strand
GCTCTGGGCTGGGGACAAGGTGGGCATCGGGCACAGCTGGGACTGGCTGGGCTGGGAGGGCTTTTCCAGCCTCAGGGATCCTGGGATTCCATGAAATTAGAGACACTTAAAGAGGTGCCAGAGGTGAATGAGGAATACCTGGAGGAGGGAAGCTGCAGCCAACATCCTGCCAGTTTATTTCTCTCAAGGTGACTTTTTCCCCTCTCCTTTTCCTTGGTCTGTCTTCCTTGTGTTTTTCCTGGCTGATCCAGCTTGTGTTTGGGTGTATGGAAAAGGCAGGAAAACCTCCAGCAGCTTTCCATTATTTCTGCTCTCCTGCATGGGATGGGCTGGATGGGGCCAGGCTGGACACTGGGGCTGGGAGCAGCCTGGGACAGTGGAAGGTGTCCCTGCCATGGCAGGGGTGGCACTGGATGGGCTTTGAGGTCCCTCCCAGCCCAAACTAGTCTGGAATTCTGGGATTCTAAGACTGTGTCAAGCCCTACCTGCCCCAGATACCCAAAGGAAGTGTTTTAAGTGGCTTTGCTTGTTGCAAGCCCTGTCCATAAGTCACAGAATGAGATCTCATTAAAAAGTTTTCTTTAGCTTTTAAAATTCAGTTAAATACTTTAAATTGTGCCACAAGAGTAAACTGAAAGTCCATTCCTCTGTTCTAATCCTGACCAGAATATCCCCTCCAGAAAACCGTAGCGATGAAAGGACAGATTTGCAGCACCAAACACAAAACCAGTCTCTCACATCCTTTCTGAAGGATGGGGCACGACCTGAGCAGGTTTGCCAGCAGCTCAGTCCCTGTCCCTGCCCTCTCCAGGCGCCTGCAGTGGCTCCACCAACCTCCCCATGGGTCCCTTCCCAGATGGAAGCAGTGGCAATCGTGGAGAGCAAAGATTCCTCCCAAGGAATTCCTCTCCCCAGCTTCCTCCCACCCCCTGGGGAATGTGGTGTGGAGGGAGAGGCCTCTTCCCTCCCTGGAAGTGTCCCAGGCCAGGTTGGACACTGGGACTTGTCCCAGGCATTGTGCAGGAGCAGCCTGGGACAGTGGGAGGTGTCCCTGCCCATGGCAGGGGTGGGATGGGATGAGCTTTAAGGTCCCTCCCCACCCAAACCATTCCCTGATTCTCTCCGTGGTGTCCCAGGGAGCTGGGATGGGCTGGGGCACACCTGAAGCCAGAGGTGATGAACCCTGGGACACTGAACAGCTGCAGCCTGGGAGAGAATCAGCTCCATCCCAGCTGCCCTTTACATCCCAGGAATGGCAAATCCCCCTTGCCCAGCCCTGTCTGTGTGCAGGTGTTGTGCTGAGGGTGACGGGAGCTCTGCAGGTCCGGGGCAATGCCCAGGGCTCCAAACAGCTCCTGCTGCAGCTCAGGGGGATTAAAACGAGACAGGAACAGAAAGGGAAGAGCTGGAATGAAAGAAGTTTGAAGATACAACAACAAAAAAGGTTGTCTTTGGGGAGCTCTGTCCTCCCTCCAGGGAGTTCTCCAAGGAGATAATCTTCGAGATGCTGGAACGAGGTGTTTAAATCCCTGTTTCAAGGCAGGAAAAGGAAGAAGAAAGTAAAGAGACAGCAAAAGGAAAAGGTGCCTTTTTTCTGTCAAAACACCATCCACCTCTTACTTTGGGGAAGAAAAAAAAGAACTAGCTCTGTTTTATTGAAAATTATTTCTCCAGCAAATGGGGTTTTAAATTCCAATGGATTCTTCTGCTGAGAAGCCAACACTTGGCCTTGGAAATTCTTCTTCTTCCACCATGATGGTGTTCATATTTGTATCTATAGAGTAGTTGGGTTTGGGATTATTTTTAGTGGGATCTGTTATGATTTTTAGTGCTTTTTAGTGGGATCTGCGTCCTTGCCTGTAGACACCAAAGGACCCAAGCCCAAAAATGCATCAGCGAGAGCTCCCTGCAGGCCCCAGGGCAGTGTCACTGTCACCACAGCCAGGACGAGCTCCTGCAGTGTTTTCCAGGGATTCAAGGAATCTTGTGGGGTTTTCAATGCCAGCTGTGTGTGGCTGAGGCCTGGCACTGCAGACCCGTGAGGGTCACACGAGGGCCAGGCTGCAAACGCAGCCCCATTTCATGGTCTGAGTAGGGGAATTTAATCCTTTGGGTGCGAGGTTTGTAATTCCACAGAGGATTAGGAGCCTTTGCCATTGAAAACTCCATGTTGAGGACTGATTCATTTACCTTTTTTTTAATCTTTTGGGTCTGCAAAGGGTATTTGCACGTGGAAAGATGGAGTTTGGGGCTCAGGTGTTTGCTCATACAAAGGCACTTCGTGCCCGAGGGGGAGAAGAGGGCAAAGAGAATTTCTACTAAATGGAAAAGGGAGCTTTGAACTGCTCTGAATTCAGCTCCAAAGAGCCAAGATAAAGCTGGGCAGGATGGTTTGCTCCTGATTTTGTTTTCATCTCACTGTCAGGACAGTTCTGATGCTCCGGTCTGAGGGAGGAGCAGGGAGGTGGAAAAACGGAGCCTTTCCATGCCCAGCACAAGGTTTGCTTTCCATCCCGGTCATCCCAGATTTATCCAAGTTACTGCAATGAAATAATTCCCTGGCAAACTGAAATTATTCTCCATTTTCAGTCTCTCTGGCCACCTCTTGCTCTCAGTGCCTGTGACCCCACGGATCCGATCCTGCCCCGGGCCGAGGGGATGTGGGGACACCCAGAGCTCCCGGAGCCCCTTCCAGCCACGAACAGAGCACTCCTTGGGGTTGTGCAGGGCATTCCCACAGTGCTATGAATGCCCTGACACGGGCAGCATTGTCCTGGGGAGGATTAGCCCCTTTCACTGGATCCCTCAGCCCTTTCAGGAGCCTTTCTCCCGCAGCTCCCCATCAATCGCCTCCTTTGGGATTCGCTCCCACTGCGGATCCCGGGGCTTTCCCGGCCGCCGGTGGAGCCCCATGAAGTCCCCATTCAGGTGGAGCCGCGCTGAGGGCGCCTTGTTCCCGCTCAGACGGGGTCTGTGAGCCCGCGGCACACCCGGATTTTCCGACTGGCACGGAGCAGAAAGAGGCGCTTGTTTGCGCGGGGGGAACGGCAGCAGGGCCCGCTGCAGGTGCTGCCCCATCAGTGAAATGTTGTTGGAAGAAAAGCCTGCAGGTGCTGGAAAACGCTTCCTGGGCCCGGAGCGAGCGCCAGAGGCTGCCAAGGCCAGACAGAACCGCTCTGTTGCCTTAAGAGTGCATAAAAAAAGATGTTTCAATGCTGTCGTCGGATCTGGGTGCTTTGCCACGGAGGACAAAAAGTCTCCTGTAAAATTGGATTTAAATAGTCCTATCTCACTTGTGCTCTGGGGGAGCAGATTCCATTGTGCCGGTGTCCCCTCTGCAGTATGATATCATAGCTTCAGAGGAAGCCTTTATTCCGAGGTCACATTAGTTTGTCCTGGGGATGCAATCATTTTTTGTGTCACGGACAATGTTTTACTGTGGAGATATGGGCCAGATGGCTCAGCCACTTGCAGTCCAGAGTGAAACAGGCTCTGTATTGTGGCTGAATAAACAGAACCTATTGTCCCCTGCTCGTGAAACTCTTGTGGCCGCGGCCGGGCGAAGATGAAGTATGAAATTTTCGCGGCTGAGGGAAGAATATGTAAAACAACAAGCAAAAGGGGTGTGGGCTTCCAAAACATTTCCTCATTGTCCCTCCTGTTTTCCCCCTTGGTAAAGATGAGGTATTTCCACGCCCTGCCATTGTCTGGGGTTGTTTCAGCGCTCGCTCGGGTCCCCCTCGTCCTCTGCCCCTCCCGCCCCGCTGGGGAGCAGCGTCCCAGGATTTCCTGCTGCAGGCCCTGGCCAGGTATGTGCCTGCACAGGTAGATCCCTGCCAAGTCTGTGTCTCATTATTTACTGTTTTACAGCCCTGAGAGCTCCCCCTCGGCCGGGGCTCTCCCGTGGGCTGGCAGTGCATGGAGCGGTGGTGAGTGAGCAGGGAAAAAGAAATTTTCCTCCACACCAAAGAAACAAATTTCTTTTCCCCCCCATTCCTTCCCCCCAGGGCTGACACAGCAGCTCAGAGGGATTTTTCCCTAAAGAAAAAGCTCGTTTTCTTTTTAAACTGCCCCCGTCCGGAGTTTCCTCCACGGCAATGTCAGAAGTGTTNTGGGGTTGTGCAGGGCATTCCCACAGTGCTATGAATGCCCTGACACGGGCAGCATTGTCCTGGGGAGGATTAGCCCCTTTCACTGGATCCCTCAGCCCTTTCAGGAGCCTTTCTCCCGCAGCTCCCCATCAATCGCCTCCTTTGGGATTCGCTCCCACTGCGGATCCCGGGGCTTTCCCGGCCGCCGGTGGAGCCCCATGAAGTCCCCATTCAGGTGGTGCCCCATGAAGTCCCCATTCAGGTGGTGCCCCATGAAGTCCCCATTCAGGTGGAGCCCCATGAAGTCCCCATTCAGGTGGAGCCGCGCTGAGGGCGCCTTGTTCCCGCTCAGACGGGGTCTGTGAGCCCGCGGCACACCCGGATTTTCCGACTGGCACGGAGCAGAAAGAGGCGCTTGTTTGCGCGGGGGGAACGGCAGCAGGGCCCGCTGCAGGTGCTGCCCCATCAGTGAAATGTTGTTGGAAGAAAAGCCTGCAGGTGCTGGAAAACGCTTCCTGGGCCCGGAGCGAGCGCCAGAGGCTGCCAAGGCCAGACAGAACCGCTCTGTTGCCTTAAGAGTGCATAAAAAAAGATGTTTCAATGCTGTCGTCGGATCTGGGTGCTTTGCCACGGAGGACAAAAAGTCTCCTGTAAAATTGGATTTAAATAGTCCTATCTCACTTGTGCTCTGGGGGAGCAGATTCCATTGTGCCGGTGTCCCCTCTGCAGTATGATATCATAGCTTCAGAGGAAGCCTTTATTCCGAGGTCACATTAGTTTGTCCTGGGGATGCAATCATTTTTTGTGTCACGGACAATGTTTTACTGTGGAGATATGGGCCAGATGGCTCAGCCACTTGCAGTCCAGAGTGAAACAGGCTCTGTATTGTGGCTGAATAAACAGAACCTATTGTCCCCTGCTCGTGAAACTCTTGTGGCCGCGGCCGGGCGAAGATGAAGTATGAAATTTTCGCGGCTGAGGGAAGAATATGTAAAACAACAAGCAAAAGGGGTGTGGGCTTCCAAAACATTTCCTCATTGTCCCTCCTGTTTTCCCCCTTGGTAAAGATGAGGTATTTCCACGCCCTGCCATTGTCTGGGGTTGTTTCAGCGCTCGCTCGGGTCCCCCTCGTCCTCTGCCCCTCCCGCCCCGCTGGGGAGCAGCGTCCCAGGATTTCCTGCTGCAGGCCCTGGCCAGGTATGTGCCTGCACAGGTAGATCCCTGCCAAGTCTGTGTCTCATTATTTACTGTTTTACAGCCCTGAGAGCTCCCCCTCGGCCGGGGCTCTCCCGTGGGCTGGCAGTGCATGGAGCGGTGGTGAGTGAGCAGGGAAAAAGAAATTTTCCTCCACACCAAAGAAACAAATTTCTTTTCCCCCCCATTCCTTCCCCCCAGGGCTGACACAGCAGCTCAGAGGGATTTTTCCCTAAAGAAAAAGCTCGTTTTCTTTTTAAACTGCCCCCGTCCGGAGTTTCCTCCACGGCAATGTCAGAAGTGTTCCTTCCCTCCCTCTAATTGCAACCCAAGCCAACCTTGACTGGCAAGGAGAAAGTCCCTGACAGGTTTGGGCTGAGTCCAGACCTTCTCAGAGAGTCTGTCAGGCGCTGTTTGACAGCATGCAAATGTATGCAAATGAGGGGACACTGGCCGAGCACCTGCGGAAAGTGTCCATCCCCCTCGCCCCGCTCTGCCTCCCGCGCTCGGGGGGCTCTGGATGGCCGCTCAGCTCCCCGAGCCCGAGGATTGTGCGGGCTCAGCAGAACGCGGGGCCGGCCCGAGCCGCGCTCTTTGTCCTGCCGGGAGGCGCCGCCGGCAGCGCGGCCGTGGCTCCCGTCCAGCCCTTGTGAATGCTCCTTTCCGCCTGCTCGGACCTTCCCCGCGCCACCGCGGCCCTTTCGGGGCTGCCCGTGTCAGGAATGGCCTTCTGTTCGCCCCGAGCCGAGGCGCCGAGGCGCTGCCAGGCAGAAAGGCAGCAGCTGCAGCGGGATGCGCACGGGAACCTGCGGGATGCGCACGGGAACCTGCGGGATGCGCACGGGAACCTGCGGCAGCGCCGGCGCCGGGGGCGGCGGGGAGGAGGCACGGAGCAAGGAGAGGCACCTTGAGGAAGGCGAAGCTGCCAGAGAGAAACTCCGGCTGCCGCAGCCGTGGGGAGCGGCCCAGGGTCTCCTGTGTGGCCCTTGGAGAGCCCCTGGAGGGCTCCGTGTGCTCAGGGATGCGGGGGATTTCCTGCCCCGAGGTGATGCCCGAGATGGCCGCCTAAAAACACAGAGACTGGGCAGGAATAAGGGAGCGAAGGTAGGGATTTATTTGAAGGCCTTCAAAGGTACGCCCTGGGCAGGCCAAAGGCTCCACCGAAGATGGACCCTGGGGCACGAGTTCTTCACACCTTCGTAAGTTTGGTTCATTTGCATATCAGGATTAATTCTCCAATTAAAACTTCAGTTAATGATGTAATTCACCAACCTTACCCCCCCCTTCTAAAGATGTTGGTTTACACATTTTGGGCCTAGGATAATCTGGGTGTCCTTGGAGAGCAAACCCAGAGAGGTTTGTTGTGTCTGACCAGCACGAGAGATCAGCAGCTCACAGGGCACACCAAACTTCAGAGTTACACACCAGGCAGTGCAGGACGTGAAAATATAAAAGTTAAAACCTAAGGCATCAGAGGCTGCACAGGGGTGAGGAGAGCAAGGGAGGTGTTGGAGAGCCCCTTGATTAGAGCAGGGCTGTGACATTTGGCTCCTGAATTCAGACCTTGCAGGGGAAGAGCAGCTGGGCTTTGAGAACGTTGGGTCAGGCACACGTCCCACACCAACTTCCAGCCAAAATCAGGGGTGAATCCTCCCAAATCCCCTGTGTTTCATCCAGCTGAACATCCCAGCCAGGGGTGACCCTG
This sequence comes from Edolisoma coerulescens, assembly GCA_013397115.1. Classification (NCBI taxonomy): domain Eukaryota; kingdom Metazoa; phylum Chordata; class Aves; order Passeriformes; family Campephagidae; genus Edolisoma; species Edolisoma coerulescens. The sequence continues at coordinate 19,457 of VWZW01004160.1, read as the reverse complement.
TGAATGGTCCGAGGGTCACATGGAGACACAGGATGTGGCACACGGCTTCCAGATGGCTCCTTGGGGGCTGGATCCCAACCGGCGGCACCTGGGAGTGCTGGCAGGGCAGAGGTGCCTTCCCCTGAGCCACAGCCTCAGCTGGAATCAGAGGATCACAGAATCATGGAATGTCCTGAACTGGAAGGGACCCACAGGGACCATCCAGTCCCACCCCTGGCCCTGCCCAGGCCCCCCAACAACCCCACCCTGGGCATCCCTGGCAGCGCTGCCCAAACGCTCCTGGAGCTCTGGCAGCCTCGGGGCCGTGCCCATTCCCTGGGGAGCCTGGGCAGTGCCCAGCACCCTCTGGGGGAAGAACCTTTCCCTGCTCTCCAGCTGTGCCAGTGGAGGCAGAATCCTCACTTGGGTCCATCTCTCCCACTAGGAAAAGCCAGGTCGTGCTGGACTTGAAACCCAGCTTGAAAACCATGGAGTGAAACGTCCGTGAAGATGCATGAGGCAGCACATGGACCCCACAGCCGGGTGTAGGGCTGAGCTTTGAGGGCCAGAGACCTGACAAAATATGGGAAATATCCCTCAGGCTTGGGACAGCAGTGATCTGGGAAATGCAGGCGGCTTCTGCTGGAAGCCAGGCGGATGCAGAGAGGGTGGAAGTTGCTCCTGGGGCTTTTTCTCTGGCTGGGGACGGGTAAGAACCAGGCTGTTGTGCAGGGATGGGGACGCACAGTCGGCAGGGTGCCTCCACAGCTCCCCTGGCACCAGTTTTGTCACCCACCCCTTGGAACAGCACACCCAGAGGGACCTGCTCCAATTCCCCCTGCTCCGTATGGAAATCAGCTCCCACTTTCCCCAGAGAGAGAAAATCAGCGCTGCTCCGTCCGGGCTTTTTTGTTTGGTTTTTTTTCTTCCCACTTTGGAGCCCAAGGTAGCTGCATTTAGCAGCTTTATGTCCTTTCTTTGCTGCTGCGGCAGGGTTGTGGTCACTCAGGCAGCAGTAACTTTGAAAAAATGACCCGTCTACACCCAAACAATAACAGAATCCCCCTTTTTATGTTGGCAACGCCCAGCGCTTTCTCTGCCCTTCAGGACTCCCCACGTAGACGCAACTGTTTGCCCAGCCCTCTTCTGAACAACTTAATTAAGCAAAAGAAAAAGTGTCACTTTCTGCCGGGCTCACAAAAACAGAGCCGTGGGGGTAAGGAGGGGACGCGGCAGCAGCCCCGCATTCCTCGGAGGGCTGGGCAGGGACCCTGTCCCCGGCCCGCTGCCCTGGCACTGCTTTGGCTGAGCCGCTCCCCAGGTGCCAGCAGGGGCTGGTGGCACCGCTGTGCCCGTTCCGGGCAGGCTCCAGCCTTTTTCCACACTTTAGGAGAAGGGGAGCAGCTTTTTCCCTCTTGGGGACCAAACTGCTCGTCCTCCCGCCCAAGGCAGCTCTGGAGGCTCCCAGATTTCCCCGCTGGGAGCACGCGGAACGTGCGCACACGGGGATCTGCGGCGATGGCAAAGCCTCCCTCCACAATGCCCAGCTGCCACAAGGGAACAAGGTTCATTTCCTTCCCTTCGGAGAGCGGATCTGCTCTGGGAGCATCTCAGCGTCCCCTTCCCAGGCTGCCCGGGCTGCTCCGTGCGGCTCCAGCTGCTCCCTGTCCAAGGAAAGGGATGAGGCTCTCACCACGAGTGCTTCAAGGGCCTGGGCTCTCAGGGCTTTTTTATTTAACGAGGGGGAAAAGTTGCTCTTAACCGAGCAGGGGAGGCTGGAGCAGAACTGTCGGGCTGAGTTATGTTCTCCCCTCCTGCCTTTATCTCCATTAAAGGAGCATAAATTCATTTTGGGCTCCAGTTCCGCAGAGGTCAGGGGCTGCCGTGGCTCTGCACAGCCCCAGATCAATGGCCCGGCTGTTCACCCCGCACACATGGGGGGCTGTGAGGGAGCAGGGCTTGGGGGGTTCTTTTCAGATAGAAAAGATAAAAAATAGTGTTTTGCCCTGTTCTCTCCCATCCCAGCCACCGTTTTCCTTTAGTTGTCCCTGGCAGTAGGAGCCTGTGCACTTCAGAAATCCTGTAGCCCTCAAACCACACCAAACAGAAATCGTGTAGCCCTCAAACCAGACCAAACAGAAATCCTGTAGCCCTCAAACCAGACCGTTCCATTTCTAAACAATGAAAATTAACAAAGCCAGACAGGCCCTTAAATGCTTGGCTGTGTTTTCTTGGGCTCTTGCAGTCCTGATAAACCCTTTTATTTCAGAGTGAAGGAAGCCAGACAGCAGGAGTTACATCCCCGAGCAGTGCAATCTCTTGGGATGAAGGTGTGATATTCCCTTTGGAATTCGAAGGTGGGAACAAGCACAGCAAATTGTGGGGGGGACTGGAGGGGCCAAGTCCCTCTCCAAATGTGGGGCAGCACCAGCACAACCCTCAAATGCCACTCTTGGCATCCTCAGACTTCCAAAACTGCTCCACACGGGCATGATCACACACACAAACACGAAGAACACGTGGAAGGAGGAATTTCCCCATGGAAAGGGAGGTCAGGCCTTGGAAAGAGCTGCCCAGGGAGGTTTGGAGTGCCCATCCCTGGAGGTGTCCCAGGAGTGCCTGGAGGTGGCACTCAGTGCTCTGGGCTGGGGACAAGGTGGGCATCGGGCACAGCTGGGACTGGATGGGCTGGGAGGGCTTTTCCAGCCTCAGGGATTCCAGGTTTCTGGATACAAACACCCCCAAAGAGCCAGGGAGAGGCCGATCCCGATGCCACCGCAGTGCCTGGGATGCAGCAGCAGCCCCTGGCAGCCACCACTGACTTTGGGGTGCAATCCCTCGGTGATTTTACCCCATTCCACAGCCATGAGGGGACTTTTCCCAGCGGGGCAGCCGAGGCCGTGCCCTGAGGGAGGCAGAGCAGCCCCCGGGGTGAGCTGAGCTGGATTTCAGGGCGTTCTGAGCTCCTCTGCTCGCCAGCATCGCTGTGGAATGACAGAGCTCCAACATGAAAGGGTAAAGGAGGGAGAAAGCTCCTTGTGCAGCCTCCTCCTGCTCCATTCTCCCGGCACAGGGGTACAGGAGCGGCCCTTTATTGTGATTAATATCTGGGAAGCTTCTTAACAAGGCTTAGCTTGATAGGTGGCTCTTGTTGGAGGAAATTTATGGCCTGGTACTTCCTCAGTGAGACTTCCCACGTCGAATTGTTGAACATTACTGACCCTGCTGCCCAACACGAGGGGGTGGGGATTTACACAGATGTCTGGTAACTGTGGAAGGTGCAAAAATCCAGAAGAACAACCTGCATTACATCCATTGGAAGCGGCTGGTGAACAGAGGTCAGGGGGAGGCCCGCGCCAGCGTGTGAGCCGCAGTGTTTTGGTGCAGTTTGTTTTTTGATTAGTGCAGTTCATGACCGGGCCATCCCACCTGAATAACAATCAGCGCGATTCACGGCGGGCCGGGANGGAGAGGGCAGGGCCGCCCGCCGCGCCGCCCATATGGAGCGGGCCCTGGGAAGTGCGGAACCTTCCCAAACCCAGATGGTTCGGCTTGACGGCTCTGGCACGGCCCCAGCAATAACCTCTGCCGATATGAAATCATCACCAGCTTGACCCCCCCCCCTCCCCCCCTCCCCCTCCCCCCCCCCCCCCCCCCCCCTTACCTNCTCTCCCCTCCCGCCCCCTCCCACTGTACTTATGGAAACAAAGCCATATGGGAACGGGATTCAGGGGCAGCCTTGGGATGGCATCGGCCGCTGGACGATGCTGTCATTAAAAACCAGGCTCTGCACCCGCCGCAGGGGTTTTTTGCTTTAATTTTTTTGTTGTGTTGGGTTTTTCCTTTTCACCTGGTGCTGTCTTTGCCTCCCACAGACGAGGGGAGCAGTCGGGGGGGCCAAGCTGGGAGCAGGAGGGGCTGAGGCGGTGAATCCGTTTGGTTTTTGGGAACAGGGAGCTGTTGCCCGGACCCTTCTCTGCTGCTCCTTCTGCTGCTTGAGGGGGGAAATCTCCTCCTGCGATGGCAGTTCCAGTCACCATGGACAGGATGAATTTCTCAGGGTAAATCCCAGGATCCCTGAGGCTGGAAAAGCCCTCCCAGCCCAGCCAGGCCAAGCTGTGCCCGATGCCCACCTTGTCCCCAGCCCAGAGCACTCCTTGGACACCTCCAGGGCTGGGGACTCCACCCCATGAGAGAATCACAATAACCAGCAGCTGGAAGAGCCAGAGTGACACCTTAGAAATAAATAAAATGAAGTCCTGGCCACTCTGGTCACTGAGCACTCACTGGTTTTGGGTGGGATGCATTTGGGAGGTGCTGGGTGCTTGGGGTGGGCAGGGCAGGAGCTCTGCTGAGTTGTCTGAGGTTTTTGAGGGAGCTTGGGGCCAGGATTTGGTTTGCTGCCAGCAGCCAGGACACCCTGTGGTGGAGGGGGCAGGCAGGAGCCTTTGGACCATCTGGTTCTAGAAAGACACCGGGCAAAGGTTGGACTCGGTGACCTTGGAGGTCTCTTCCACCCTTATGGATCCTGGTCTTTGATTTTACACCTCGGAGCAGGAGGCCCGGGGTGAGTGAACCAGGTGGCTCCAGGAAAGGGGGAAGTTTGAGCCCAAGGTTCAGGAATGGAATGGGAGAGGAGGAGGAGGAGGAGGAGGAAGCACTGCTGAGAAAGCCCCAGCCTGAAGAGCCCCAGCTCTGCCTCCTTCACCCTCCCAAAGGAGGGCACTGATTTCTCCCTCCTGCTCCCTCGGTGCCCCGTGAGTGAAAATTCAGGCTTGGGACATTAAAACTGGAGCTGAGAGCTGGGCATTCCTGGGACTGCCCCTGTCCCCCAGGGTCCAATATAACAGAGAATTGCTGTTTAGTGTGTTACTACTTTTAAACTAATTCCTCCCCTCCCAGCAGTTGAATCCCTAATCCCAAGTTTCCAAACAGACAGGATGAGAGCTGCTAGAAGGAATCACTTACACAAATAGCTTGTACAGGGTCCTTTGAACACCGTGCTCTAAATCTTTTGAGTCTCATGAGTATTCATAGTGGTTTTCAAATAATTTGAAAGCGATTTCTTAATGAAGGCTAAAATATCCCTTTTAAACTTCTAAGTGATGTTGTTTTTCTTTGATCACCTCTATACATCCCATATTCCCGTGCCCTTCTCTCTGCTGCATATTCATGTCTCTGGGATAATTTCAAGGCGTGTTTGACAGTGATAAATAAAACTCATCCATCATAGAGCAGAACCTCTGGGGAAAATGAAATATCCCCAGTTCCAGCACCGTTCTCTCTGCATGATTATCAACCTGATCCAGAGCTTGTTGAACCCCCAGCAATATTTAAGGAGCTGGCAGAACATTTATCCCTGGTTAAAAAGGAAGAAAATTCCCTGCAAGTTCCTTCTGGCAGTTCCAGCCCCTGGGACACGGCCAAACCTTGCTCCACCTTGCTGACAAACACTGGGATTTGTCCCAGGTGTGCCCTCGATGCAGCTCCAGGAGAGGAGGGGTGGAGGCTCAGGGCTATGCTCTGCCTCACCTGGGGAAGCTGGGAAGTTTTTTTGCTTGTGGGATATAAATATAAGATTTTTTGAGTGCCTTTTCAGCGGTGTGGAGCCATTCCAGCTCGGGACACTGTGGTTGGAAGAGCCTCCAGAGATCCCTGTGCTCATCCCAGAGGTGCTGCTGCTCCTCAGAAATGGAAATATCAGCCTATTTACCACCAGCCCTCCCTGTCCCGGGTGTGACACTGGTCCCAGTGTTCCCAGGAGCTCTCTGACATGGCAAAGCAGCAGTGGAGCTGGAATTCGGGGGGAGAAGCAAAGGAGAAGGGAACCTGCACCAGGAGCACCCCAGGACAGCCGGGAAGGGCACCGTGGCTTGTCCCAGCTCCGGTTCTCCCGCACAGGTTGGTCCATGAGAAACTGGGGAGGTTTGGGAGGGAATTCCATCGCAGCCTTGGCACAGGCTGGCTGTGTGGCACTGAGCCCTGCCCGGCTGCCCAGTGGGGAGTTCGCAGTCAGGGTTTGTCTGGGGAGGAGCGAGGCACGGCTTTGGGATGGGGAAGGTTTTAGGGGCCTGTTTTCCCAAAACCACCCCAGCAACCAACTGCTCCAGCAGAAGGGGGCTTGAGATCCTGTCAGTGGCTCGATGCTGGGATGCTTTTTTGTTGGACACTGCCCATCCTCACATCCCAGCCTGGATGGACCGAAGGAAAGTGAAAGCTTTCTGTGGCAGGAGCTGGGGTGAAGCCACACCTTGATCCAGGAGAGGAGCACAGGGCAGGATTTATCTCACCTCCCTCAGGGCTCCCGTGTCCCCTCGGTCACTGCAGGACTGGTGCAGGGAAGGGTGGCTGCGTTTGCACCTCCTTTAGGTGCTAAAATGGGTCAGCACAGCCGGTTTGACCCCGGGCAGGTCATTTGGGGCTGGTTAAATCAGGGTGGTGGGCACGGAACTCTCAGGAGTGGTGGGCACAGAGCCCTCACCCTCGTCTGGGGGAAGATGCTGTGCAGGAAGGAGACGCTGCGGGTGCCCAGAGGAGCTGCAGGCAGCGATGCGGGGCTGGAGGAGCCGCGGTGGGACGCAGGAGGGCTCTGCCCAGCCGGGCTGAGCCGTGCAGCTCCGAGCAGAGGGCAGGTAGTGGCACCGCCGCGTAAATCACGGCCGGGGCTCCTCGAAATTGGCGACCGGCCGGTGAGGAATGACCGGCCTGACCTTTCCTTCGGGGCTACAAAGGCTGCGCTGCCGGGGCGCTGCTCCCTCCGGCCCGGCCGCGCCCCTTGCCATGGCGGTGACACTCCCCCCAGTGCGGTGACATTCCCCCATGGGGGTGACATTCCCCCCGTAGGGTGACATCCCCCCATAGCGGTGACACTCCCCCCATAGCAGTGACACTCTCCCCATTGCAGTGACATCCCCCCCATGGGGTGACACTCCCCCCAGTGCGGTGACCCTCTCCCAGTGCAGTGACACTCCCCCATAGCAGTGACATTCCCCCAGAGAGTGACACTCCCCCCATAGCCGTGA
>VWZW01004158.1:489211-503119 GCA_013397115.1 Edolisoma coerulescens | reverse complement strand
CATCTTGTAGGCTCCCTGCAGGAACAGCATGAAGCTGAGTCAGGGCAGGTTTAGGTTGGATATGAGGAAAAAGTTTTCCACCCAGAGGGTGGTCGAGCACTGAACAGGCTCCTCAGGGAGGTGGTCACAGCACCAAGCCTGTTGGAGTTCAAGGAGTGTTCAGACAATGCTCTCAGGCACACGGTGGGATTCTTGGGGTGTCCTGCACAGGGCCAGGACTTGGACTCGATGATTCTGGTGGGTCCCTTCCAATTCAGCCGATTCTGTGATTCTATACTGGAAGGCTGCAATTAGGTCACCCCGAAGTCTTCTCCAGGCTGAACAATCCCAATTCTCCCAGCCTTTCCTCATATCAGAACTGCTCCAACCCTCCAATCATCTTGGTGCCTCCTCTGGCCTCACTCCAACATGTCCATGTCCTGTGCAGGAGCCTCAGAGCTGGATACGGTGTTCCAGGTGGGGTCTCACCTGAGAGGGGCAGAGAGGTAGAGTCCCCCTCAAATGCACAGCCATGTACCCACACCGAGTTATGTACGCACAGCCCGGGGGCAGGGGGACACGGACAGCAGGACATGGCACCTTCTGCAGGTACCTCTCCTCAGCCTCCTGAGCATCCCGTGGTCCCACACCCCTCGTGGCTCCTTCGGCGCAGGGTTCCGGGGGGCTCTGGGTGGGTTTCAGGCACCATCAGGGTGAGGTCAGCTCAGGACAGTGGCACAGCACGGAGTCAGCACAGCCGTGCCAGAGTCACTCGGTGTTCCAGGGCCATGGTGCCGTGGGAGCGCAGGGATCTGCCTCGGCCACCGCTGGAGCATCTTTCTGCCTCTCCCCTGTGTCCACAATCAGCCAGCACTTACCCAGCCCAGGGTGTTTGCAGTCTGGGATGCCTCAAAGTGCTCTGTCTCACACCATGCATGGTTTAACTGTGATGTACTAAAAGCAAGAAGTACAGTTGTGCTTTTTACAGTACCAGAGTATCACAAACTGTGTTAAAATAAGGACTTGAAAGTTGGGAGCTCATGTCTCTGCTCCCCTCAACAGCACTATTGAGACATTTTGTTTACCCACGATATCTTTTATTAATGGCTTGCTCCCTCAGAATATAAATCTACTAAAATTCAGAGTCATGTCCTGACATTTTGATGCAATTCTTCCCCTAGGAAAGCTGAATTTGTGGTTACCACTAATGAGGGATTAAGCTACCATTTTTTCTTAGACAAACCTTGTGTCTTTTAAAGTTAGCCAAGCATAGCCTGTTGTCTGATCTGAGCTAGTCCTTACAAGAAGTTGTTTAATGTGTTGAGAAACTGTTCCTCTGAAGCTCATTTCTGCTGTGGCACTTGGCCAGTTGCCTTCATGTAGCTGAAGTTAACTAGTTAACTGTAATTAGATTTAGTTATCTGATTGATATTCCCTGCCATTATGCCTGCAACATCCTTTTCCTGCTCTGAAAGCCTGAGATATAATCCTACCGGCATAGCAGGGCGAGGAATTTACGCCCACTCAGATTCCTCTTTGTTCATAACGTTTCCCTCTTTAGATTCTGGGAAATATTTTAATTCTTATCAACCACCACTATTCTACTTTACCAAATGGCCAGGTAACCAGAAAAGCTTTATTTGGACTTTTAAAGGTACTTGGAGTTTACTGATAGAGTGAAAATCCATAATTTATTGTCTAAATCAATCGTAGTCTTGGCTGTTTTCTGCAGAAACAACAATCTTAGCAAGATAGACAAAGAAGAGGAAAGTAGTATGGGTTTAAATTTTTCTATTATTGTTTATTTTTCTGTTATGTGTTCTCTTATGGAAGCTCCAGCCATGCATCGTTAGGAGGAATATAAAGGAATAAATGTGTGGGTGAAATGTTTCAGGAAAGCTGTGAGGTATGCTGGAGACTGAAGCCCAGAGGACACAGGCTGAAAGTGCAAACTGTTCCATATTTTTGGAAAATTAGGAATGCAGCCTGCTAGATATGAAGGGAAGTTTGGCCTTAGGGAGGTTATGCAAGGTCGGTCACTTCCCTCCATCCGAGCACTTTCCCTGGATTGCATTCCTTCACGTTATGAACTTTGGTTACACAACTCGAGGCAATTGTTATCTTGATTCAGGCAATATTGCCATGGAAATTAATGAGAACTATTGGTAGTCAATCCTTTACTATTAATAATAACTAACTGAAAGTGCAGTTGCTCGGGAGCAGTGCAGGGCTGATGCATATGAGAAAAGATTCAGAATGCCTCTCAGCCGTGCTGGAATGCAGCTCAAGCTCCTGGAATTTCAGCAGGCAGGAACTTGCTCTGGTTTCTTTTGTTTGCATCCCAGGCAGCGAAGAAAAGTGAAGCGGTTCTGCCTTCTTACTGTCCAGCAGGTCTCATCTTCAGAGCTGTTGTACTGAAGAGAGGAGTTTGTCAGCAGTTCATAACAAGAGAGAACATGTTCACTCAAAGTCTCGCTGCTAAGCCATACATTTATTAAAATATGTGGAGAAGGGATGAGAGTTGGAGTTCAGACACACTGAAGTGCTTCAAGAGCCGTTCCCTAACAAATCAGCCCCGTCTGAGTCAGTGGAATTTTTTATGTACTACTGGCTGCATTGAAATAAATACCTGCTTCCTAAACCTTTAAAACCATGGAAATGGTCCCAAATGATAACACTGTCAGCATGATGGAAATAATAATTAAGCATGATGAGTGACAAACAGTTAATGGAACAGAGTTGTGCCCTGGGGACATTGATTCTGGTTTTTATTTAATGCGTCACAGGCATTTCACTAGGAGTCACCATTTTTGCTTTCCCTTGTCAGTCTAGGGAGAGGCAAACTGGTAAAGCTGGATGTGAGGGTGTGTGAACTCCTTCACCCCTTTTCTCCTAAAAGTAGCTGTGACCCCCAAGTTCAGCCCTCCAGACACAGACCTGAATGTGCCCATCCATTACAATTGTACATATTTTTATAAGCTCCCTGGACAGCCCATACTGGGGGAAACAGTGAACAGGAGGAAAAATTTCTCCACGTATCTCTGGAGATCTTAAAGCCCTTCATAATGGCAGGGAAGACACTAAAAATCCCAATATGCAGGTGTAAATACCTAGGCTCACAAAATGCCATAGAGAAAGTCACACAGTAAGTCAGTATGAGAAAGGAGACCAGAGCTCCTCAATTTCCTGGGTGGTTCCCTCATTCCCAGACACTCCTGCCTTTTAGCTCGGCAGTAGTTTTCCACTATTCACAAGATTGGGATACGGGTAAAATATCTCCAGACTGGCCTGTGTTCAGAGAGGGGATGTTAATGTACGATACCTAGAAGGTGTTAAACTCTGTGATGAGATTTTTATTCAGGATTAAAGCAGCCTTAGTTTACTGTAGTTTATTGCGCCATAAGTGAAGGTGTATTAACTTTATACCACTATTTGATTTATCTGAACTTTCCTGTAGAAAAGCCATAAATGACCTTGTAGACTGGAGCCCTTTATGTCTTGATGCCACAAACAGGCAGAAACATGTTTTTTCCTGTCTTCTCAAGTGACTGGTAGGAAAATTGAATTGTAGGCTGGGAGCTGGCCAGGGACACCAGCTGCCAGCGCTCGGAGTCCAGCAGCTGACATCAGAGCACCGGCACCATTGACAGCAAAGGTTATGCAGGCAAACATGAGCAAATAGGACTGAGTCCTGATTCATAAAATAGATGAGTCGGGATGAGCGTGTGGCACACATCCCAGCCCTCATTCCCATGCTCTCCCTGCAAAGCCCGTAACCATCCAAGGCTCCCTGCCTCGAGTTCCGTGTCGCTGCTCAGGAGCCGTGCGATGCTAGAACAAAAGTGAGCAGGTGGTGCAGGGGGGGCTGCTCGTACAGAGATAATGAAATGTGAGGAGCTGCTGGAGTGCATATTCTGGATGAAGCATCAGATCCAACATTTATTCCAATGCCTGTGCTGGATGTTTGTAACACCCAGAAGCCTGACAGCACTGTTTTCTTGGGGGACTGTGAGGAGCAGGAGACCCCCTCTGGGGCTCCCACCAGGTTATTTTATCCCTCAGACACCAGGAGGTGGCACAGGCTGGAGAGAACTCACCCCCATGACCTTTCTTCCTGTAAAGGAAATAAAGGTAAAGGGAATAAAGAGAAAAACACTTGGATAATAACGGAATTGCTGAGGTGTTTTATTGTTGCTGAAGATGTCAAGCTCATAATACAGGGAGCTGGAGTTGTGAGCGAGGAAGGGTTCACTGGGCTCTTGGGAATGCCCAACTTTTCTACTTGCCTTTGGAAACAGCCCTTGTGTCTGGGTGCGCCACTGCCTGGGAGCTGTCTGGTACCTGCCTCACAGGGAACAGCCTGTTTCCAGTTGTCTCTTTAAATGACTTAAAGCACTGGCAGGATCTGATCACTCAATCCTTAGAAAAATCGGAGTCTCAGCCAAAGGCTCAGCAGAAACGATGAGTAAATTTCCTATAAAAATAAAAACAAAGGCTGTTTACCATCCTTCCTTTTAATGAGTCTGACAGTACAAATACTCTCAGCAGCTTCAACAAGCACTGAATCAAGCTGCTGGGTCACTCACCGGGCAGAGACTTTCTCCCTGTTTGCCTCTAACATGTTGATAATTATTATTTTTTTTAATACGAGAGGAGTAATAAGAAACAATTACTTACTATTGAAAGTATTGCACAAATCCATCTCCTTTCAAAGGACACACTGACTCCACTAGAGCTGGGTCTGCACCCTTGGGCAAACACAGCACCTTTCAGTGGAGCTCTGTCAGGACAAGTTGCCTTTGTGGCTGCTGCTCTGCCAGCATCACAGTGCCTGTGTCTGTACAGCTTATTCCTGTGCCTGGAGGAAAATGAGGTATTATGAGGCACTTGCACACCAAAATAACTACCAGTATTGCTATTTCAGGGTTTATTTTTTAACTCACAATCTGTGGAGCAGGCTTGTGCTGGCAGCCTTCGTCCACGTGTACCTCAGAACTTGAGAAACGCAAGTTTCATGACGCTGTTTGCAGACCCCAGAAATGCCGCTTATCGTCTCCGATCAGCATCATTCTTTGCATGAATTCCAGTCCTGTATCCAAGGCAATCTCATTATTTGCTATACACACTCGATCTGCTGGCTAATTTCTTTCTCCTTCTCATGGGGGAGGAACCTTCCTGTGCTCCACAGGCGTGCCTGTGTTTAGGAGATTAAAGAAAGCAGGCAAGACGCATGAAAAATGTAACCCCGTTGCGGCAGCGGCAGCCTGAATGGGAGCACAATTCCGAGACAGATGTTCCTTCCAATTGAATTGTCTGTCTCAGTGATTGCAGAGTTCAGCACTCCAGAGAGGTGTGAGGCGGAGGGCACGGCTGAGCAGCGGGCTGGCTACAGCCAGGGGGCTGGCACGGTGCAAGCAGCAGCTCTGCTGATTCTGACACGGCTGCAGCATTAATCTGTCTCGGCCTCGAGCACCGCTGGCTGTCGGTCCTGGAATTAATTTGGCTAATGTAGCGCGTGATGGAGAGCCACGTTTGCAATCTCTTTGCCAGGCAAGACTGGATGGATTGATAGCATCCTCTGTCCCTGGATGAGTGAACTGGTAGCAGAGCTCCACTGAAGGGACACCCTCTGAGAGCGTGGCTCCATCGCCCAAGGGATGAGAGAGAAGGTGTTTAACACCTCCTGGCTCTGGTGGTTGTCAGGGGGAGCCTGAGCAGACAAGGAAGAGGTGGAATTGCTACAGGGGTGGCTCTGCAACCCCTGTGCAAGTGGGAGGTGTCAGAGTATTTTCTGAGGGCAGGTTTCAACAGCAGTCTCCAAATAACTTGTTTTGACAAATGGGATGGTCTCCAGCACAGGAAGCCTATTTGCCGTCATGGTTTCAAGCTGGTGGCTACAGGCTGTGTGACCATTAAGTATTTAAGTTATCTAACGAACAATAGTTCTTTGATTTGCTTTTGGTCACAACCAGGCTGAGTCTGAATTAAACAAGAGCCCAGTGATGGAAAGGACTGACATGCCCAGGACAGCTCCCTGGACAGAGACTGGAAATGAGCCCAGTGCTTTCTTTGTGCCCCACCCCCAACACCCCCCATGAGCCTGGGCCCTTGTGGGGAGCAAGAAAAGAGAGTGGTCTTGAGCACCCAGGAGGAGGCAAGAGGCAGGTGAATATGGCAGTGGTGGGAGTTGAGGCAGAACCAGCCCAGCAGAGGCTCCAGAGAAGCAGAGGACAAATCTGGCCAGCAGTTCACCCAGAGATGACATCCAGCTTGGAAAGCAGATGAGGGTGCACGACAGACAGGATGACATGGGAAGGAGACCATCACCTATCCACCAGAGCCCCAGCTAAATTAGTTTTGTATCCCAGTCAGCAGGAAAAGACTTTTGGAGGGAGGCTGAACACCCCTTTACCACCAACCTCTCTGTGTGATGCACTGGGTGAGCATCTGTGTGCCTCCCCTCCCCACCACTGCACGGGCACGTTCAGGAACACAGAGAGAACTGGAGCTGATTGCAATAAACCCACTAGCACATGGATGTGAGCCACAACATGGCACTGTGCAAACTAACCCAGAAGGAGGTTTGCAATGTAGGCAAGCTAATTACCAAAAATAACCCCCAACCCACCCTGGCTGCTGTGCTCTGCCATGGGAACAATATTGTGCATGTGATCACATTCAGCAGGACACAAGCAGCCTAAGGGTCTTTTTACATTTGGCTTGAAAAGGCTAAAAATAGACCCCAAACCACATTCCTTTTTTGCATTGCCATCTCCTCTGCCTCTTCCTATTCACTGGCACTTTTACATGCAAAGCAGGATTTGGGATCCAAGGCCCCGTAATTAGACTCCAGCCTGGAAGCTGCAAGTGGAACAGCTGGAGGTGTTATTTTTACAGGTTATTAATTGACTCCATGAAAGCCCAGCAAACAGAGAGCTCGCGAATTGCAGTCCACAGCCACATGACAAGGTCTTAGTGACAGGAAAAGATAAAATTAAAGAGAGAACACAGAATCCTAAAGCCGATTAGTTATAGCAATTTCTCCAAAGCTAAATATAGGGAAAAAATCCTCTCCCATCTTCAGCTCCGTTGGCGGAGATGAGAAAGCACAAGGAAGGAGATAGACAGAAGTTTCATTTTTCACTTAAGCCCCCATGGGTTGCAGAGAGAAACTGCTGCGTTGGTGACACTCCCAGCTCTTGAATCCGACTGTCCCTGGCAGCTCCACCCTGACCAGCCCTTTGCTCAGCACTCACAAGTGCAGCTGCACTCGCTCCAGCCTCACTGCACTGGGCAGGGAACCGAGGCAGGGAAGCTCCAGGTGCCATCCCAGCGCCCAGTCACAGCCAGGCTGGCACAGTCCCAGTGCCTCACTGCCAGGCATGGACAGGTGAGCTTGCAGAACCCCTCCTCAAAGGGGCTGAACCACCCACACTGCTCCAAACCAAAGCAGGACAGACCCAGGAGACTTCTTGCCTCCAGCTCTCCTTCCTCCCTGCCTTTCCTGCAGCTGGGGACAGATGAGGCTTGAGGACAGCTGAAGCCACCTGGGGCTACAAGAGAAATCCCTCATCAAGAGCTAGAATAAGGAAAGGCTTTGAGTGCTGACAGCAGGAGAGGATGGGACGTGGGTCATCACCTCTGCAAAACCTATTGTACATGGAAGACCTCAGGGAAATAAATAAACAGGCAACTCCAGCAGAGATGCTGAGAACCCGGGAAACTGGCAGAGCATTTCAGGTTTATGGGAAATTAATTTAGCCCTAGTTGGGATGCTGACAGCCAGCAAGGCCCTGTCCCCAGGACAGCCCAGATTGCTGGCCCAAGCTGTGGGGTCTTTGTCAGACCTGAGGTTTAACTTCCGAAAATAAATCACGGTTGTACAGCAGAGGTGAAGCAGCGCCTCCCCCAGAGCAGAGGACAGCCAGGATCCCAGCACTCAGCATCTCCTGTGCTGGCAGCCAAAGGGGAAGGGAAAGCAGTGGAAAGGCTGCTGCTGCTTGGATGCCACAACTCAGCCCAAGAAAGCCCCCTCCTCATCAGGAGGCAGGACAGTCCCATGTTCCACAGCTCCAAGACAGGGATTTCTTCCCACTTCCATCACCCACACAGCAAGAGGAGCACCAAACCCCCCCCTCCAGATGTTTCTTCACAATGTTCAGTCATAGACAGTGGTTAGAAGAGGGAGATATTTCTCTCCAACCTCCATCCTTGACACTAGACACCCCTTTGGGTGGGTTTGGGGTATTTCCAGTCCCTCCCATATTCCCAGCTGCACAGGCTCCATGTATGGAGACAGCTGAGGGAGACCCATGTTTTGTAATCTCACCCTTTGGAGACCATTTCCATGATAATCAATCCCCTTAGACATCCCTCCTGGCCCAAACCCACCCCTGGGCTTGCTGCCAGGGCTGTTTTCCACGCCAGCCTGGCAGTGCCGGGACTGTCCTCAAGCAGGAAAGCTCCTCTTCAAAAGCCAGCTCTGCCTCGTGCTATGAACTGGGAAGAGCTGTCAGAGCTCCTGCCAGGTGCCAGCCCTTCATTCCTGTAGGATGGGGTTGTGGGTTAGGCCTTTATTTCCAGCACAGTCTGCCTGCTCCACATACAGTGCCCAGGGAGCCCAACCCCCCTGAACCACAGCAAGGCCATGGGGCTTACAAAACTTGGGTTTCAGACTGTCATGCAGCTTTTCCCCAGGCTGGGGGTCCCCACAGGCGCAGAAGTGCCAGGGGCACAGGGACAGCCCCAGAACAGGGCTCCCATGGGGCAGGCAGGGCTGGGTATCCAGCCTCAGGGCTACTGGAACACACCTTCCCCTCACCTGGTAGGTCAGCCCAACCAGGCAATTGCTCCATGTCTGACAACACAGGAGCTGAACCCCCCCACTGCAGGAGAGAACCCAAACAGAGACAGCTGTGGTGCTGCACAGTGCCCCTCTCTACTCCCTTTAACCCCGGCAGGCAGGCTGCAAACACACTGCCACAGGAAGGGAACTCAGCATCACCAGTGTGACCCTGCTCGGGCCTGGGGAGGTGCAGGTTGTTCCTGCATCCACAGGTGTGGCAGTGCCACATCTCCCCAGGCTATTTTCCCTGGTAAGGCTCAGTCTGTGCCATCTGTGCTACCATCACACCTCTCCACAAGATCCAACGCCGTGGTTGCACAGGGATAGACAGCACTTTGGGGACAGCAGGAGGGGAGGAGGCTTCTTCCAGGGGGTGTCAGAACCACAGGTGACAGTGCTGGAGAGCAGAGAGCTGCTGGCAGCTCCCAGGGTTGCGAAAGTCTTTGGCCTTCATGGCGTGGGATGGGGATTTGGGAGCAAAGCACATCAAGCGAGCTGAAGAGAGTGACATTTTCCTTCCCAGCTGCTCCCTCCGTGCCCACGCAGCCGGTGGGATGACTCCATGCAGCTAATGATGCGACGTGATTAGTAAACAAATGATGCATTTGCACCAGGAAACAAAAAAATAAAGAGGAAGAGGAAAGAAAAGGAAGAAAACGAGTCACATTCTGGGCTGGCAGCACACAGCAGTGAGCTCTTTAAAAATCTGCTGAGAAAGGCACTTGCACAGCACATGGTTTGGGTAGATCAATGAAGCTGCAAAGCAGCCTGGCAGGCACACAAATCCACTTTCTAATGAAATTTACAGCAAGTGGAATTTAGGTCACTACTCGGAAGCATTCAGTTTATTCCAGGCAGCTTTTAAAATATTTAAGAAATTGCTGTCAAATTAAGCCTGCTCACCTCTGGCTGCAAGGTCCAACTTGGAGCCATGGCAGATTTCTTAGCTATGGCTTAAAAATAGATATATTTTTAAGCTTTCTTTGATTGCTCCCTCCCTTAATCATCTCACAATGATTGGCATCAACTCCTGCCATGCAATCCTGGCTCTGGCGGGGGCTGTGAGCTCCAAGGATGCCCAGCCCAACCTCATCCTTCCCCAGGGTCAGGGCAGTGAGACACCAGACATGTCCTCCCTCCAGCAGTGCCCAAAGGACTTCAGCTGCTGCTGAAGGAAGAGCAGTGCTACAGCCAGACCTAAAAACAGCTCCGGAGGGAACAGCTAAAAGCAGCCTCTTAGCAGAGGTGAGCCCACACCAAGGCTGAGCAAT
Organism: Edolisoma coerulescens; assembly: GCA_013397115.1. NCBI lineage: Eukaryota > Metazoa > Chordata > Aves > Passeriformes > Campephagidae > Edolisoma > Edolisoma coerulescens. Next base: position 493,024 of record VWZW01004158.1, on the reverse strand, counting down.
GCCGAGGGGAAGGGTCTGGGCTGCACTGCTGGTTGCCAGCGTTATTCCCAGGTGTCACACTCCAAGAGAGCTCCCAGAGCAGCTTCAGTGGGTGGTGGAGGGAGAGGAGGAGTGACAGACAATTCTCTGGCTGTTTACCCAGCATAAGTGGCCACAGCCCCAAATCTCCACACTTGCAACTCCTGCAGAGATCAGAGCAGTCCAGACACTTCTGCTTCCAACAAGGCAAAGTTCAAACCTATACACAGACAGGGTGAGCTGATTGCCGCCCCAGCTCAAGGTCCAGCCAGGCACAGAGCTCAGAGCTCTTCCAGCCTCAGCACAAACCAGGAGCAGAGCAAGGGAGAGCAGAAGGCAGCCTTGGAGCAGGGCTGGGCTTAGCGCGAGGGGAGACACCACAGGCACAGCCAGGCCCTCTCTGGGCTGTGCTTTGGAGGATAAAGGGGTTTCCCCATTGCTCACCAGCCTGCCCCACCTTGGCAGCTGCCCCCAGCTTCTGCTCCCCGCAGCCTGGGCATCTCCCCACACAGGACCTGACCAGATCCCAGCCCAGCCCCAGTGCTCGGGATTTGGCCTGGCTGCAGTTGAGGTAAGACACGGGTGCCTGTGCAAACACCTCTGCCTCCTTCCTCATTACACACATAAATATCCATTTCATGCTCAGCTGAAGGAGGATTCGTTTGGCTGGGTCATGATCCTGGCTGCTGCTCCACAGCTGCCTCTGGACCAGGATCTGGCACCGGGGGACACGGTGTCTGACCTCCCTCCCGTCAGCACTCCTGGCCGTGGATGAGCACACCACAGCACACTCTGACACCATCCTTATGTTCATCCTGGCTGGCCTGTCCCTTCTTCCACCTCATTGTCTCTCCTGGCAGAGCTCCATGTCCATTCCTGCAGTTCTCCTGCCCCTTTTGCTCCATTCCTTGCCCATAGGGATGTTATTGAGTCTGGAAGAAGTGATCCTTGGATACTACCCAGCTCTCTGGGATCCCTCTTCCCTCTAGGGCACATTCCCATGGGATTCTTCCAAGGTCCCTGGAGAGGCCAGTTTGCTCTCCCCATGCCCAGGGTCTGACTGGACATCCCTGGCAGGACGTGGAGCCCTCGGGCCCTCCTGACCCCAGAGAGCTGCACATCCCACCTGCCTGTGGAGCTGCTCCCCTCCCAGACGGATCCAACTCCGAAATGCCTGCAGACCCACACGGTACCAGCAGCTGGGGAGGAGCCTGTGTTCCTCCACATCCCCAGCCACAGCATCACCCCCTCACCCAGACACCCAGCTCTGCTCCGGGTGCTCCCCCAGGCACTGAGTGCTGGAGCAAAGGCAGCACTGCTGGCTCCAGTTCTGCTCGGGAATTCATTCTTAACCTGACACTTGGAGGCAGAATTTAGCAAGGAAGAAATCCTGTGCCTGGCCAAGGAGCCAACGTGGCCACCACGAGCTGGGCAGCCTCTGCAGTGCATCCTACAAGCACAGGGAGCACACACAGCCCAGCAAGCGGCACGGGCTTATGGAATTTCACAGCACACTGGTCTCGGGCTTGGCTTGGGAATGTTGCAGATCGAGTGGAAATTCGCTCTAGGAAGGGAAATCGAGGAGCCAGGCCCTTGCAAGTGAAACATTTGTCCCTGCTGCTTAGTTACATTTTGCTCCCCAAGGGGAAGGAGAGGGAACTTGGCATGTGCAAGTTATCCCTCCAAGCAACCTCCTCCAGGGAGTGGGCACTACCTGATCAAACCCACAGCAGAGCTGCCTCCCCTGCACACTCCAGCTGCTCCTCCTGGCTGCATGCTGGCCAGGGACATCCCACGGAATGCTCCGAGCCCGGCTGGCAGCTGTGTAAAGCACGAGCAGCCCGGGCTGCTGCCCGGGCACAGAGCAGGGATTCCCGAGGGATGTAATCCCACCACGGCCTCGCTGCCTGTGCATCCGATTACAGAAAGGCTCCCCGTTTTCCCATCTCCGTGAAAACAAAGGATTCTGCGGAGCTCCACACCCTCTAGTGGAGCTGGGAGCTTGGCACACCGAGATGCTCCCAAAGCCCACAGCACTGCTGAGTTCAGTTCGGCATCTGCCTGCCCTGCAGCTCCCCAGGTAGGACTGGGTGTGCCAGCCATCTGCAGGGTGGGACAGCCCCGCTGCCAGTGCAGTGTCAGTTCTCTGCCCGCCTGCACAGCCACCTGCAGCACTTAAACACCTCCCCACTTCGTTCAGGCACAGAAGTATTAAACAGGAAGAAAGTCAACTTTGAGAAATGGGTTTTATTCATGTTCACCATCCCATTAGGGAACACTGCCTTCTATAACCTACAGGAAAGCTGGAGGGGGACTTTTCACAAGAGCACATAGTGCCAGGACAATGGGGATGGTTTCAACAGGCAGAGGGCAGGGTTAGACGGGGTATTAGGCAATTAGGTTGGTGAGGCCCTGGCACAGGGTGCCCAGAGAAGCTGTGGCTGCCCCATCCCTGGATGTGTTCAAGGCCAGGCTGGACGGGGCTTGGGGCAACCTGGAGCAGTGGAAGGTGTCCCATGGCAGGGGGTGGAAGGAGATGGGCTTTATGGTCCCTTCCAGCCCAAACCCTTCTATGATTCTGTGATAACCCAAAAAGCCACACAGGCACAACCAAACAGCAAGAGCAGCTCTCACCATCCTGCACAACCACGTCTTGGTGCAGCCACCTGAAAAGAAATAACCAAGATGTTCACCCAAGAATGCAGCTAAAACCAGAGCCCCCCGTCCTACACAGACCCATCTCCTCTGGATCAGTGTTAACTGAAGCATCATCCCACCCCCAGCTCTCCCTAAAGTCCTTCCCAAAAGCATCTCTACCACGAGCACTTCCAAAAGCACACCAGAGCCAGATCACCCATCCCACAGCAACAACAAACGGGAAAAGGACTTCTTATTTTGGCAAGGAATTTTTGGCAGAAGCTGGGATCACTGTGGTGCCAGGTTCCCAGCACAGGCCTTCCCCTCTCCCTCTCCCTTCCCACGCTTGCCAGGGCACAGAGTCCCCTGAGCTGTCCCCAGGTGAACCCCCCACTGCAGGAGAGAAACCAAACATGGAACAAGAGAGCAAAGTACACAACTTCCAACACAGCTTTACATCTGCTCAAGTGCAGAAACCACCTTATCACTATTCCCTACTACGTGGGGAACAAAGTTGCAACTCAAACAGTATCTAGTGATAAATCAAGTACCCAAGTTCTGATTTCTGTACCTGAGAGAGTTTTGATTTTGCAAAACATTTTCAAAAGAAGACTCAGCATACATTAAAAACCCCAGTCTAAGCCCTGTTTTTCCTTGGATTAGGGGTACAGCTGTTGTTTGCAGTATCATACATGACCATCAAAATGCTTCATGAATGTTCACACCTGTTACTGCACAGGTGAGGCCCAGCACGGAGCCCACCTAGGAGCTGCTCTCGGGCACGGGTGAGGCTGGCTGGTATCACCCAGCAGCCCTTCCCCAGCCCACAGACCCCGAACCCCTGCCCAGGAGGGGCACACGGGGCTCCCACCACTCACCTGGTCCTCCCTCACCTCAGGGGTGGAAGCACCGAGTCCCACCCCTGTCACCATCCAGGGCTGGGGCTTCTCTGGGGCTGAGCCTCAGCAGGAAATCCTGTGACACACCCTGGCCTGGCCCTGCAGCCCCCTCCCCACCACATGGCTCACTCCTTACACCCCATGGGCCCCACTCAGCTCTCCCCCTGCTCCCCGACCCTGCTGTGGGCCCAACACCTCCCCCAGGGAGGAGCAACACCTCGGGCTGTCCCTGCACAGCACCCCGGTCCTCCGACCGACC
>VWZW01004158.1:391798-489049 GCA_013397115.1 Edolisoma coerulescens | reverse complement strand
CAGCACTCCCCGTGCTCCCCATGTCCCCGACCCTCCCTCAGCACCCCCCGTGTCCCCGACCCTCCCTCAGCGCCCCCCGCCCGCCACGCGGCCGGAAGCGCGGCCCGGCAGCGGAGCCCGGAAGCGCGGCCGGAAGGGCACCGAGAGCAGCCGCGGGCCAGAGCGCCGCGCGGGGCACGGCCCGCCGGGACAGCGTCCTCGTGCGGCGGGAGCTGGGACTGCAGCGGGGCACGGGATGCGCCCGGGATCCTCCGGGAACTGCCGGGAGCGGAGCCCGGAGAACGGGAGGGGAACGGCCGGGAGCAGAGCTCAGCGCTGTGGGGATTGGGACCGGCAGAGAACACGGCCCCGTGCAGCTCGGGAATGGCCGGACCGGGCGGGGTTTGGTTTTGGAGCTGCTGGTCCAGAGGGAGCCACGGAGCTGCTCCCAGGGCTGGAGCCCCTCTGCTCTGGAGCCAGGCTGGGAGGGCTGGGGGTGCTCACCTGGAGAGGAGAAGGCTCCAGGGACAGCTCAGAGCCCCTTCCAGCGCCTGAAGGCGGCTTATAAAAGGATGGAGAGTGCCTTTTTACGCAGGCAGATAGCGATAGGACAAGAGAGACTAGTTTTATACTAAAAGAAGTGAGGAAGAAATTCCTCCCTGTGAGAGTTCCGACACCCTGGCACAGGCTCCCAGAGAAGCTGTGGCTGCCCCATCCCTGCAAGTGTCCAAAGCCAGGCTGTCCCACCTGGGATAGTGAAAGTGTCCCTGCCCGTGGCAGAGGTGGAATGAGATGGGCTTTTAGATCCNCCCCCCGCCCGCCACGCGGCCGGAAGCGCGGCCCGGCAGCGGAGCCCGGAAGCGCGGCCGGAAGGGCACCGAGAGCAGCCGCGGGCCAGAGCGCCGCGCGGGGCACGGCCCGCCGGGACAGCGCTCTCGTGCGGCGGGAGCTGGGGCTGCAGCGGGGCACGGGATGCNTTCCAGCGCCTGAAGGCGGCTTATAAAAGGATGGAGAGTGCCTTTTTACACAGGCGGATAGCGATAGGACAAGAGAGACTAGTTTTATACTAAAAGAAGTGAGGAAGAAATTCCTCCCTGTGAGAGTTCCGACACCCTGGCACAGGCTCCCAGAGAAGCTGTGGCTGCCCCATCCCTGCAAGTGTCCAAAGCCAGGCTGTCCCACCTGGGATAGTGAAAGTGTCCCTGCCCGTGGCAGAGGTGGAATGAGATGGGCTTTTAGATCCTTTTCAACCCAAATCATTCCATGATTCCATTTTTATAATCCCCCCCCAAAGGCAAAATGTCTGCACACAGAGTTCAGACACTGCTCTTGGCTGGAGCTGAAACCACCAGGCAGTTAATACAGAGTAAATCAGTGTTTTGATCTAATATTCTACTGATGGCTCTCAAGGCCACCTGTTTATATTGAATTGTGCTTCACTTTCAGTGGCTCTGACAGCCCCACTCCTGGCTAAGAGAGAAGCTTTCAGCACAAATACAGGTACCTCACTCATGAAATTTAATCACAAATTTCCCTCCAAGACATCTCGGTATGAACAGCCCGGGAGCAGCAAACCGCTGCAACACACAAGCAATAACTTGCTCCCTGATGGCTCATTAAAAATGAAGCATTGCTTAGTTTTATTTCTGCAATAACACATTTTAGCAGACCTCTTATAAAATATACATACAGGTCCAAGCCGTGCAAAACCTGGATGGGAGGAGCAGCTGGGGAAGCCAAGTACCACACCACCAGCAAACAAAAACTCATTTTTGCCCATTAAAGCTTAGTGTGGCCTCTCGGTGCTGGCACACCCAAACACGGGGATTGAGTGACACGGGGACAAGGGCCACCAGCCCGGCCCCACGCTGTGCCAGCCGAGCAGGTCATTCCACACTCAGGCTCCCCAGGAGTGGGTGTCTGCGCTGCTCAGAGCCTGCTCTGAATGCTAAACTCTTCATTTCCTTGTGATTTCCCTTCTGCCTCTTGTAAATACACAGCAGGAGTGTTCTACACACAGCGGGGAGCATCTCCCCGGTCCCTGTGAAAGCAGAGGTCACGATCCCTACTTTGCACAAAGAATTGTGATGCAGGGGGATGAATGAAAACACAAATACCCGCAGATCTGAGGAGCTGACTTCGCAAAAGCTGTTTTTGTGCTTCTCGGAGTACAAAGCCCTTCCCTGCTGCCCCTTGACCACTGCTCACAAGCCGAGGGATATCCCCTCTCCCAACACAGCCCCGCTTTCCATGCGTTGCTGGTTTGATGCTGAAGTCATAATGCTCAGTGTTCTTTTTTTCCCTTACAGATTCATAGAATCCTTTGAGGCTGGAAAAGACCCCCAAGATCATCAAATCCAGCTGTGATTGCAGTGAAATCCTTTAGGGGTGCCAGGTACCCAGAGCACGGTGGGAGAGCCCTGGAGCCAAGTGTGCAGTGGCCGGATGAGCCAGCCAGGCTGTGCTGGCTCCGACAGAGGGGGGCTCTATCAGCTGAGCCAGAGGGGCTGCGACACCTCACAGCTTTGTTTGTCCTGGTGGGGAGGTGGAGGGAGCATCCGGACACCCCACTGTGGGCACGGAGAGCCACCCATTCCCTCCAGGGCAGCGCATCGGGGCGGCCCAGGGCACGTGTGTGCACAACAAAAGCATTTCACGCCCTTCCGATTTGAGGAAGCATCCTGCTGATCCCTTTGTGCCCCTCTCACTCTCTGTGTTTTGCCTCCAAGGGAGCCAGGGGCTGGCCCGCTGCCACAGCCCAGGATCTCACCCCTCCTGGGTGCAATTCTGCCCGGCTCTGGCCAGCTGTAAGTGTGGTGTAGCTCATTGGTACAGCCGAGCTCGGGCTGTCTGGCTGATGGCAGGGACAGCGCTGAAAACAAACATTCCTTTTTGTCCTTTTTGATGAAAGAAAACATTACCTCTCCGAGATTTACACAGTAGCTCAAGCATAAACCTGAATTATCTCCCTCCCCTCTTTCTCCAGGGAGCAGATAATAGGTGGATGTATCCCTCCCTCTGCTTTGTTCCACGTCGCCCAGCTTGGCAGCGTTTCGGTTGCTATTAAACCACGCTCACCCCCCTTGACATTTAAAGGGCTGTTGTTTGATTGCTGTCACAGTCCTGCACGTGGATCCTTCAACCGGTTCCCACCTCCTCTTCCCACCAGTGATGGATTTTCTCATTTATTCCAGAGCAATTTGGTTTCCTCGTGCTGCACTCCAGCAGAATGCTTTCGCTGTCAGACGTGGGGTTTGGTGCTTGCCCACGGTGCCACGTCACACCCGAGCAGCTCCGGCCAAGCTAGAGCTGCCCTGGCTTTCAACAGCATTAGGAAAACTGCTGAACAGCACGTGGATCTGGGAGCCTGGTCCTGCCAGGGTGGGATCCTCCTGCCTTCGGGGCCACTGCTGAGCTCTGGGATGTGTCAGACCACAGCGATTCCCAATGGGGCCATCGGCTGATCCATTGCCCCCACTGGAATATCCCATGGGATGAGTGGACACTGGCTCCACGGTGAGGAGCACCTGGTGCCTGAGGGCGGGGAGTGGAGTCTTCCTGCCTCTTTGGGAGCAAAGTGTGGGATGCACCATCAGCTCGAGGGTTTGCAGCTCATCCATGGGGGAGAACACAGAGCAGAGGGTTTGCTGCCAGCAGAGCTTTTCCAGATGATCTGCAAAGGACAAAGCATTTCAGTGCATCCAGTCCTTAAAATCCCTTTGGGCCTCTCTGGGTCCTCCTCTCGGCAGGATCAGAAAGGCTGAGGGTAGTACCCAGCTCTGCCAGTTGTGCCAGAAACTGGTGTGGAGTTCAACAGGTAAAACCAGGCAAACTTACCAGAGAGATTGAAACAAAGCTGAGCCCTTGGCCCATGCATATTTGTACGCCGGGTATCCCTGATGTGAAAAGCTGGCTCTGTGCATGCTCCTGGCCTGCTCCCACCACACAAACTCCTGCTTCTCCCAGAGCTGCTCACACTGAGGGACTTCAGAGAATCATGGAATTGTTAAGCTTGGAAGAGACCTCTAAGATCACTGAGTCCAACCATTAACCCAGCACCTCTGTGTTCGCCACTGAAACATGTCCTCAAGTGCCACATCCACGCACCTTTTAAATCCCTCCAGGGATGGTGACTCCCCTCCATCCTGGGCAGTCTGTTCCAGGATTGACAACTCTTTCAGTGAAGAAATTTTCCATAACAGCCAATCTAAACCTCCCCTGGTGCAGCTTGAGGCCATTTCCTCTTGTCCTGTCCCTGTTCCCTGGGAGCAGAGCCCAACCCCCCCGGCTGCCCCCTCCTGCCAGGGAGTTGTGCAGAGCCACAAGGGCCCCCCTGAGCCTCCTTTTCTCCAGGCTGAGCCTCCCCAGCTCCCTCTCATAACACTCGTGGTTGCAGCCCCTTCTCCAGTTCCATTGGCCCTCTTTGGACCCACTCCAGCCCCTCAATGTCCTTTCTGTAGTGACCACCTTGTGGTGTCCCTGGTTCCTAGTGACCACTGATGTGCTCCAGTTCCTGCTGCCTCGGAAATGGGCTGTGAGCTACCCTGGCCCTTCTCACACTTGGAAAACACCTCCAGCAGAGACCAAAAAGCAGGTGTCCCCCTTGGGGAAAGAGTGCCATGGCTGCTCATGTCACCTGGACACCGGAGCCCAAGGCACTCGAAGAGCACACGTGCCTCCCGCCACGGTGACGAGCTGAAAGCTCAGGGATCTCTGCCTTCACCTGAAAAACAAGTGAAAATTCCCTACTCCACTGAGCTCAACTGCATCTGGAATTACTCCCATCAGCATCTCCTCTGTCCCCAGTCCCCTGCTGCAGAGAAGGTTGAAGAGGTTTGTGTATGTAATAAATTGTTACTCAAACCATTTGCTTCACTTGCTTGTAGAGAAACATCCCTGACCAAATCCAGCTGTGCTGGGGAAAGATGTTCTCTCTCTCAGGCACTTGTCACTGTCCCCAGCTGGAGGTTCCTCTCCCATCAGCCTGCCAGCTGGGCAGTTTGTGTGCACGAGCCAGTGGAGCCAGCTGGGCTAGTGTCCTCTGCACTGAAGAAGACAAATCCGAGAGCTGGTGACTCCCTGAGGAGCACTGCAGTGGCCAGGCGTGCGCTGATTGCGGCACAGCCGCACCGCTGCCTCCCACCCACCGGGGGCTTTTCTTTGAAGAATAACTCACTGTGGCAACATTTCTTCCAGATCAGATCTGTATGGCTGTGCTCTCCTCACACGAGCTGTGCCAGGCGTGATTTGTCCTCTCCACAGCCAGCAGCAGGCACTGTGGCACGGAGCTGGATGAACTTCTCAGGCACAGACCAGCTGTGCCCGCCCTGAGCTCCTCTCTGCTGCCAGGCACATCAATTAACACCTGCCCAACAGCATCCTCAGGCCTCTCCACAGAGCTGGAACACACCCAGAGTGGGCTGGGGAGTCCTCCCCAAACCAGCACACCTTCCAGGGTGGCACTGTCCGTGCCACAGGGTACTGATTACCTGCACCAGCACAGCAGCATCTCTGAGGTGACATTTCCTTGCCTGCAGGATGGCACTCAGCACCAGCAGCCACTCAGCTGCTCCTCCCATGGCACCTGTGGGATGGGGACAGCTCTGGGCTGGCAGTGGGGTATTCAGGGTGTCTGCACTTCAGGGTAAATACCCATTTCCAACCACAGCAGACCCCGAGCAGGAGGGAGGGTGGGCAGTGCAGAGGTGGCTCAGCAAAGGACCACGGCAGTCTCTTCTCTTCTATGCTCAGGCAGCCACACTCTAAAACACTCCAAAGCACCTGGGAGCTCCCCGTACCCCTCAGAGCAAGGCCAAGGCACAGCGAGAGCTCTGGTTGCTGAAATTATCCCAAGGAAATGCCTCTGCACTCTATCCTGGGGATCAGCACTGATATGGTTTGCTCTGACACCCTCTTGTTCCACCAAACCCACATCCCTAAAGGTCCTGCAGCCCCAGGCAGGCATTGGCACCGCTCACAGAGCCCCCACACCCCCGGCTGCCTTCCCAGCACCCCAAAATCTGCTTCACAGGGCCGCAGATGCGCGGGAGATGCTTCCAACACAGACGTCAGGGATGAGTTGGTGCCCTTTGCAATCTCCTTCTGCTGCGTTCCTATAGAGTGCGGCCAATTTGCATAATAAACATGAGCTATAAATGTCAAAATCGGCCACATCCACATCTTATTTTCACTTCAGACTCTGATTGCATCTTTTTGACTCTAACTTGCCTTTGCAAATATCTGCAGCCTGGCACTCTGTGGCTGCTGCCTTCCTGGATCCGTGGGGCTGGGCTCCCTGAGCCCAACATCCAACTTCCTTCGGCCACCCCCGAGCTCCTGCCTTCCCTGCAGATGCAATTTTGGTGGCTCTGCCACTGCTGCCTGGCACAAGTGGGCCCAGGGAGGAGAGAAAAGTGTTGAGCCAGGAGCCGGAGCTGTATGGCAGCCTGGGGAGGTGGATGGCCTCTTCTGCATACCAGGAGGGAAACTGAGGCAGAACCAGCCGGGGATCTGGCTCTCCACGGCAGAGCCCCGCTGCAGATCTGGGTGCCCAGTGCCACCCTTGTGCCACCTTGCTCTGCACCATTTCTTGTCAAGTGCCACGAGCATGGAAACACACGGATGGTGTTTTTACAGGGGCAGGGTGAGGAGAGACGGCTTCAAATCCCGGCATCTCCCAGACTGATCCGTGCACTCCATCCCTCCTCCTGCTGAGCTCACCCCATACAAATCCCATATAAACCTACCTGCTGCTCTCTGGGACGGCCCCACTGCCTGCATCCCATGGCTCCTGCGGGACACATCGGGGCCTTGTACCTAAACGTTTCCAGCTCCCTACAGCGCCGCTCTTCATTCCACTCTTCAAATGCAAATGAGGATTTGCAGGAAACCATTTGATTCACGGGTTCATCCTTTATTTTGGCAGATAGCATCAGTTAAACGCCTGCTTATTTCTGCTTTCTGAGAACAATATAAACCACTTAAGTACACATGCAAGATAGACTGAGCCCTAAGTGCTTATGAGCTGTTTGATTTACCGAGGTGTCTTTATCTTTGCGGAGTATCTCGCGGAGTCATTTATTATTTAGCAGTAAATTAAAGTAGAGGGTCTGTGATTTTCAACAACAGAAATTAATATCCCAGCGCTCCTTTGTACCATATATATCTATAATTTACAGCACTGGAACCGGCCAGACAGCCCTGCAAGGCCATCCGTTTCCTTTCTCCCTCGTTACCTGCTGATCACTGCTGCGTAGCAGGAATAAAAAATGGACTGGCAAGAGAGACACTCCAACAGGAAAGGGTAGTTTTAAATTAAAAGTCCAGTTTTTGTGGCTCTCAACAGGCCCCCTTTGCTTCCCACTGCCCTCCTGCACACATCACTTACAGATGATAGAGTGAACAGGCAGCAATCTCGCCTTGAGATGGCTGAGTTTTAACCTCACTGGTTCTGTGCTTGGCGAATAAGAATAATAATAATGGTGATAGTAGTAGTAGTAATAAATAATAATAATAATAAAATATTATTATAATTATTAATAATAATAATGCAGTACCTGCAAGCCTCAGTAACACATGCTGTGGTGTGATTTTGTGATTTTCCCACCTGTTTGCACTGGAAGGGTGACCAGGGGTGGTACAGAATCAGAATTCCAGAGCAGTCAGGGTTGGAAGGGCCCTCTGGAGATCACCCAGCCCAACCCTGCTGCCGAGGCAGGGTCCCCTGGAGGGGGGGACATGGAAACACATCCAGGGGTTTGGAATGTCCTCACAGTGGGAGACTCCACGGCCTCCCTGGGCAGCTGTTCCAGGGCTCTCCTACCCCTCCATGGAGAGCAGTTCTTCCTCACACTGAGGTGGGACTTCTTGTGTTTCAGTTCATGGCCACTGCTCCTCATCCTGTCACTGGGCACCACTGAAGAGTCTGGCACCATCCCCTGCACCATCCCCTGCAGAGCTGGAGCAAGAGTGTCTATCCAGAGATACAAGTGACAGCCAAGACAGACCACTTCCTTCTGGGCTCTGTGGACTCATAAAGCCCATGGGTGACTTTAGGACCAAGGCTGGGCCGTCACACTGGAGAAAACACATCCCTGGAGCTCCCACCCCTTCCTCTGGGTGTGTGCCAGCTCGCCACCAGCAGCCTGGTGCCAGGTTCGAGAGCAATAACACAGCCAGAAGGTTTTATGGGCTGTGTCAGGCTCTGGCTGACACAAAGCAGCCAATAATTTATGGCAATCTCATGTGCTACAAAGGCAAAACATGTCCCTCTTGGACGGAGCTCTGCGAGCCGCAGGGATAAATCAGCTCCAGCAGGGAGCAAACATGAGAAAAGCAGGAAAAAGACCCAAAATGTTCTACTTGGATTCTTTGGAAGGAGGAGAGAGAAGGGGCCCTGCAAATGCCCTCCTGGTGGGGGTTGTGTGGGCTGGCCTGAGCAGGCACCCGGGCTGTGCTGGGGCTTCTGAGCCTCCAGCACCTCCTTCCAGCACCTTTTGTCCGTGCCCACAGGAGCCCCCCGTCCTCCTGGAGCCCACCTGGGCTGCAGAACAAGGAGGTTTTGTCCCCCAGAGCTGTGACCCAGGAGCCCTGGGTGGCAGCAGGGGTGCACTCACCAGCCACTCCTGATTCCTGCCTGGAAAGGAGGCACTGCCACAGCACAGTCCTCAGGTCTGGCACAGGGTTTGTGCTTTTGGCCAACAAATCCATCTTCTGGAATAATCCCAGGAAACTCAGAGCTACCTTAGATGCTGCCAGCAGGAACAGCACCCGTGGGCACTGTGGATGCTCTCTCCAAGCACCACCTCAACCCACACAGGGCAGGAAACCCAACCCCCCAGCACCTACAGAGGTGTTTCACTGCCCCAGTGACCGAGGTTTCCTCACACCAGGACCGGTGCCACTCTTGCCGTGGTGCTCTGTGGTGTTCTGCTGCAAGGACCGGGCTCCCTGGCCTGCTGATCCCTCATTTCCACCTCGGTCCCTCAGGCTGGATCACTCCCAAATTTTATGTGTGCCCTTCAATTTCTCAGCTAAATTAGGAGAGTCGTTTGTCTTGCAGCCAACCAGATAAAAACAGGGAAAGGCATCAGGAAACTCAGCCTGTAACAAGTCACGCTTTCCCTCTCTCTTCTCCTCAGTGTGGAGAAATTTCCGAGGAGAAACCGTGGCAGCGTTATTTGTTTTTGGGAAGAAAAGCAAGCTGATTAAAAGCAAACATGAAGCAAGAGCTGTGGAGTCCCAGAGGCTCCCTTGCAGGAGTTCAAAGGGAAAAAAAGGAATAAAACACTGGAAGCGTTAGAGCAAGACATTTCAGCTTTGAAGACCATATCAGTTATGGATGAATTAAAACACACAATAATTAGCACTGAAAGCTCCAGCACCTGAGGAAATGGGGAAAATTGGTTTCTTCATGCTCATCAAGCCCTTCCAGGGATGCTCCTGCCAGGATGGGTTTAGGGCCAGGCTCTGTGTTGTCACTGGCGGTGTCTGCATGTGGAGGCTGAGCTGCCCCAGCTGGGGTTATCAGTGGGAAACATGCTGCTGCCTGCCTGCCTTGGCATTGCAGCCCACCCTGGGAGCCCTGCCCGGAGCAGGGGTGGGACAGCAGCCTCTGTGCTCCCCCAGGAACTGTGCCAGTCCCCGGGATGATGGGACCTGGAGGTGGAGATAAGGTGGGAGGACAAAACTCCTCCAGGAGCCTTGGGAGGTACCTGAAGTTTATCTGCTCGGCGTCTGCCAGCTGGAGATTACAGGCTTTTATTTTCTTCTTTCCGGTGGCAAGAGGAAAAAAACAGTAAATAGGAAAAAAGGCATCCTGCATGCAAAGCATGGTGCTCAAATAAATATCACAGCTATGTTATCCCATTAAAAAAGCATTTAGCTTCGAGCTTTGAACACCTCGAGCCACAGGATGCCGGGCTCTGGCTGGGGTGGGCAGGGGGGATCGGCGCCTGCCAGCTGCTCGTGGCTCCTGCCTCCTTGGCAAACCCTTTCCTCCTGGGGCAGAAATGATTTACCAGAGCCACTCAGCGACAGACCTGCCCAGGAGTTAATTCACTTGAAAATCAACAAATTAGGTTAGGAACACCCGTAGATCAGGGGTTCTGAGCAGGGAATTCTCCAAGAGTTCCACCTTTCCCTTTGGGGTCGGGTCAGGCTCCCCTTGCTCCTCCGCCGGGGAGCTGGGAACGGAGCTTTTGAGCTGCTGATTCCCCTCCTGGTCCTGCAGAAAAGGGATGGATGGACATTGTGCTCTGATGGTCCTCGAGGGCAGCGAATCGACCCCGTCTGCAGGAGGTGAATGGGGAGGAAGCGCTTCCCTGTGAGCACACACAACAGCGGGGCAGCGATAAGGATGTTCGGTGGGAAATAAAAAACCCAGCGAGATCCCTATCAAATAATGTGCTCCTGTACGAGCGATTCGGAGGCTGTGCCGGGCTCCGTGGCACCTGGGGAGGGAAACTGAGAGCAGTGGAGATTACAGGGAGCAGAAAATTCTGTTTGCACTGCAACAAAGTTAATCAAGTCGCATTTATTTTGGAGGAGGAGGTGAAATGAGGAAGCAAGGGCCAGCTCCAGCCCTTCCGCCCGTGCGGGTGCTGAGGGTGGGTCACTCTGGTGGCTGCAGCAGCTCAGGTTTTACAAACTGGGTTTGCAGGTGCATCCCTTGTCCTTGGTGGGGTGACAAGACCAGGGGACGTGTCACCCACCTCCTTCGAGAGAAACCCCCCTCTGTGGAGCCCCTCCACCCTCAACATCCCCAACTCTTCACAGGTCCCTCTCCTGCTACTTCTTCTTTATCCCCCCTCCTCCCACTTTACAGCTCTTATGTCAAGTCGAGCAGATCAAAGCTGACCCATCCTGCCAACATTTTCATTCCTTTAGATGGGAAAGATGTGAGAAACCCTCGTGACTGATGCCTCCAGTAGCACGTTTCAAACCCTCCCTTGCTTGGCCGTGCTCCCACTGCTGAGGAGCCGGGAAAAGGGCAGCACAGCAGGCAAACTGCAGCCAGCAAGCCTTTGCTGTGATATTTAAAAAGCTCTGGGCAGAGTCTTTTCACCCTGGACCATAAATTTTAAAAACCTTTTCACCCTGGAATATTTAAGCCTCCTGCTGAGTTCCTCAGATTAGCAGACATCCATCCTTCGCAGGAGGGAGGTTGCGGCTTCTCCTCCCATCCTTTCCCCCTAATCTGAGGGTAAGAGGGCTGAATCAGGGGTCACAGCCATGCACCCCCTCCCTATTCAATGTCCCCATCTGCAGGGTGGTGGCAGGGACACTATTTCAAGGTCCCTCACACGGTGTGTGCAGGGGGGTGGCTTTCCCCGGGGGAGGTGACATCCCCCCGAGGGTGGGAGCCCGCAGGAAAGGCTGATCCCTCCTGGTGGCTTCAGCTCTGAGCGCCCTCGCTGCCGCTAGATGTCAGCGGAGACTGGGGCTGGGGGCGGCTTGGGAAGGGCTGATCCTGGCGGCTGTGCTGGGAAGGAAGGAAAGGAGGGTCCTTGGATATGGGCATCCCGCTGTACCCCTTCCTGCAGCGCTCGGGGACACCTCCACCTCCAGGACACTTCGGAGGTGTCCCCCACGTGTCCAGAGAGGGTTCAGGAGTCCCAGCTCCCCTGCTGGCACTGAGCAGGGAGCATCCTTCATCCGAGAGGCAACTGCTCCTGGTTAGGTGATAAACGGGGTGTGAGAACGGCAAGGGAAAGAAACCGGGCCCCTTCTTTGAAGGGTGTGCTGCACGCACCTTGATGGTGTGCAAGGGGACCACGCTGTGGCATGGAGGGAGCTGTGGGGTCAGCTGTGCCCCGAGCCTGAGCTCTGCACTGTCCCCAAAATCCTGTCACCAGCAAGAATGCATTGGCCATTTAACCTCCCGCTAAAATCACCCACCCCAACTGTTTAACCTCCCCCTAAAATCACCCAGCCCTTCCCACCCCAACTCTTTAACACCCTGCGTGTTAAAGAAAATCAAAATCCTCCCAGCCTGCCAGATCCTTTGCTTTCCTTTGCACCAGGTTTTACCCCACACATGAAGGATTATTTTGGCTTTCTCCCTGAGGATGAGGTATGTCACAGCACCGAGCCAGGCTGGGATGCTCCAGGGCACAGGGCAGCCCCCATCCCGACCCCTCCAAGCTGAACCTGCATCCTCTTTCTCCAGGGGTCTGCACCAGGAGCTTTGCTGCTGCCCCCACCGCGGCGTCCACACGGGACCAGCTCCCCTCTGCAGCAGGCTGGGCTCACTCACAGCATTGCCACGTAACAAATAAACTCCAAATGCCTCATTTCCATGGAGAATGAGGAATGGGGACGTTACCAAGCGGAGCCATTTGATTTTGTGCTCACTGAATTATGACACATCAGTGGCAACCTCCCGATGAGATGCAGTTTCCCACCAGCAGTGGACCAATATTTAGGCAGAGTTTGAGGTAATTCCCCAGCTTCCCCCAGCAAAACACTTCAAGATCACCTTTTCCCAGCAAATATCCCCTGCCATTTCCATTTTCTAGTAAAAAAAAGTGCTTTGCATCAAATTCTCAACTATTTCTAGTTGTGGGCTGAAGGTTCACAGATATTGAATGGTACAGGAGGATAAAACTCCCATTCTCCTGCCAGTCTGGGGCTCCCTTTGTCCTCCCTGTTTCCACTTCTGACACCCATCCCTCAAATACAAAAAGTTCAATTTCCAATTCCATTTCTGTTCTTCCAAGTATGTTCCAAGACCCTGAGGGCTACGTAAGAGCAGCCACTGTTGTGCAGGGCCCACACCCCGAAATGCCCCTGAAAGCCCACACTGATTAAAAGATTTCAGTTTCTTTGAGGTAATTTTTTAAATTTTGGTTCAGTTTTATTTTTATTTTTCAGTTGGATTTTTTTTTTAATAGTTTGTTGGCTGGAGAGGTTCTTACAGATAAAGGTTGCCTTGCACCCACTGGGGATGGATGGAGAGAGGTTTGCTGGGCTGGAAGAACCTGTTGCCAACTGTGAGGTGGGATTTCTGCTGTATTTCCCAGGATTTTAGGCAGCATGTGCATGGATGGGGGTTTTGGTGGCTCTGCACTCTGGGCTGCCAGGGAAAAACCAGCCCTGGGCTTCTCTGCCATGGAAAAACCAGCCCAGAGGAGCTCTGCCATGGAAAAACCGCCCTGGGCTGCTCTGCCATGGAAAAAACAGCCCAGAGGAGCTCTGCCATGGAAAAACCAGCCCTGGGCTGCTCTGCCAGGGAAAAACCAGCCCAGAGGAGCTCTGCCACATCCCCACCCAGGCCTGGAGATGCTGACAGAGATGCTGTAAATCCTGAGTGGGGTTTGCAGTGTATCAACCCCCCCTGAGATGCTTTTGGAGCCACAGGGGCCGGGGGAGGCTTCAAGAGACACATTTGGCCATTTGGCTGACACATTCCAGGGTGGCCCCGTGGCAGAGGGGACAGAGCGAGGCCACCCCTGAGCCCCCTGCCAGAGCCACCAGAGCAGCCCTGCCGTGGCTGCCTGAATAAAGCATAAAGCACCAGGAATAACAGCTCCATCCTCAGCAGCTCCTGCAGCCCTGCTCCAGGCTCCAATCCCACCCATGGCTGGGAAGGGCTGATAAAAATCCAGCCACCATCCCGGAATCCACTGAGCCTGGGCAGGCTGGGGGCTGCCCCGGGGTTCCCAGCAAGCAGGAAAACAGCTCTTAGGCTTTTTGAAGCCTTCTGAAGAGAATTAAAAGGGAATTAAGTTGCTCACTTCAGCTTAGTCAGTACAAATAAACCTTCAGCTGTTGGATTAGCAATGCCAGAGCAGGAGCAGTGGCTGCTGGAATTTCTTTCTTTCCTTTTTTTTGCCTTTTTTTTTTTTTTTTTTATTCCTTTTTAATTTCATTCTTGTCATTCAGGGCAACAGAGTGTCAAGCCAGGCTGGATTTTCTCCAAGCAGGCTCTGCCTTTGCAGCCACGGTGCTGTTGCTGTCATCCCTCATGGAAATAAAGGAAGAAGCAAAACCAACCAAACCAAAACCTTAATCCCAATTCACACCGCTGCCTTTCAACCCCACAAGAGCCCAATGCAGATCTCATTTTTCCTATAATATTGGACAATAGCTTGGAAATAAATGAGCAGTTTGCTCTGAAATCCAGCGCAGGGCTGGCACAAAGGCAATCAGGGTGGTCCAGCCCTTCCCTGGATAACTGAATTAATGTGAGGAACACTGATTTCTTCAGGTACATGACAGGCCTCAGTTTCCCCCACTGCAAAATCCCACTGCTGTTTTCTTCAGTGCATGAGTGCACAGAATCATTTAGGTTGGAAAAGACCTTTAAAATCAAATGAAACCATTAACCCAGCACTGCATGAGTGGATATCAACTTGTAAATCTGCTTATTTTTATAAATACAGATAGGGATATATAGATACAGATATATAAATATAGATATAGATATAGATATAGATATATAGATAGATGTAGAGATAGAGATTTTTAATCATGGAAGCAGAGAATCATTTAGGTTGGGAAGGACCTTTAAGACCATCAAGTGCAACTGCTAACCCAGCACTGCATGGTTGGGTATCAGCCTGCAAAGCTGCCTATTATATTTATATAAAAATGTATATAATTATGGAAGCACAGAAATGTTAAGGCTGGGAAGGACCTTTAAGATCATCGAGTCCCACTGCGAACCCAGCACTGCAGGGTTGGGTATCAGCCTGCAAAGCTGTCTCTATACCTATATCTGCACACACAGAGAAATACTATTTATAGAGGCAAAAATGGGAATTTCTGGCTGTGATGCAGGACAGACACACCCAGAAGGGGTCACAGCATTGCAGCCTGGAGCTGCATTTCCTGAGTTAAAGCCAAGCAGGAGGCAGGACAAACAGCCAGGAAGGTGTCTGGTTTGAGGTGGGTGCTGGATCCGAGTGGGATCCTGTGAGCCCCAGGATTTTCCATTGTTCCACCCAGACTGGGTGCAGATGCTTCATTTGGGCTCTCTCCACGTGCAGCCAGCAAAGTGCTGGGCACCAGCTGGGGCACTTAAGCTGGGCTTTTGTGGTTTCCCTGAGCAGGGTTTGGAGCAGAGCCCTGAGCCCCACCAGCCCGTGGTGCTGGTCAGGTTCATCCACCTCCAGTCCTCTCCCAGCACGATCCAGCTTCACCATGGAGCCAAAACCCACACCCAGAATGGTCCTGCCCACACTCAGCTCCCACTCCTGCTGCTGGATGGGGGTCTGGGCCTAAACTGGTCTGTGTGGGGTGAAGAGGTGGGTTGTTGGGGCAGGGAAACACCAGCATGCCCGAGCATCCCGGCTGAGCAGCGCCCTGTCACCTCATCCTCTGCAGGACAGACCTTCCCAAGGGTGGAGAAGGAGCTCAGGGAGCTTGTGCACACCAGGGTGGGCTTTTGGGTGGTCTCAGGTCTCAGGGAGAGCCCTGGCTGCTATTCCAGAGCAGAGGGAGCTTGCCAGGGAGTGCCAGCCCCGGTGGGGTTTGCAGGGAGGGAGCTGCGGATCCCGTACCTGGTGAGAGTGAGGAGCCCACGCGCCACAGACCCTCCCTGCTCTGAATCAGCAGAAACACGGGCACAGCTGAGCAAATACCATCCCCACACACAGTTATTAATTGGATAAACCCCCTCTTTTGCTGTTTGCAGAGCTCTTTCAGGGCAGGCTAAGCAGCTGGGAGGTTATTCCTCCTCACCCACCTGCTTGTGGGTGCTGCAACCTTGTTGCACCAGGAGCCCAAGGAATGAAGGATTCATCCCTTGGCCCTGAAGCTGCATCCTGCTGCCCCCAGCATCCCAGCTCCCCCAGGCCCTTTCCCATTCCCTTTTCCTATTCCAGCCACTTCCAGTGCTGCTCCCTGCCAATGTCCCTGTTTGCCCAGGATGTTTTCCCAAGCACCAGCCCAAAGGAGAGGCTCAAAGGCAGCTGGAGCACAAATATTTCAAAGGCTCAGGGAAACATTTACAGCCCTGAGCATTTACTCCGGATGCATCACCCAGTACAGGCCCTGCCTGTGCTCTCAGACATCCCCCTGCTCTTCTCTCTGCCCTCAAAAAGATGGACAGTGGGCTGAGAGCTTGATGGACCAGAGAAAAAGCCCTACAAAAGGTTCCTGTGGCAGGTAAAACCCTCTGACACAGTCTGGACTGGACTCTGACACTGCCTGAATGCCCCACAGCACCTCAGAGCTGGCAGGGCAAGGTTTTCCTGACTGTAAAGGGATACTGGACAGTGGGAGAGTCCAGAGCAATGCTCAGATGAAGCAGGAAAGGAGGCAGAAGCTGAGATTCACTCTCCAGAAAGGTCCCACACACAGCACGATGAGGCACAGATAATGACAGGCACAGGTCGGTGCCCCCAGCCCTGGTCCTGGGCCCTGGAATCATTTCACAGAATTGTTTGGGCTTCAAAAGACCTCCAAGATCATTGAGTCCAACCTTTGGCTGATCTACACGCTGTCAGCCAGCCCACACCGCTCTGTGCCACGTCCAGTTGGTTCCTGAACACCTCCAGGGATGGTGAATCCATCGCCTCCCTGGGCAGCCCTTTCCAATGCTTGACAACCTTTTCCATGAAAAAATTCCTCCTGATGATCAGCCTGAACCATTGTCCCAATGGTAAATAAAACCATTTGCTGTTAGCACTGAGCTGCTTGAGCTGAGCTCCCAAACCATGTTCCTCTTGCAGAGCCTGGAGAGGAGGAGAGGGATCAGGAATTTCAACCCCAGCATGCCCAGGGAGAGGGCTGGGAGGGGTGAGGGTGGCAGAGCAAAGGGGAGAGACAGATCCTGCTTGGAACATCTTTGCTGCACCAAAAAGTGCTGTGATTGCTGCGAATAACACCCAGGGAAGTGTTAAAATGGGGCTAAAAACTTCCCCCACTGGCAGCCTGGGGCTGGCATCACCCTGGATTAGGGCAGGGCCTGACCGGCTGCAGCAGGAGCATCACCCCAGGGCTTTAACAGAGAGATTCCCACCAGGGAGAAGAGCATTCACCCATTGCTGACCTCTTACCGACTCTTCACACATCTCTTATTTTCCAAACTTCTGCTTTCTCGAGCCCCTCCACGCCGCTGCCGCAGAGGGAGGACGTGTCACACCCCTGGGGACAAACCCCAGAGCTGCCACTTCCTGCCACCCTAGAAGGAGCTGGTCCAGCCAGACTGCACCCCTGCACCCCAGGATAAAGCACCCATCCAACTGATGCCTTGGGTTTTACTTTTATATTTTCCAAATCCTGTACTGCCCAGTAGTTTCTTGTAGCCTGTCGGCTTCTCCTCTCTCATGCTAAGGTAGACATAACAAAGCCTCTCTGAGCTTATTATTCAAGGACACCCAGACTGTCCCAGGCCCAAAAGGTGTAAACCAGGGCCTCTAGAGAGGTGGAGAAATTGGAGAAATTACATCATTAGCTAAAGTTTTAATTGGTGAATTTATGCTGATATACAAATGACCCAAACCTATAAAACTGTGGAGAACTCGTGACTCGTTGTCCATCTTGGGGTCCTTTTTGGATGTGGCCTTTGGCTCCCCAGGGTGTACCTCTGAAGGCCTTTCAAATAAATACTTACCTTTATTCCCTTACTCCGGTCTAGTCTCTGTTTCTAGGTGGCCTCTCAAGGCATCAGTTCTTTGGCACCTCCAGAAGGGACAACGAGGCTTCCAAAACCATCACAACACTCCCCAAACCCAGTGGGAACTGACCTGCCAGAACAGGAGTGAAGGAGCAGCAGCTCCTTCAAGGAAAGGCTTTGCTGCTGCTGCCGAGATGCCAAGCCCTGGTGCCTCTCCCTCTGACGCTATTCAGCCTGACAATGTCTTTTCCATTAAATTCTCTGCCTTTCCAGGCCCTGCTCTGCCTGGCGTGTGATGCTCAGGCTGTTAAGGGGATGTTTCATCCCCACCTTCCCCTCCTGCTGCTCACCTCTGGGCAATATCGAGGTCTACCTGTGCTCCTTCCCCGCGTGGATCCTCCAGGCACTCGGGGTCAGGATGGGAGCAGCAGGGCCCTCATGGGGGCTCAGAAGTACCTTGGGTTTCTTTGAGGGTGGCCAGAGACCAAAACTGCTTTGTATGAGCTCTCTGGGGTGGGTGGTGCAGGAAAAAGGATAAAACATGTCCGGGGAGGGTCCTGCCCCTGTGGGTTCAGCTGCCCCAGTGACACCCCCTGGGTGGGTTTTGTCTTTGCCTTGGCTCTGCGTGCAGGGAAAGCAAAGCACGAGCTGGCTCTGCCTTCAGACACACATTTCCATTGCTGCCGGGGCCATGGGCAGCACGCAAAGCCTCTGGACCTCTGGGCACGAGCCTTGTCCCTGCAGAGCCCGGAGCATCCCCTGTTCTCCTCCCAGGCTGGAGAAATCCAGCTCAGTGACTGCTGTGGCAGCGCCCACGGGCTGTGGCTCAGGGGTTTGTCTGGACCAGATGTGCTGGGACACAAACTGGACCAAGGGACAGCGGCAGATGGGACATGAACACGGTGAAAGGAATGAGGGTTTGTCTTTACAAACCAGCTGTGGGTCTGCTGTAGAGAAGACTCACACTGAGAGATAAAAGAAACAATGGGAAGGATTCTGCCGATTGATGAATGGAATGCAAGAGTTTTGTCCTTACAAATCTCTGTAAGTCTACTGATAGATGAATTTGTGTATTGAGAGATGAAAGAAACCATGGTAAGAACCATGAATTCCAGGAACTATGAAATCAAGGGGGGTTATACATTAGAAGGGAACCTTAGGTATTCGGCATTCCGGGCAGTCTGTACCTCTCAAGCACCTCAGCCAGTGAGGAAAGGGAGAGGGACATGCGGCCAGGAAATTCGGATAAAAAAGGAGGCTGCGCCCTCCAAAAATTTGAGAGACCCCAGGGGAATGCCCCATGGCCTCTCCCTTTATTCGAATAAAGTAAAAGGACTCCTCTGTCTCTTTTTTGGACATAAACCTCTGGTGTTTGTGGATTAATTTTCCTGACAACGTCAGGCAGTGTGGGGTCAGCTTGTTCCCCACAGGAACCTGCTGGGTCTGGGATCGTGTTCCCAGCAATGCACAGGCACGGCTGCAGAGCTGCCTGACAAGTGATGGATTTGGCCCTGGCCTAAAAATGTCAGTTGATGTTCTCCTTCCCCAGGACAAACGTGCTGGGGTTTGATGCTAATCCAACTGGGAGCAGCACCTCACGGAAACTCCAAACACAGGCACGGCAACCAAACTGTCCAATAAAATTTTAACCCTTGATCATCCTCTCTTTCGATGGACCATTTATGTTTTTTCAAGACAGAGGAAATAGAAATTCCTTCATTTCAAGCAGCTGCTGTGTGGCCCAGGCCAGTGGTGAGACAGAGGCAGCTCAGAAGCTGTGGGGAGGGGGGACAGGGCTGGAAAACCTGGAGCAAACAGCATCCAACCCCTCTGGAGCACCAACCTGCTGCCCCAGCCTGGAGCTGGTGCACAGAGTCACTGGGATGAGCCTCGTCCTGCTAATGAAATAATTGAACATGATTGCCTGCCCTACTCGGATCATGGCCAATATCCATCACAGAAACCTCATCCACCAGGAGATTTATTTATTAATGAGGGAGGGAAAATAAAAACTCGGCTCTGCTGCCAAAAACAGCCCTGGAGCTCGTGTGGGTGTGCATGGAGTGAACTGGGACCAGAGGGCACCAGGACCAGTCCTGGGAGGCTCAGGCTCCTGCTGGACGGGGGTGATGGTTTGTTCTGGGCTGATGCAGCGCTGAGGGTTTAAAAGTCCCAGTTCCCATTCTCCAGCTCTGATTAATGGGGTTTGCTCCCTGCACCCTCATTACCTGACCAGGGGCAGCAGCTCAGCCACTCCTGAGGAAAAACAATGAGCAAGCAGAAAGAGAAAAATGCCTATAATAGACCTTGGCTAATAAAATCCATGACAAGGATAATAAATGAACCTTTCCTCGGCTGTCCTGCCCGTCCCAGAAACCATCCCTTGCTCTAAAGCACCAGTGAATTTTTTCTCTTTTCCAGCACCGAGAAGGTTCAGCTGCCTGACACAGCAGGATTTTTTCCCAGCTTGGAGCAAAGCATCTGAATCTGATCTCAGGGACTGGATCCTCATAAAAGGTGGAAATCTATGAGCAGCTGCCACTCCTCACTGGGACATCCAGGCTGAAAAGAAACAGGTTTGAGGGATTTAGAGTGTGTTCTCCAGTTGCATCCTCTGGACTCCAGATATTTTAGATTTTGATATTGTGTATTAATTCTTCCTGGATGTTATCAAGGTGATAACAGTGAGCTGAGATCCAGAAGCACATCCTACATCCCTGGGCTGCAGGGGGAAAATCCCTGTGTTCATATACAAACAAAATGAAAACCACAAGTTTTGTTTGTATATGAGAAAAACCTTAAGTTTCAGTCCCTGAACACTGGGCAGAACCTGGATTTGCTGGAGGTGTAGGCCAGCACCCTGGGGATGTCACTCTTGGGGTGCCTGGGATGGGCCACAAACCCCCCAGACAGCAAACCCTGAGTCTGCCACGCATTAATAAAGCTACACAGGATATTTCCATGGAAATTAATCAGTTCATCAACAGTCTGCAGATGGAGCAAGGGCCGAACACCCTCAGTAACCACAGCAAACTCCTCTCACCAGCCCTGGTTTTTACACCCTGGGCTCTGTCCCTGTCGGCATTGCAGGGACACCCCCTCCTCCAGCCCCACCACGGTCTGGGCCACAGCACACTGGTCACTAAACAGGTCTGAAAAACCAAACCAGACCTTTCCCTTTCCCAGGGCACGGGCAGCTCCACAGGAGAATCCATCTGGGTGCTGCAGCCGAGTGTGCCCAGCTCCCCTCATCCCCCATCACTGGGAAGCTGAGACCAAAGGCAAAACCTGCCCAGGGCCATTCCCCCCCTCTCATTTTCCACTTTCAGATTTTCACCCAGCCCTTCTCTCTGGCAGTGTGCTCCCACCCAACCGAAGCTGGAGGATCAGAGAATTTAAATCCATTTCCACAGGATACATTTAACTGGACAGGTTTGGCTTTGAACTCAGGTTCCCTCCTGGGGATCCATTACCAAAATCCATCCACTTCCCATTTGTCGCTAATGGGAGGGAAGATGAGTTTTGAATAATTAAAAAGTGGCTCCTCTCTGCCTGCTGCTGGGCAGAGCACAGGATGTGCTGCTGCTCTGCCCCTGCTCCAGGATCCCAGCCCCTCTGGTAACCCTGCAACCCTCCTGAACTATTTACCAATCCTGCAACCTCCTTAAATATTTACTGAGGCTCCTCTAAACCATTTAGGAACCCTACAAAACCCCAAACCATTTACAGAAACACAAAATGTACCAGGGTTTCACCATCCTCATCATAAATAAATTTCTTCCTTGCACCTAGTCTGAATGAACCCTCTTTTAGCTTAAAACCATCACCCCCTGTCCTGTCACAAGCCCTACTCAGACGTCTGAACTCCACAAACTCCCAGCCAGCTCCTGTTTGCAGGACACAAGCAGGATCCTGGCTGGGACACAGGCTCCCAGTGTGGGTGCTGGGCTTTGCAATGCATCAGGTGCACATCAAACTGAGCACCAGATGAAACCAGACCCAAACAAAGAAAAATCACGTTAAGAAAGGAGCCTGGGAACTGATGTTTTGCAGCTTGAAGCTCTTCCACATCCGAGTCTGGAGCTGCTCCATCTCCAGAGGGCTGAGCTGCCCAGGCACGTTGGATGGCACTCGCTTCCCCTCGCAAGGGCAGGGGGAAAAGTGATGACAAATTCCTCCAGTTAATTAAAAAGCCCCACTTTGACAACACAGCAGAGCTTTTGAACTAATTTAGGAGCGTTTATTCATTTTGTCCCGGCACAATCTCTGTGGAAATGTAAAATTCAGCTCCTGTATGATTTTCTCTTTGCATTGACTGGAAGGAGAAAGAACGAATGGATTCTGCTAAATTAATTATCAGCATTGATTTCTTGTCCTTTTTATATTTTTATCCCAAGACAGAGCCCTCAGTAACTTTGAAGAATCTCTAGCACTCGGGCTTGGAAAATTGATCTAGCAGTTTCTGTGAAGCAGCATTTCCAAGCTCCCCTTCCTCAAAATACACTCTAAATGTTAATTTGCATGCTCGAAAGGAGCCAGGTGATTTGTCATTATATTTGCCTCCTCTCCCAGATGTAGCTACTCGTTCCCTTCTTAATTGATTTTCATATTTAGATTCAGTTCCAGGGAAAGTAATTTGGGGACTGAATCGGGGAGAGAATTAATAGCTGACAACAAATGGGAACTTGGATGGGACTTCATTAGGGCCATCCGAGCGCCCAGAGTGGGCCTCTCTTCCTCCAGCACTTTCATTTTCGTCATCTATTATAAATCATTATGGTGAAAAATAGCTGCAGAGCAGAGACTCCTCACTGCTTCTGCAAAGCTGAGGCCAGAGCTGCCAGATAAGGGGGAAGAATTTGCAAACATTCCTTGGAATAAAAGGCCTGGAGGGCCCTTCCTGGCTCCATCCGTGGTCGCTGGTGGGAGATGAGGTGTGCAGGACCAGGGGATCCCTGCAGCCAGACCCAAAGCCCGTGGGGATCACCCCGTGTGTGATGTGTGTCCCCAGCCAGGTGTCACCCTGGGATGTGTCCCTATCTCCGGCTGCACCGGGATCTGATGGGGAGGGGACAGGAGCCCAGGGAGGTGCCAGGACTTCACAGCACAGATCCCAGATCCCAGAGCCACCCGGGGAAGTGCAGCCTGGAAATCTCCTGGGATAACGGCAGCCCAGGCCTTTTACAGCCGGCACCCACAGCCCACAGCTCCCTTTGCCCACACAGGACACACAGCAGTGCTCCTGTCCCCTCCCTGCTCGGGGACCTCCAAGCCAATGGGATGCTCGTGGTGGCCAAATTCCTGTGAACTTTGCCTGGGAGAAGCCTGAAGCCCAAGAGCCCCTGGTGCAGCTGAGCCCTTGGACTGCTCCGAGCATCCCAGGGCAGCTCCACAGGGGTGCCACAGCCCAGGAAAGGCTTTGGCAGCCTCACCCACCCCAGAGCTCTCCTTAGCGTTACTTAATTAACAGCCAGGAGGGTACCAGGCAGGGCAGCAGAGCTCCAGCTGATGGGAAGCAGCAAAGCAGCAGAAGTTCCCTGGCTCGATCAGCTCAGGGAGCTGCACTTCCATTCCACTTACACTTTTAGCATCTGAACTTTAAAAAAAACAACCAAAAAACCCCAAAAATATATCCCCAAACCAACCCATCTTTGAAAGGAGAACTGGTTTTTATCTACCAGCATATTTCATTTTAGGGCTGCTCCAACCCTGGCTGGCTGGAGAAAGTTTCATCCTCTCTTCTAAACACAGTTAATTCCTTTATAAATTAGCTTACACAGTGTCACAGTACATTACCTCACCTTGGAATATTTTTATTCTGAACTTGCCGTGGCTGATGAACGGAACAATGCGTGGATTTTCTCTGGGGGTGTTTTACCCATAATGTAACCTATTAAAATACAGCTGACTGCAGAAGAAATAGCACTTCTTCAACAGGGCCCAGGCTACCCAGCGAAACCCAGATAATGAAGAATGGTTTATGGCAAAACTGTTAAATCAGCAGCTCTTGTATGGACCGGCTCTGGGATTTCCTGCAATCCTTGGGAATTGCCAGGCAAGGTGCCATGGACCACGGGCTGGCTGGCAAGGAGGAGGGGAATGGCACGAAGCCACCTCGAGGTGTGACAACCTGACAGTGACGATGTCCCTGCCCACCTGCCGTGGCCAGGGAGCTCCGGTGGCTGCTGTGATTTATTCCAGCACTTTACCCCTGCCTGTGAAATGCTGTTTGTTTGCAGCAGGGAGCACGAGGCAGAGCAAGGCGGGTTCGCTTCTGTGCCTGTTTGCTTTGTCCCGTGTGCCTGAGCCATGAGCACGGCCCTCGGCCCTTCCCGTGTTTCCAGAGACACAATTCCCCATCCCCAGAGGCAGACGTGTGCCAGGGACGGCGGTGGCTCCAGCTGAAGGCTCCGGGAGTCCTCCAGCAGCACCAAACTCCTCGGGAATGTGGGGCTGGGGAGAGCCCTGGGCAGGAGGGATGGAGCCACGGGAGAGCTCTGCCCGCCTGGGGCTGCCCTTCACCCTGCACCTGCCTCTGGCCTCCTCCCTCCCCCGAAACAGAAAGGAGATAAAAACCCCTTTTTTTACCCTTTTACAGCTCTCTGAATCAGGGAGGGGCCATTAACCCTTCCCCACCCGGAGACCCTCCCCTGGAGCCCGGTTGCCCCCCCAGGCTGGTGTTTCCATGTCGCTCCCGCCCCGTTTCTTCCCTTTCCAGCAGGCAGTGATGAGGAAAAGCAGGTGGTAAACAGAGTGATTTTCTGGAGCAAGGTTAGCCGGGGAATGAGCATCAGAGGAGCCAACGGAGCTGTTTGAAGGACCAAGGAGCTGTGAGGACGTGACGGGCAGGGAGGGAAGGACCAACATCCCTCGGGTGGAAGAGGAGCCGCCCGGGGTCACCCTGCCCACCCACCAGGATGGCACCCAGCGTGTCCGGGACTTGGACTGGCCCTGGTGACACCCAGGGGTGCTGCTGGCACGGCCACCGGCTCTGCTGGGTCACGCCAAGGTGCCACCTCGGTGCCGTGCCTCAGTTTCCCAGCTCGTCCCCCCGCGCTGCTCTGCGCTGTCGCAGCCCCGGCGGTGACTTGTCACACGTCCAAAGTACAGCGAGAATCCCTGCTGAGGGATGTAAATCCGAGTCCAACACTTCCTCCCCGTGTCTCCCGGGGACAGCAGACGGTGACGAGCTCTGGCAGCCGAGCCCCAGCCGCAGGGAGGGCAGAGCCGGCTCCCGCTCCGGAGCATCCCGGCTTCACACGGGAGCCGAGGGGCTGACCCAAAGCTCTGCTCGCTGTTCAGCCAGGCTGAAAAATTCCTCCTCGCTGTCCTGCACAGCCCGCAGCCCAGCCGGAGGTGCCAGGCTGGGGGAGGAGAGAGGGCAGCTGTCCCAAGGATTTCATGGAGTTTTCCCCTGCCTTCATCCCGCTCATGCCAGAGCCAGCACAGCCCCTGAACCTTCATCCCCCCCTGCCCCGGCAAGGGATGAACCACCCCAGACCCCATCCAAAACTTTCCCTTGTACTGATTATCTCTGCCGACAGCTCCCTGGGACCGTTCCTCCCATCTTTAATGAACACTTCCTTTTCCTGCAGTGCCAAGTCTGCCCGGAGTCCCCGAGGCCCGATGGCAGGAGCTCCCGGGACAGGGCAGTGCCAGGGAGTGGGGCAGCAGCCGCTGCTTCCCAAATCCCTTCTTAATTATGAACGATGAACACTCGAAAATCTGACCCGAGGTGGCTGTTGTTGAGTCATCCTCTCTTTAATTGCTTGCAAATATTGCACTGTCTCACAGTGTGGGCTGTAAATTACCAGCAAATAAAGCGTGGAAGCTGTTTTACAGCTAATATATCGTTTCCTGGGAAAGTTTGGGATTAAATGGATCTTCCTGCTGAGCTGACAGCCTCTTTCCCTGGGAGTGAGGCTGTGAGAGTGCTGGGATGGGAGGTGCTGACCTCTTGCTGGACCTTGCCTGCCCCTTGCAGGTAGGAAGAGCCATAGAGGGAGGGAAAACAAAACCTGGAGGCATCCAGTCCATCTGCTGTGACAACATCGGTGCCACTTGCTGAGCGCCTCAGGAGTGCCAAACACTATTTATCAATATTTCCCAATACCCCCTAAGGTGAGTCTTTCTGAAGATTTCAGCATGAGGGTTCATTAAGTGACTTCAAGTGAAAGAAGAAAAAAATAATAAAAGCTGCTGTTCAGCAGTGCAGATTTCCCCAGAGGCCTCTGTTATTATCGTCTTCCCAGTTATGAGTGATTTATTCTTAACGTTCCTGGCTTGGCACACGCTGCAAATCATTGCTCCTGCTGTGAATCCACTGCAGCTCTCCTGGGACCAGCCAGCACAGGTGCCAGCATCCCTCTGCCTTCCTGGCAGTCCCCAGGGCCTGGGCTGTCCCTCTGCTCCCCACAAGCCCAGGGCATCACCCTTTGCTGATGTCTCTAAAGCCCCAGTCCTGGGGGATTAAAAATTATGGCAGGAATTTTTGAGATGCGGATGGAATTTGGACATCTTGGCTTTGGGGCAGCTTGGCTGGTGCCATGTGTACCATCACGTCCACAGCTGGTGGTGACCCGAGGCAGGCAGGAATTCTGCCAGCAGCCAGCCTTGCTGGGAAAATCTCCAGGAAAAGACTGTTGGAATTGCCCCCAGATTTGACCTCATTTATTAATTCCCATCTCCACACTCTGAGGGCATCTGTCCATCACCAAAATCCATCTGTCCATCACCAAGATATATCTTAAATTAATTCCCACCTCTGGACTCCAAGGACATCTGTCCATCACTGAAATGCTCCTGTCCCAGGAGAAGGTGGTGGGAATTGTTTGGGAATCTGAGGAAAGAGGATGAAAACAGCAGCCACTTCTCTGGAGAGGAGCAGAGCACTTCCAAAAGAGATGGTGGCCAAGCAAAGGAAGGAAAAGGTGCCTCCCTTCCACGCCTTGAGCTGCTGGTTTCTTTTCCAGGATCAGATGAATAACAGGGTTACAGAGGGGCTCAAGGCTGAGCTGCTGCAGCAGGAATGTCCCAACAAGGATTTGGCCCTGGCAGTGCAGGTGACAGCTCAGAACGGCAGCAGGATCCCCAGCCACATTAAAATGACAAATTTCCGAGCACAAAGCGATGACTTGGATGTGCTTTGTGTATGACTAACAGAAAATTCGATCTCACATTGTTTCTAGATCATTCTTGTAGTCACCCTGGAAGGAAATGGAAGGAATTCCTTGAAGCAAAGAGTCCCTTCCCAAGAAACCAAGGTTATTTCAGGGGTTTATAACTTCCTGTTGGCCATCAGAAAACAGGAGGCAAACCCCACAGCAGCCTCAATCGAAGTCCCCAAGCCACTGTGTCCCTCTGGATATCTAGAAAAGGCAAATTAAGAGTTAAGAATAACTACAGCTTTTTTCCCAACCTTCCTCCATAAGTCCACAATGAAGGATAATTAATTGATGAAGGCACCTGCTCTGCAAACTAAAATTAGCTTTTTTTTTCCTGTCAGAGTGTGCAACCTGCAAATTCTCAGCGATCCCAGGGGCTGCTGCTGGGGGATGGATCCTGGGTGGGTGTTGGGCAGGGGTCAGTCCTTCAGGCCTTTCCACAGCAGCTGGTGGCACAAAGGAGGATTTTTCAGGATCAGCCAGTGAGTTTTGCTACATTTCACCTCCAAGTGCTCCACAAGTCCCTGAAAGGAGGCTGTGGACAAGTGGGGTCGGTCTCTTCTCTCACATAACAAGCACTAGGACAAGAGGAAATGGCTCCAAGTTGCACCAGGGAAGGTTCATATCGATATTAGGAACAATTTCCTCATGGAAAGGGCTGTCAGGCATTGGAACAGGCTGCCCAGGGCAGTGGTGGAATCACCATCCCTGCAAGAGCTCAAAAAATGTACAGCTCTGACTCTAAGGGGCATGGGTTAGTGGTGAGCTGGCAGTGCTGGGTTTATGGTTGGACTCGATGGGTTTAGAGGTCCTTTCCAACCTTAACAATTCTGTGACTCCACCCTGAGCACCACCCTGAGGCAGAAGGAAGGAGAAGTGTCCATGGTCTGTCAGTCCTGCATCGCTGATGGCTTTGAAAAGTCCTGCACATTCCCCTCCTCCCCATCTGCTTCAGACACCTCCACTGGGGACTGCAGGGGGAAAGCACAGCTCCTGAGACCCACAGGGATAAATCAGATGTGTGTTTACATCAAGGATGGTGGATGGGGAGGCTGTGGTTGTTTTCTGGGGGTGCCCAGTTGGGCTGTTCCTCACCCAGCATCTCCTGCAGAGCACTTCCCTCACTGGGCACCCACACCAATGCTTGGAAAACATTCCCCATCCCTCAGGAAAAGCCTGGTGCAGTCAGCAAGCCATTTCCTCCACCAGAAATACCTGGAAGAGAGTAAAAGAAGTGGAGAGGAAGGAAGCTGTAAAGCAGAGGAAGCTGTGAGGCATTCCCAACCTCGGCACGGCGACGCTCGGGAGCTGGAAGGGCATGAAGGGGTATCTGGCCTTTGTTCACCCCTGGAGCCACAGCGCTGGCAAAGATGAGCAAGAAAATAAAAATTCCACCAGTCCCAGGTTTTCCTGGATGAGTGCTAAGGCTTTTATCTGTAAGAACTCTGAATAGTGTGAAAATAATAACAGAAAATATTTTTGTTGTCTCCAGGAAGGAAGATGCACATAAAGTGGGTTTTCCTGGCTGGGTTGTGCTGGCAAAGAGCTGCCACCCTAATTCCAAGAGCCACCTTGAAGAAACACTGGAAGGAAATGTGTCCTTCCCTCCTTCCCTCTCTCCTTCAGCTAATTTGGTGTTTCTCTTTCTGGCTGTGCTGCAGAGTAATGAACGTGGGTGATTTGCCATCAGATAAATTGCACGCCATTAGCTGCCTGTTTAGAGACCATATTTCCTCTTTGTGATGAGAGCTCAATATCTTCCCAATGAGTTATTACTTGGAGATCTCCTAGACCTGGACTGTAAGTACCCAGCAATTACTGCGCCGTAATTCCAGGGCTGCTCGCCTCCCTGCCACACAGAGTCTCTTCAGCCTCCTCAGGTGGACTGGAGGAAGCTTTTCCAGGTTTAAAAGAATGCCTTAATGGCAGCTGTTTCCAGCAGCTCCCTCTTCCCTTCTCCTTTCCCATCGCCTGCCCAGCGATGCTCAGTGGGCTCCGGGGTTGCCCTTAGCAATAGAAGTGTGTTGGAAATCACAGGGAAGTGGCCAAAATCTGGTGCTTACACAAAAATTAAGCCCTGCTGCTGCTGTCCCATCCTCCCCGAGCTCCCCTGGAGGGCTGGCACAGCCAAACATCCCAGCCCAGCACCTCCACGGAGGCAGCCCTTCACTGCCCTGCTCCCACCAGGGCTGGGTGCCAGCTCCAAAGCCTTGGGCAGACACTTTCCTGCTCAGGGCCGCCTTCCCTGTTGGCACAGCAGGAAGAAAACCCTTCCTTCCCTTTAGGAAAAGCTCTTTGCCCTGGGACATGAGTCCAGAGCCACATTTGCATCCTTAATAGAAGTGATTATCGAGCTCCGAGCTCCCAGTCCAGGCTGGAGCTTGGGGTGGTGGAACCTTCCCAAACCCTGCTGGGAGCAGAGCGAGGAGCGGGGCCCGGCTCTGGCAGCAGCCCCGAGCACCAGCTCCCAGCAAACAGCCTTGTCAGGAAAATTAATCCACACACACCAGAGGTTTATGTCCAAAAAGGAGACAGAGGAGTCCTGTTACTTTATTCGAATAAAGGGAGAGGCCGTGGGGCATTCCCCTGGGGTCTCTCGAATTTTTGGAGGACACAGCCTCCTTTTTTATCCGAATTTCCCGGCCGCATGTCCCTCTCCCTTTCCCCACTGGCTGAGGTGCTTGAGAGATACAGACTGCCCGGAATGCCGAATACCTAAGGTTCCCTTCAATGTATAACCCCCCCTTGATTTCATAGTTCCTGGAATTCATGGTTCTTACCATGGTTTCTTTCATCTCTCAATACACAAATTCGCCTATCAGTAGACTTACAGAGATTTGTAAGGACAAATCTCTTGCATTCCATTCATCAATCGGTGGAATCCTTCTCACTCTTTCTTTTATCTTCCAGTGTTAAGTCTTATCTACAGCAGGCCCACAGCTGGTTTGTAAAGACAAAACCTTCATTCCTTTCAGCCTCATTCATTACAGATAATATTAATTAAGGAAGGACATTCCTGATGAGCAGTGAAACACCAGAGTGACCTCGGAGGGATGAATGGACGGATGGGTGGTGAGCACCACAAACCCCTGATTTACCAGAGCTTCCCTTTCAGTAAAAATTATCAAAATGAGCTAAGCAGGAAACTTCCTGATTTTCTCTCTTTTTTATTTTTAACAGCTCTTCTCACTCCTGACATCACTGCACCATCAGGCCTTGGAAACTCTCCCGACACACTCCCAAAGGCATCACGTCCCTGACAGGCTTGGTGGGGTGACCCCAGCTCTTCTTGGCTGGGGAGCTGCTTGTTTCAATCAAAATTGTTCCTTTCTTCCAAATACTTTAATCCCAGGTAAAGGAACCCATTCTGAGACAAACCAGGTTCAGATTTGTCTCTCTTTTTCTCTTCTCCAGAAAAAAAACCAGAGAGGATTATTCTTTGGAATGAATTTTTTTTTTTGAATGATCAAGCAACAGCACAAACCTCCAGGAGATATTTCAGCCTCCCAAACTGCTGACGTTGAAATGTATCCAGGAGACCATACTGCAAGTATTTTAAATAGATCAAATAATCCTCGCTTTGCAAAGCCAGATTTTTCTGTCCCAGGCCCCAGGCAGGTGGAGTTCAAGTGAGTTTGGATGGAGCATTAATAGTGTGTTAATGAAGCCTCGCAATCTTCAAAGGCACTCTTGTTTTTGAACTGTAATTGTCCACTGAGAAATGACCAAACAAACAGCAATTACACTGGAAAAGGGATTTTAAAAGAATTATGCCAGTAGGACTGGAGCTCATAAAGCAGCATGAGTGATACACACACGGAACCGCTGCCAGTTGCTGGAGAACTGGAAGCACAGGAGTGCCTTGTTTTCCTGTTTTCCTCTTTTCCTTTTCTCATTATTAAATTTTTGCAGCGGGAGTGGTGCCCAGGGATGGAGGCAGATGGTGCTGCTGCAGCCAGCCCCACGAGGAGCTCCCAAAACATCCCCAGCTCGCCATGGGGACCAGGGCTGCTCCTCTGGCATCACGGGAATTGCATCCCTGGAAATGCCAAATAATTCCCCCTCACCCAGAGCGCCCAACGGAGCCACTCCAGCATCAGCCCCCACAGGATGTGCCCTGAAACAGCTCCAGCCTCTCCAAAAAGGAGACATCTCACCCACCCTGGGGGCGTTTTTATTGGCACCATGCCCATAATCCGTTATCTTTATTAGGATGGCCCTGGCCCTGTTTATGTGCAATCCGTGGGATTCTTTTCCTTGAGATAACAATTCCCCCACCCAGATCTGCTGGGCAGAAAACTGCTGATAACAGCACAGGGCCATTTATTTGGTGTGGGATTGTTGCAGTGAGAGCCCCGAGCAGGCAGTAGTGGGCAATTACTGTCGGCTCTGACCTGCAAATGGGGAAAAATTCCCCTTCCTGGGAACGAGAAGTTATGGACTGGACTCAGCGCTGTGGCCAGGCAAATAATAATAATTCTCTGTGCCTGGAAAGATTGGGGGCTGAAGTGCTCCCTGCCTGCTCTGCCACAGCTTTCCACCTTTATTTTTGGAGTGTTTCCAGTTTCAGAGTGGTTTCTCTTTACCTGAAATACACTTTTAAAAAAAAAAAAATTAAAAATTGAGTTTGCTGTTGAGATGTACCCTCCTGTAATTTGAGTAGCTTGTATGAAAACATCAGGCAGCAGGTGGATGCTGTCAGCTCTGAAAAGGAGCTCTAAAACCATGGAAGTTTTAGTGGCTGAAGGGGTGGATCCAGCACCTCCCGCATCCCCACCCTCCGAAAGTGCAGGCAAAATAAATTCCCTCTGCATTAACATTTCCCAGTAATTCAGTCATTGCAAACCCCAGGAATCTGGGATGAAGAAACGTGGAAAAGCTCCTTTTCCTGCCTGTGAATAAATCCTAAGTATTATATTAATTTTAAGCCCATAAAGAATATGAAAAGTGGGAAAAAAGCACTCAGCTCCCTCCTGGTGGATAGTGCTTATCTTGTTTAGGAAATCAGCTTTAAATGCACGCTCAGATAAGCTAATTTCTTCATCTGTGGCTAGCACATTTTAAATGGTTTTATTTAACTCATAAAACCCATTTTTGATACTGGTTTCTGGGCATCTTAAATTGAAAACCAATTTCCATCCGAATAAGACCATGGCACACGGTGTGAGTCCAAAATTAATAATCATCTCATAAAGAAGAAATGCATCGTCCCCTATATTACAACATAATAAAATGCAAACACAAAGAATTGCTGTAAATGTACATTAAGCTACATAATTGCTTAAGTAACCTCCCACATTCAAAGTGTTTTCTTCCGTTCAGCAAAACAGAGGAGCTTTAGAAGAATCAAACCTGCGGGTTGGTGGTTACCAATAAAGAACCAAGTTATGGGAATAAATAAAACACACAAATGAGAAACAAGATTAAAAGCTGGTAATTTAAACCAAGCTTTGCTCATTCAAAACATCATTAAAAGAGGTGGCCGAAATAAATCATCTCTGAATTTTCAGCTTTAAATTCCTTCCACCCCCAGGAAAAGCTTGGGAAGGGTGCCCTGGCACGCTGAGGGATGCAGCTGGAAGTGGTGGGACAGTGGCAGGGGACCTCAGGGTGGTGCTGAACTCTCATGGATTAAAAAACCTAAATAACAAGAGCCTAGAAGGGATTAAAAAATCCAAATGACATAAGCCCAAAGCTGCCTGGGGTCGTTCAATCCTCCCCAGCCCCAGCTCCATCAAACCCCAGTGCTGGGAGAGGTACTGGTCCCAAGGTTGTTCCTGACTGCCAGGGTCAAGGAGAGAGAGCTGGGATTTGGGGAGAGCAGAAAAGCAGCAGACTCAAGGTTGATGCCCCATTTTGCTGCACATCCCGTGGTGTTTAGGCACTGATGGGTGGCCCAGAGCCCCGGAGTGGGGAGATGGGATCCTGGCCTCCTGCAGCCACCGAATCCATCCCTTCCTGAGTTTTTTATGGGTTGGATATGCAAGTTTTATGGGAAAATGGTAACTGGGATCCTCCCTAGTAGGCATCCCACGAGCAGGATGAGGTGAGAAGGGGCAGCAGTTGTGTGCCAGCCCCTCAGCAGTGTCCCAGCTGGAAATCCATCCCTCCTGGATGGGGGATGGATCCACCTTCCTGCTGCCACCGCTGCTAGGATGCTCTGGGGAGCCCAGGGATGCACTGGGATCACAAAGCCCCACGGCATCACCCATGCCAGGACCCCCCAACACCTGGATTTGCCACCTCCTGTGGGTTTCCCACAACTGTGGAGCAGTGAGGGCTCCACATCCCTCCATGCCAGGCTCCCATGGTCTTCCCCACTGCTCTTGAGGAAGAGGAACCCCTTTGGAGTGGATGGAGAGAAATCTGAAGAGAGGATTTGGGATTTTAGCAGGACCTGGGGCAGCCCAGAGGGCGTGCAGGGTCATGGTGGGGCACCTCCCCACTGGCTATGGCAGCATCCTGGGAAGACACTGAGTAAAAAATCCAATTCCTTCCTGGAATCTCTGGCTTTGACTCGCTCCCAGAACCCACCCCCGCTCCCCAGCAAGCCAGAGAATCTTTCTTTCCTATGAAACAGAGAAGCTCAGCAAAATGTAGCAATAATGTGTTGTTTTCTATTCCACTGCTCAGCGAGGAGCCTCTGGGGATGGCAGGGAAGGAAAGGGACCTCAAAATAGCGGCAGACACTCTGTGCAGTTGGAGAAGCTTTCCAGAGCACAGAAATCCCGAAATAGAGCAAACATTCCCCTTCCCTATCCCTGTTCCAGGGACAGGGCTCGGGTGAGGGCAGTGGGAGGTGCCCCATGTTTTTGTTTGTTTAGGAACAGCTCCCAGCACCTGCTGGGAAGGGGCAGGGGGCTCCAGAGGGGCATCTCCCATGGTCAGCCAGCTGAGAGACCCCACGGCCTCCTTGGTCACATCCGCTCGGGAAGTGGGGACACTTCAGCTGCCCCTCCCACACGTGGCACAGCCCCCTGCCTTGGCATCGACTGCTGCATCCAGACAGGGCCTTGGCAGACTCTGGGTGTGGGGGAGAGGCAGCCTCTGAGCAAGTCGCCCAGGCCAGAGGGAGAAATCCTAAAAACGCCGCCGTCTCCTCTGGGAGAGGCACCCACATCCCCACAGCCAGGCTGGCTCCAGGAGCTGAGCGTCTGCGGGGTAACACCGGGCCACGAGCATCTCAGAGGTCTTTCCCAACCTCAGTGATTCCAGGGCTGGCACAGAACTGCTCCAGACCCTCCCTGCTTTGGGATGGCCAGGGCACAGGGCCACCCATGCCCACAGGGGTCACCGTGTGCCCCAGGCTCTGCTGAGCCCAGGGCACAGCGGGGGCAGGGCCGGTGTCCAGCCCCGTTTGATGCCCAGTGCCTGCAGTGGGACCACACAGAGCTGCTCCTGCCCTGTCCCCTGCCATGGTCCCAAAAGGAGACCTTGAGCTTCATCCCTTCTCCTCATCATCCTCCTGGCCAAGGAAAGAGAGGAGATGCCTCCAGCCAGCACAGGGAAAGGTGCCCTGTAGCCAGGGCTGTGGGTGGGACAACAGAAGGACGAGGAGAGTCTAATTCCTTCTGCTGGAGCACCCAAGCAGGGATTTGGTGTCTGGGACAACAGAAGGACGAGGAGAGTCTAATTCCTTCTGCTGGAGCACCCAAGCAGGGATTTGGTGTCTGGGAGGGCTCAGAGGCCCCTTTGCACCTCCCCAGGAGGGAGCAGAGCCCACAGCCGGAGGACCTGCTGCAGCTTTTGGTGCCTGCCTGACTTGGGCTCTGGCCACATCCCAGCTCAGCCATTTCCAAGTCCTTCCCATCACCTTTTTAAACCAAACTGGGGATCAGCTGAAAGCGGCAGCACCGGCACCAGCTGTCCCAGGTCCCAGCTGAGCCTTGTTTGCTGTAGGAGGCACCAGCTCAAGGCTTTCTTTGTCTTGCCAAGAACAAGCACTGAGGCAAAGTACGGGCCCTGTGCTGCCAGGAGGTACAAATTGGCACCCTTCAGCCACCCTGAAAATCACCCAGACTTGTGTGACATGACAAGGTGATTAAACCAGCGTGAGAATTCTGCTGCTCCAAGCCAACAGGACGCCGTGCCATCAAACGAGTTTCAAATCTCAGCTCAGTCAGGGGAAGGATGGGAGAGGGTTTTGGGGAGGGGAACATCTGCACAGGCTTCCCAGAGCTCACTGTGCCATGCCAGCAGTGCCAGGCTGGGGCAAGCAGGGGGTCTGCGTTTACCCACAGCTCCAAGGGCTGTGAAAACACAAAGATTGCCTAATTTGCCTGATTCCACCCATTTTCAGCCCCCCAACTCATTAGGGGGTGCGAGGACACTGCTGCCATGGGTCAGTGACCTGCCACCCCCTCCCACGCCGCGTTCTCCTGCTGCCACACCCTCGCAGTACAAACTGGGTGTGCCAAAGCTGCTGTTAACAGCCGGGATGGGCTCTGTGAGCAAAGAACATTTTGGCTGAGAGTTTTTTGCTTCTGCTTCACCAGGCTGGGGAGAAAGAGCCAGGAAGATGCTGCACAGCACGTGGGTCTGGCATGAAAGGGAGGGAATTTGCCAGGAGGGTGGGAAGCACCAACACAGCGTCCCAGGCTGGAGCAGGAGAGCAGCTCCACACCACGATCCAGGAGAACATCAGCCAAGTACGGACATGTGGGTGAGAGCTCCAGAATCCAACCTGCTCCCAACACCAGCTGAGATCCCGAGGGATGTCCCAGACCCCCCAGCCCTGCACTGCTTGGGGAGACTTTCAGGGACCTGCAGGGCTCCCCCAGGCCATCTGCCTCCATCCTCCTGTACAGGCACGTCCAGCAGGTTCTCGATGACCTTCACGGGGTTGTCCCTGCTTGGCCAGCTCTCTTCTCTGAGGATTTGGGGCCTCTCCGGTTCCTGCCATGCAAAGGGAGGGATGGTAAATCTTTGGCCAGCAGGAATTCACAGCCAGACAGCGCCGGGACTGAAGATAACGAAGGGGTTTGAAATCCAATAGTCCCTAAACACTCTCAGGTGCTGCCTTTGCCTTTCTATCTCCAGGCTTTGGGGACAAATAATTCCTTACAATTTCTGTTCCCGGCTCCTCTCGCCTGAGCTCCGGAGAAGGATTTCACTCGGGTCTGGCACAACGCACGGCCCTCCGTCATGAAATTATTTCCATTCGTTTATCTCCATTCTGCCTTTTCAAGTCCTTTCCTCGCGTGCTACTTCGGCCAAATTCCCAATTCCCTGAATTTATTATCACTATAAAATGGTTGCCTGCTCCACAGCATGACCTAGACACGCACCCCACTGCGATGCTTTAAAGGCCTTCGTCTGTTCCTATGGCAACTGGAAAGGGAGGCAAGCGCTGCAGCCAGCGCTGGGATGGATCCTGCACGGATGCTGCCATCCCTTCCCGGCAGCCAGGAGGCCACAGCACCACGGGGGATAGGCAGGGCTGGAGCAAACAGGGCAGGAACACGTTTTCCTGGTGATTTCTGCCCCCCACTCACCTCGTAGCAGCCCTGATGTGTCCACACACGGCCAGGAGGATGTGGCAGTGCTGGAAGGAGCTCAGCTTGTCCAGAGGGACACAGGTTGGAGCTGGGATGGGATGGAGATCCAGGCACAGGGAGCTGGCAGCCCACGGTGACATCCAGCTGTGGCCCTGCTGGGCTGGTCATTCTGATGTCCACTCTGTTTGCCCTCCAAGTGAAACACCTCACACAACCCCACTCCCTCCAAACCAGGCAGCTCTGCCCCAAAAAGCTGCTCCTGCAAATCCTACTGCCTTCAACCTGTTGATAGACATTGAGGCCTTTCCTTTCATTTACTGATGTTATTCTCTTTTAATTCTTTATTAATCAATTCCCACATCAGCCACTCCATCAGTTTGCCCGGCATCGAAGTGGAGCTGACAGGCCTGTAATTATCCAGGTCGTCTCATTTATCCTTTTTAAACATTGGCAGAGATCTCACGTGGGAAATCAGCGGAGCAGATTCAGTTCTTGCTTTTGACACAGACACGATTTTGTTTTTCCTCCTGTGATGGGTCCCAGCCCTCAAGCTGGGGATCCTGTGGGAGCTGCCAAACCAGCACTCTGCATGCTGCCACGGGCACCATCACCGTCTCCTGCAGTATCCCAGCTTTCATTTAAAACTGGGAAAACAGCAGGGAAAGGCTCCCCATCCTCTCTGTAGCGCAGGGACTGGTCCCTGCTGCTCACAGAGCACGAGCTGAGCTCCAGGGAAGGCAGCTCTCAGCTGTCACCACATTACACAGAGTATTTCCTGAACATCCCCTGTTCTGGGAAAGCTCAGGATGCTTTCCCCCATTTTCCAGGTTGAAAAAAGCTGTTCAAAAATAAATCACTTTTTGAAAAGTGGGGTAAATTTGATTATTTCCTTCTGGAAACAAGGCAAGGGGGGCTACATTTTTTCCCTACCCTGGGTGGTCCTGACCTGATGTCCTCATGTGGCTCAGCCCCAAGGGGAAGGTGATGGGCAGGACCTCCCTGTGTCCCCTTCCTTCTGAGGGCAGTGACATGGGGACCTGGAGCCATCCCACAAGGATTCACAGCTGCTGAGCTTTCCCTGGTCCATCAAAATCCTGTGAAGCTGCCACAGCCTCCAAGAAAATGAGTAAAACAGCATTTGCAGGCAGCAAACATCCGTGCTTGGGCTCCTGCAGCAGGTACCTTACAGCACCTATAAATCCACGTGCAGCGTCTTCTGAGGCCAGGCTGCTTTTAACACCCTTCAAAAGACACTGGAAAAATTGAAAGGAGATGGAGAAAAGAGAGGTAATCCTCTGGAGATGAGCCCTGGCAGCGTGCAGGGGAGGCAGCACGTTCACACCCTCCCCGTTGCCTCTGATCCAGCTCCCCTTTGCTTCCAATTTTACACTTCGGAAGGATGCTGCTTATTCAGGCAGAGCCTTCAGCAACTGGCCCAGCCCCTGGGCTCCTGCTGCAGATGGTGCAAAGCACTGGGGAGAGGGTTGGGAAAAGCTCCCCCCGCGTTGGCAGCCGCGCGGTCGTGACACGCTGGCAGCAGAGAGGGGCAGAAAAGCCTCTGCTCGCTGCCATCTGGCAGCCAGAGCTCGGGGAGCCAGGCTGGAGGTGAAGGGGAAAACAGTTTCTCTGCTTACTTGCTCGTAGGAAGGA
The DNA here is from genome assembly GCA_013397115.1 of Edolisoma coerulescens. NCBI lineage: Eukaryota > Metazoa > Chordata > Aves > Passeriformes > Campephagidae > Edolisoma > Edolisoma coerulescens. Next base: position 451,196 of record VWZW01004158.1, on the reverse strand, counting down.
GTAGGAGGTTAAACTGGGAGCGAGAGCCCGTTTGCCAGCCTGGCAGGGAGCGCTGAGCCACGGCGGTGACCTCTGCTCACCCCTGCCAGAGCTGCTGCCTGAGGGCCGGTGAAAATGCAGGGTTCTCCGGTGCTGGGATGCGCCGGGAGCCAGGGCAGGCGTCACCAGACTCCATCCGATGTTTGTTAAACCCCCTCTGGGAAGCAGCTTTATACCGGAGGATTTGTGCGGGATTGCTGCTCAGCAGCGGAAGGGTTTGCTCTGAGCAGGGGGATACCAGGGGATGAGGAAACACGGCATTTTAAAGCCCAAGGCTGCCCGGGGCTCCCTGGCATCTCCCTCTTGCTGCTGCTTTGTAATCCTGGTTTGTGCTTCCCAGCCTCCCAGCAGGTCCCAAAAGCCCGGAGCCAGAGGGCAGCCGGATGTGTGGAGGAGGTGATCCCTCTGTGGGGATGCTCTGCAGGGACTGCCCAGCACTGCTGCAAGGAGGGAGGGAGGGAAGGAGGCAGCAGCAAACCCCACAGCAGTGTTTTCCAGCTGGGAAAGCTTGGAAAAGGCAACAGCCTCCAAGAGAGTGTTTGTGTGCGAGGGCTGCTGCGCGGCCCTGGCAGGGGAAGCTCAGCACTGCTCCGAGGAGGCTGGAATTTAGGTCAAGGAGGGGACTCAGTCAGCTGCCTGCCTTCCTCCTACCTGAAGACAGATTTGGAGGGTCCTTGAGCATGGGAAGGGATCCTTGTTCCAGGGCAGCTTGGGGGACATGGTGGGGATGGTCCCACCCAACACAACGAGCCCCGGGTGTGCAGAGCCCACGCCGAGCTGGTGGGTGAGCGGCATCGCTGCACAGTGACATCTCCCACCAAGATTTCTGAACGTGACACTCCTGCCCATGCTCGGGTTACTTCATTTTTCACCTCTCCTGGCTCTGAGCTGCTTTCCAACTGACCTTGGGGGCTCCTCTCTGTTGCGGCGGGTGGAGATGGTGAGGGATGCCACAACCTTCCTAAAGTGTCTCCAACACGGAGCCGTTCGGTGGCCACCTCCCACGCACACACTCAACCACACTCACACCTGATGGTACTTGCAACAGGTCGACGGCAAAGAGTTGGGAAGGGTCTTTCGTATGGGGTTCCACAGGAGAGGTTTATTTCAGCCATGAACGTGAAGGGGACCAGGAACGAAAACCGAGAACAATCGGGAACCCAGGGTTATATACGGGGTTGAGGGGGGGCAGAGAGAGCATCAGGAGCCAACAGTGTGAGGTCCAGGGGGTGGTACAGAGGTGTGATCAGGGTACAGGAGCCAATGGGGAAACATTGGGGGAGTGGAGAGGGAAGAGAGGCTAGAGGGGGAGCGGGAAAGGAGAAGGGCAGGGAAGCCACCAGTCCAGCTGGGGGAACAGAACCAGGGTGCATGAGCATGATGAAGCAAAGACCCTTAGAAGAAGCCATTTCATTCGAGCTTTCTACGGGGGTGTCAGAGGCTACCACACCTCTCCGTGTTTGCTGCCTTCCCTGTCCCTTCACCACGGCGGTGGGCTGCTCTGTCTCCGGCAGCACGGGGGGATGGCCGGAGGCAGCACGGACACCAGAGGTGAGGGAAGCCCACCAGGATCCTCCTCGGCAGGGGAGGGAGTGCAGCAGCACAGGAGCACAGCCCAGAGCAGAGCAGCTCCACCAGTGCCACAATCCAAGCTCCCACTGCACTTTTGTCAGGGTTCGAGACAAATTTGGAGGAAAATATCCTCTGATAGAAGGCAGGTTACAACCGCCCCTCCCCCACCAGGTTTGGGAAAAAAATATTCCTCGGAGGAATGTGAAAAGGGAGGAAAAAAACCTGTTTATTTAACAAACACACAGGAAAGGAATAATAATGCTAAATAATAAAATCCCTCCCTTTGGAGAGAACCTGGTAAATTCAAAGTCCTGTTGTGGCTGCGGCTCTCTCGTCTTCGGAGCTGGGTCGGCGTGGGGCCCCTCCCAACCCTCGATGGAAAGTTCTCCCAGGTGATGCTTTGGTGTTGTTGCACAGTTTCAGAAGAAAAGAAGAAGAAGCTAAAGTCCAAGGGGAAAAAACCTCTCTGTCTCTCTCCGGAGAAAACAGAGCCAAAAGCTGGCTAAAAAACAAGAAGGGGCTTCCTCCACTCTCCTCGCCACAGCCGAAAGACGCAGAGGAGCAGTGACCTTGGAGCACAGACTGCTTTGAAAAGTTCCCTCGGTTTTTTCCTCTCCCCCCTCTCAGGCTCCGTTTAAAGGCACAGAAAAGCACAGGGTTCATGGCTGGACATAGAGCCTGTCCATAGGGGATACACATCATACAGTCACCCCAAGACAAGTTTGGAGAACACCCTGGACACAGCGAGGACAAACACCACGCTCTGAGCGTGGCATCCAGCGCTTTCACAGGTCCCTGTTCCCAGCGCAACAAACCCGGTCACATCACAGAGAGGGAGCCCGCTGCTGCCTGAAAGGCCCTTAAAAATCTTTGTTCAATACCTGGGTGGTTGTTAAAAAGCCTGGCATCGATTCTCTTTGCACATCCCCGCCAGCCCATCCCTTCCCGGCCTCCCAAACCCCCGCGCCGGGATCCCTCTGTGTGGCAGCGGTTTATGTAACACACTCAGTGCATCAAAACTGTGCAGAGGTGTTGGAAACAATATAACTTCTAAATTTTTAATTTTTTTTTGTCTCTCTAGTTAGACTTAACCTGACTTTGCCTTGGGGAAGGGAATTTTCTTTAGTTTTTTTGAAGTGATGGGTTTAACATACTGACAGGCCCAAAGACACCCAGAAAGATAAAAGGCCATCAACGGAACATCAGTGGCCATCTGCGAACATCCACCCTCAGATGCCACCTCTGGCAGAATTGGAGACTTCTGGTCCGGAAAGAATTGATAAGAAAATCGAAGAACGAAGATCTAATTAACATCTGAGGCAAAGAGATTCGGATCCAATGGGGAACTGAATATTGGGGGGTTACTCAACTTTGGGCCAATGAACTTTGAAACAGTTCATCTCTATGGGTTTTGACTGTATAAAGTTTGGAAATCTTTGGAGAAATCCTGCAAAGCATGTGTGTTTGGAATATCTTTTCCTTGGCGCATCCTGGCCAGAATAAAGTAATGCCTGATTCTCTGTCACTTCAAATATAGTGCTAGAGAGTTTTGTTTTCTCCCGCAGTTTCGGTGACAGAGGCACTGGCAGAAAGCCCTTCTGAGCCCACCTAAAGCTGCTCGTTCACCAGATGGGAGATACAGGGCACAAACCACTCACGGGGATGTTACAGCCCTGGGTGCTCTCTGCTCGCGGGCCCCGGCACTGCCCAGCAAACTTCCCAGGAATTCAGGAGTGCTGAGGATTTAATAGCTGCAGGGATGGAGCTGTGAAAAATAAATGGGCTTTGTTTGATAGCTTCCTGCCACTTGTGGGAAACAAAGTGGTTCCAAACACCATGGCTTTTAAAGCTGGGTGTTTTTAAAAGAAAGAAGCAAAGGAGGTTTCCAGCTGACATCGGAGCGACAAGATGAGCTTGGGAAGCGCTGGGGAAGGAGATGGAAGCTTTGGAAACGCTCAGCCCTTCTTCCCTCCCACAGCAGCAGTGGGACGGACTGAAAGAGCCTCCAGCCTCACAGGGTCTGCCTCACACACCCCTGTGCTGGCCTTGAGTGAGGTGTGACCCCCATGAATGTCAGCTCCCCGAGGTGCCAGGGTGTTGTGCAGGAGCACAAAAGATTTTTGGGCAGGAGCAGAGATGTGTGTGGGGGGTGAGCATCACCCCGCTCACGTCACACCGAGATTTGGGGCGGGATGAAGAGCCTCGACCTCCAGCAGGCAGCTGCTCACCTGTGGCAACACAGCCCAGGAGCTGGAGGAGGCATTTCCCTTATTTACAGCAACTTCCCGGGACCCCAGGTCAGAACTGGAAGTGGTTGCTTTTTGAGAAGCTATTTAGACCTCTACAGAGGAGCACACACCATCTCCATAAATTCCAGCAATGTCGAGGGCAGCAGGATCAGAGAATATGTCCTGACCACGAATCCATCAATCTCTTCAGGAAGGAAATCAATTTTTATGTGCTCGTAGCTGTGGGGATTATTGTTGACCTTGTGCGATCATAAATAGAAGGCGCTTTTGGAACAGTCCCTGCTTTCATCTGGCTCCTCTTTCTCTTCCTCTCTCTCTCTTCACCTCCCCATTTTTGGAAGGTAGCTGCCTACTTTGCACCTGCCTACAGCAACCTCCTTTGGAAACATCCATGCTAAAGGCAGGATCACATCAGAGAATCACAAAATGGTTTGGGTTGGAAGGGAGCCTAAAGCTCATCTCATTACACCCCCTGCCATGGGCAGGGACACCTTCCACTAGCCCAGGCTGCTCCAAGCCCCGTCCAGCCTGGCCTTGGACACTTCCAGGGATCCAGGGGCAGCCACAGCTTCTCTGGGAACCCTGTGCCAGGGCCCCACTGCCCTCACAGGGAAGAATTTCTTCCCAATATCCCATCTAACCCTGCCCTCCGGCAGTGAAGCCATTCCCCTTGTCCTGTCACTCCATGTCGTTGTCAAAAGTCCCCTTGGTGCTCCTGGGCTCCATCTCCATCAGGGAATGCAGTGCTTGGATTTGCAGGAGCAGGACAGGGCTGAGGTGGGTGAGTGGGGCACAGAGCAGCCTGGGCATGCCCCCAAACCATTCCCATCCTCGCTCACACCTCCCCACAGCTCTGCTTCTTTGCCTCTCTGCACCCACAGACTCATGGCCCCGGGCCAAGCAGGGCTGTTCAGCTGGGAGCTGTCGGAATCAGCTCTGCCCTCCTCCCTCCACCCCCAGAGCTGCAGGACCCCGGGATGCTCAGCCACATCCATTCACAAGCATCATCAACTCCTGAAAATTGGGTGAGCCACGGCAGTGGGCAGCACGGGTCCCTCAGGTGGGGGCACAGGGCAGCCAGCCCTGCTTGTTCTCTGCAGACTCAGCCCAGGGCTGCCTTTTCCTTCTCCTCCAGCACCCAAGCACTCAGCGGGATGAACAAGCAAGCAGCGAATGACCCGGCCTCTCCATCAGCCTGTGAACAGCCTCTCCCGAGTGGGGGCTCCCAGCCCTTCCTGCCACTCCAGGCAGCTCCAGAGAACATCACCAATAATTGTTCATCCTCTGCTCATCTCCACCCACACCCCGAGCCAGCCTGAGCTTCCCAAAAGCCAAGGACAGGCTCTTCCACAGGGGCAGGGCTTTGCTGTCACAGCCGGCTGTGACCTGGGCTTTTCCCTTCTTCCCACACACGAGGACACTCCGCAGCTTCTCCCCAGAGCATCTCACCTCATTGCTGGGAGCACCACAGCAGCTTGCAGCTCTGGGATGAGCCACGAGGCTGGATCGTGTTTCCCGCAGAGCATCGCGCCCTTACGGATCCCGCAGGAATGAGGCGAGGCACAGGTTCTGTGAAACTACTGAGGGGGGAAAAAAAAGAAATATATATTTTACAGACCCATCTCCTGCACAGGCAGGCAGGTCTTTGAAAGCTGGAGTGCCTTGTAAAATCTGGGTCAGTTTTGTGAGATTATTTTGAAGGAGTGGAAAATCATTCTGACAATATCAAACTGCCCCGTTTTGGCTTTTTTTTTTTTTTTCTTCCCCTCTGAATAAAGTGCCTTGGAATGACTTTTAGTTCTTTACAATCTAGTGAAGTTAAATCAAAGTTAGACCCGAATAAAACGCCCCAAATGATTGGTGACAGAGCTGTGAACTCTCTCCGTGGAGCCGGCGGGGAGCAGCTGGGTCTCTCACCCAGGCCAGCACTGCCACAACTTATTGAGACAGTTAAATCACCCCTTCCCTCACCCCTGCTCCTCCTTTAAGCCAAATTCCCTTCTCTTTCCAGGCCAGCAGACACCATCCCGAGAAACAGCGACCAGGGGGCTGCTCCCACTGGGACCCACTGTTTATGGGATGGGAATGAGAAAATATTTGCATTATGGGGGAGCAGCACCCCCAGCACGGGGAGGAGGCTGCTCACACCCTGTCCTCAGCAGGAGGCACTGCCCTGGGCCCCCAGGGGTGCTCCTGCTGCCCCACCACAGGCAGAAGCCCCCCACACTGCCAGCACGTGCCCAAGCCACCGTCCCACATGATGAGACCCACTTGGGGACACGACTCTGTGTGACAGCAGCATCACAGCCTGAGCACCCTGGGCACCGCCAAGGATCCTCTGCTTCAGTGGAGATCCCGCCCGGGTCAGCATCATCTCCTCCCCTTCCCCACCACCCCTCTCCCAGGAGTCACTGACCCCATCGCTGCTGTGACCTGCCCCAAACAGCCTGAGCAGAGCAAGGCGAGGCTCCGAGCAAAGCGGTGGCCAAGGGGATGACAAGGCCACCCCATGGGCAGGGCATCACCCCAGGGCCCTCGGGGTGGGCAGGGGATCACCACAGACCCCTCGGGGTGGGCAGGACATCACCCCAGATCTCTCAGGGTGGGCAGGGGATCACCCCAGATCCCTCAGGGTGGGCAGGGGATCACCCTAGATCTCTCAGGGTGGGCAGAGGATCAACACAGGCCCCTCAGGGTGGGCACTGGATCACCCCAGCCCCCTCGGGGGCTGCAGCTTCCCCATCTCTGTGAGGTCCTGGTCCTGCAGAGAGGGCCCCCACCCCAGGGTGCTCCCAGGGCCACCCCCTGCAGCCCCCTCCTCGCACAGCTCATCAGGCTCTTCGCTGTGAGGACACAGCAGACAGAGCAGGTGATAATTTCATTTGCCTTGCAAATGAGTCCTCGTTCCTTCCCCACCCCCAGCATCCCATCAGCAGAGCCGTCATCCCCACCCCGCTCCCTCCAACTCATCCCCCGGCCCTGGCAGAGCCATCTCCACCTCACGAGGAGCCCTGGCTGTCTTCTCCCCATCTCACTGCAGGCAGGTTTTCTTCCCAATGCAGTTATTACAGAGAACCTTTAATATGAACAAGAACAACTTGCTTTTCCAGCAGACGTGGTTCCCTGAGCCACCATCCAACGCCAGCCCCTGGAGTCCATCCCGTGGCTCAGGATGGGATAATGCAAAAGGTGCCTTACATGGAAAAGGGGCTTCGTGGGTGTGGGAAAAAGGCTGAGGTCTGAGATGGGGGTGCAAGAAACTGGAAAACCCCAACAGGTCCCATCCCAGCAAAAGGGGCCCCCCAAATCCCCAGCACTCCTCACAGGGAATATTTTATCCCTATTTCCCCATCCCTTGCCTTCCTCCATCGAGGCTTTCCCAACCCCACTGCTACCCCAGGCAGGGTGGGGGTCCAAAACCAGCCAGCCCAAACCCATGAGCTCTGCCAGGCTCCAGCTGTTTCTCTGTATTTCAGCAGCCCTGGGAGCTCTCCTGCTCTCCCCAGACCATTCCCCAGGTCCTCCAAACTACACCAGGCTAGAGCAGAGTAATTAAAAGCAAGCCTGAAACCCTCCCAGGGAACTCAGAGCAAAACCCAGGCTGCAGAAAACTCCAGAAAATAAAGACTGAGAGCTCCTGAGTCCCCTCCTGGTCAGGGGATGGATGCAGGCACTGGATGGGGGTCACAAGGGGCAACCACTGAGCGATGCCACCTCCTGAGGTGCCACCTGCCCCAGGATCCCCACTGTGGTTCATGCCCAGACCCCAATGGCATCGGTTCAGATCCCAGCAGCCACTGACCTCCCAGAGAGCCGGGATCCTGCACTGCCTTGGCTGGGAATCCTGCAGGGAATAGAGAAGGAGCCATTTAGGGGGGGAGTCCTTCTGCCCCCCGAGCTCTCCTCACCCTGACTCAGCCCAGCCCAGCCCAGCCCACTGGTGCCATACCCCAAACCTCTGCCTTGGATTTTTAAGGCACTGGGGAGCCCTGACACCCCAGAGATGGGCTCCATCCTGCCCCCAGCCCTCCTCCCTGCAAAGCAGATGGGGAGCAGGAAAAGCCAAGAGAGCCAGCAGGATCCAGCCCCACTTCCCTTAATTTCTGTTGAATAATTAAACCCTGGGAAGTTAATACTTTCTCCTTAAAACACACCAATTCCAGTGTTTGTAATTACTGTTTTATTGAAGCATTAAAAATTAAAGGGCATCCTGAGGTTACAGCGAACACGAGAGCCGTGTTCAGCCCCAGCAAGGGCAAGCTGAGCTCTTGGGCACCAGCCCAGCACTGGGGGGGCACAGCCCCTCAATCTACCCCCAAAACCAGGGGGTCTGGGCCACAATCCCCCCCCGGCCCAGGCTGGCTCTGAGACTCAGGCAGCCTCCCTGAGGAGGGGACCCCTGAGAGCCCCCAAACCATCACCCCGTTGCTGTCAACACCCCCCAACCCTCCCCACAGGGCACAGGGGTAGGGATATCAACTCACAGAGGAGCCTCAGGTCCCCCAGTATCCCTGCTCCTGCAGCCAGGGACACCCCAGAGCCCCCCACTCACAGCAGCACAGCCCAAATCTCACCTCTAACAACACTTTGGGCTCACTGGAGCCAGGCTGGCCCCAGAATGCTGTGTCCAGGCCCCTGGGAATAGGGAACAAGGACAGGAAGGTGCTTTTAGTACCACAACCTCCTCTCTTTCCCCAGGTCTCGTAAGCTCCCATCCCTTCGCCATCAAGTCATCCCATCCCAAGTGGAGATATTCTTGGGATTTGCAGCCAAAGCATCTGCTGGCCCTGCAGGGCACGTCTGGGGTGGGAGGATGCCCTGATGTGGGGCAGTTCCCCCACCCCAGAGCGAGGGGACATGGCCAGTGCTGACCAGGCAGGGTCACAGCAGAAAATAACGGGCTGGAAATGCCAGTGAGTGTCTCCATGCCCATGGAAGAGGGGAGTGGGCAGGGTGGAGAGCCACCAGCCCTGGGGAGGTGCTCAACACCTGCTCGTGGAGGATCCCTCTGCCAGCTGCAGGCAGGGAGGTGCTGCTGGATGTGGGGAAGAGTGGGGAGGGGACACAGAGCTGCTTCTCCTGCGCTGGGGGTGTTGGGCAGGTGACCCTCAGCCCCTACCACCCCACACGTGCCAGCCAGGGCTGTGCCAGGAGCAAAGCTGGGAGGGCCAGAGGCATCCTGGAGTGTTTGAAACTGCGTGGCACAGGGAGCATGGCCCGTGGGAAGGGTGACAGAAGCCACCTCGGTCCCCGCTGAGGACACCTCCCTCTTGAAAAGGAGGGGCTGGGCCCAGGGGTGACGTGGCCTCTCCTGTTTTCCCAAAGTCCTGTTTCAGGGAGCAAAACAAACACAGAGCCCAAACACGAGATGCTTCTCTGGTTCTGGGTGGGGAGGAAGAGCAGCTCAGTGCTGTTCCCACCACCTCAGCGCTGCCAAGCCAAGAGCATCCCCCACCCCTCCTGCCTCTCCTGCCGACCCTCATCCCAGTCCTGCTCTTCCTGTAGCTCCTCTTGGGAGATGCCTGGTGCTGCAATTCCACCCTCGGCTGCCTCGGTGTTCCTGTGCAATCCCCAGGCCTGGCTGCTGGCAGCCGTGTGGCTGAGAGCCCAGAAATATCCAGCAGCTCCTTCCCCACCACATTACTCCAGTTTGGGCTGCTTTATAGGCTCTGGGTGCTCCCACCCTCCCTGCACCATGGAATGGGCTCACTGCAGCCAGGCTGGCCCCAGAACGCTGTGTCCAGACCCCTGGGAATAGGGAACAAGGACAGGAAGGTGCTTTTAATACCACAGCTGTGAGGAAACCTCCTCTGCTCCCCTAGGTCTGGTGAGCTCCCATCCCTTCACCATCAATTCATCCCATCCCCCAGTTTGGGGACTTTTTCCTCCAGTTTGGCCCCTGATAACCCGTGTGGGGGACACAGTGGGGCTCAGCCCCGCTCTGGAGCACCCGGCTGTCCCAGCCATCCCATGCCACATGGATCACCATCCCCACCACCCAGGGACCAGTGGGATGCCCCTGTGAACTCCCAAACTGGTTTCCATGGCAGTCAGTTTCCAACTCTCTCATCAGTCTCCATGGCAATAACTCTTCTCGCTCCCCCTCCAGGGTGGTGGGGCACTGCCAGGGGTTCCCCCAGCAGCTCCCCCAGTTTCCCCCAGTTTGCCCTGCGAGCAAACCAGTACAACCAGTGCAGCTCACTCCACCCTCAGGGAGCCTGCCGGTACCTGAGCAGGGGGATGAGGCACAACCTTCCTGCAAACTCCACGAGGATCCAATTTCCTTCCTTCTGCCCACCCCTCACCCCCGTCCCTGCTGGTTTCCACTGCTGTCTGCTGTGCTGGGGCTGCCTGGCAGGTACTTGGCGCTCTCCCAAGCCGAGGGCTGCAAACCATCCCCGTGGTGGCAGAAGGAGACAAGCTTTGTAAAAGTGACGCACGGCAGATGCAGATTTATTTTATTTTACAGTCCTGCTGAGGCTTTTGAGCGAGTCACCGATACGGGACTAAAAATACCACCAGGGGCCTCGAGTTTTTATTTTTCCTGTTCAGCAACACTTACAACAAAAACACCCAGCCGAAATAGCAGCTACAAAACTGGCTGAGCCCCTGGTGGGTGATGGAGGAGCTGGGGGTGGGCAGGTGAGAAGGCTCTGCCTGTGCTGGGGAGGCCAGAGGAGGAGGAGGAGGAAGAGGAAGAGGAGAAGGAGGAGGAGGAGGAGGAGAATCACCCTTCCTCTGCAGCAGAACAGACTTCCAAGGAAGATAACCCCAGGATCTATGGTGCACAAGTTCCCTGCAGCTTTGGATAATGCTGAGCCAAACGTAAGGAGCATAATCCTGCATTTTCTGTGCTGCTGGATATTGGCAGTGTGATTTTTTTCAGTGAATTTGTCCTTCCTGGGGTATTTAATGGAGCTTTGTCTGAGTGCTTTGATGCATCCAGGACATTGGGCATCCAAGATTCCCTCGTGGCCGTGCTGGGAGCCAGCCTTCGGGGAGAAGCCTCTGCAGGAGTTCACCTTTCAGCCTCCTGGCCAGTTTTCAATGGGGCATTGGCAGCGTCTTTCCCAGTGCCTGGGGAGGAGCCAGGCAGGTGTGGGGATTTTACATCCCATGGCTCTGGAAGCAAATTCCCCAAGGCAACAGCCAAGGTGTCCTGGGATGCTCCCACAGGAGCTTCCATGAGCAGGAGAGGGGTGAAGGGAAGAGGTTTAGGGGTTTTGCTGGCTGGGATTTAGGGAGCAGGAGTGAAGCAAGGAGGGTTTGGAGCCAATCCTGAGCTGCCCCCGGGATCCGAGGGGTCCAGAGCCCCTCTTGTGATCCAGAGCAAGGCAGGAGAAATCCCTGCTCCATATCCCTGCTGAGGCCCACCTGGCACTGCCTGGTTAAGGTGCCCAGGAAAAGAAGGACAAGCAGATGTTTGCAGTCAGGCTCTCTGGAGCAGAAAGCAGCAGTGGGGAGGCCCATGAAATGCCCCTGCACTTTGGTTTTCTGGCAGGAACCTGCTCAAACAGGAGCACGAGCAGCCGAATTCGCAGCGTCCTTGGAAAAGCGGTAACGATGCAATTCAGTCAGGGGGTCCCTGGGTCACGGTGGTGTCCCCTCACCTGTCCCCCATCCTGGGGAGCAGCAGGTCGAGGGGCCCAGACCCAACCCCAGCCCCCCAGGGGACGCCCAGGTGGCAGCTCTGGTGTCACTGCAGTCCTGCCCTTTATAATGCAGTTAAGACAGACAGAGCAGTTGTGGCTTGGGGGGAAAGATGATTAACCATTATCACCCCAATTACAGTTCCTAATTGGGATTAATTTGGTGAGTTAATTAAGTGTGGAAATCTGTTGCCTCCCACTTTTCTCTTATGAACTTCTTGCTCCCAAGCCCAGTCCCTGCCTGGCCACACCTGGGCACAGCTGGAAGGGCAGGGGACAGTCACTGCTGGGTGGTGACACAGAGATTGAGGTGCCACTGCTGGTGACAGCCAGACGGGCTCCACTTCAGCACCCAGCCACTGCCACCATGGGAGCCAGATGCAGGGATGGCAAAGGGTGGAGACAGAAACCAAGAGGGCTCAAAGCCACACCTGAACGAGCCTTTGCAGAGGGGCAGGAATGTCACCAGAGCCTGGGGACAGCAGCAGCCAAGGAACATCCTTCTTGCTGATGCTCTGAGGCTCTGGTGGCTGAGGAGCCTTGCAGGTGAACCTGGTGGAACATCCTCCTCAGTCTCCAGGGCGAACCATGCAAGGCAATCCCGGTGTGCCAGTGTTGGTGGGAGAGAAGGACGTGGGGCAAACCACACCCGGGGGCTCAGTGGGCAGCAAAGGTGTGGGACTGGGAATGCCAGGAAAGGGAGAAGCAGAAGTTCCAGTGCCCAGGCCCTGTGCAGCAGCCAGGGGTGCCTTTCCCTGAGGAAAGGGTTACTGGAAGTACAGACAGGATCTCCCCACCCTCAGCTTCTGCAGGAGAAGGACACAGGTGGGCTCCAGTGGGCCCAGAGGAGACCACGGAGATGCTCCAAGGGCTGCAGCCCCTCTGCCCTGGAGCCAGGCTGGGAGAGCTGGGGGTGTTCACCTGGAGAGGAGAAGGCTCCAGGGAGAGCTCAGAGCCCTTCCAGGGCCTGAAGGGAGCTGATAAGAAAGATGGGGACAGACATCTTAGCAGGGGCTGTTGTGATAAGACAAGGGGTGATGGTTTTAAACTAAACCAGGATCACTTCAGACTGGATATAAGGAAGAAATTATTTATGGTGAGGGTGGTGAGGCCCTGGCACAGGGTGCCCAGAGAAGCTGTGGCTGCCCCATCCCTGGCAGTGTCCAAGGCCAGGCTGGACAGGGCTTGGAGCAACCTGGGATCGTGGGAGGTGTCCCTGTCCATGGCAGGGGATGGAATGAGAAGAGGTTTTAAGGTCCCTTCCAACCCAAACCATTCCATGATTCTGTGATTCCCATCTGTCCCAGCACTGTCCAGGCCCGCTGTGCTCCCCGCTCCATGTAGGGATCACGCCCTGCTCCCACTGCAGCACACAGCCAGACAGCTGGCAGAGCTGCTGGGGCTCCCTGTTATTTTCCTTAGCACTCTCCTGAAAATTAATTAATTCAATTAATTCATTAAATAAACACTCCTCCACGCTCGGTGGCGCTGAGCCAGCTGTGCACGGCGTCAAGCTGCAAGAACATCACCCATTCCCAGGCTGACTTTCCAGGTCCCAGTCCCAGTGACAGCAAACTGGGGGAATTTGGGAAGGAATCGGGGCTGGAGAGTGAGGGGTTGCAATGCAGCATTCGGCAGAAAGCTGCACACAAAGCTCTGGAGTGGCTGCATTTCCATGCAGGTTGCGAAGTCTTCCCTTATTTCTTAGTGATGCTGTCAGATGCTTTGAATCCTTAGATGAAAGGCACTAAATTAGGACAGATCGTTATTTCCTGTTTTCTGGTTTATATTTAGAGAGAAGCTGTTACCTCTGGCAGCTCGCTCTAACACTAAAAGCAAACTTCTCTCCTGTTTCTAACTGGTCTCCACTGGGACCTGCGTTCCAGAGGGTGAAGGGTGGTGGGAGCCCTCTGAGAGATGGAGAGGAGATGGGCTGAACACCCACCAGCCCCTTTCCTGTGGCATTCCAAAGCCAGCAGCCAGGTGTTGGGAATGGACCCTTCATTCATCTCTTTTTGCCCTCCTGGTGCCCTTTGCAGGCAGCCGTGGCACCTGTGCCAAGGGGCTCTGGCTGGAGGCCAAACCCCACAGAGCCACCAAATCCCCCCAAAACATTCCCCTCCCTCCCAAATTTTACTTTTCCCCCCTTTCCAGAGGACCTGGATGCTGAGGGCTGGGTCCTGGCTCAGCTCCCACACCCCCGGGCTGGGGGATGTCCCATCCTGTGCCCTCCTCAGGCACTGGCAGGAGAAGCTGCTCCCTCAGCACTTCTGCTCTGGTCTGGGCATGGCTATTGGTATTTCTCTGCCTGCCTCGGGGAATGGTATTGAATGGGCCTTATCTCTCCCGAGAAAATATCGATCCCGAGTTTTAATGGCTTTCCACTAACGAGCCACAATGAGTGGCACTGGGCACCGCTGCTGGAGCTGATGAATCCGGGGATGCTCAGCCCCACAGCTCTGAAAAGGAGTTTCACCCCCAATCCAAGCCCCTTCTACGAGATAAAATAAAGAATGAAAAAAAGAAAGAGAAAGGAAAAAAGGCAGAAGATTTTGCTGCTCTTTTCACCCAGCGAGTCTGAGGACAGATTTTCAATTTGTTCACTTTCTTTACAGCTCTGGATTTGCCACAGGGAGGGAGAGATGAGGGAAGGGGACAGGAGATAAAATGCGTTCGTTTATTCTGGGAAAGTCATCCTAAAGGGGGGAAAATAATATTAAAAAATAAAAAAAAAAAAAAAAGAAGGAAAAAACCCTGACATCAGGGAGACAGGACTCAATTAAAGCAAGACCTTGAAATACATGAGGCAGCAGCGCCGAGCACGGGTCCATCAGCCATCCCTGTCAGGCAGCCCCGGCTCCCGGAGGCTGTGTGGCAGCAAGATCCATCACCCGGGGAAATAACCGCGGTGCTTACATCTTCAGCAGCTCCTTGATCTGCTGATAAACCCGTTAGGGGAAATAAATGGGTTTCTCCTGCCCGGACTGTCCACATCAGGGATGCGATTTGCCGTTTTAGCCAGGCGCTGATAAGCGGAGGATCAGGAGGGAAAAGCCACTTTAACGATTTGCTAATAAAGCCCCAGATAAGAGCGGGGCAGCACCACGAGCTCCCCGGGCTGGGATTTACAGCCCCGATCGCTGCTCCGGGCTGGCTCTGCAGGGCAGGGAGAGGTGATGGGATGCTGCGAGGGGACACCAGGGCAGGGACCGCCCGTCCTCTCACCGCAGCCCCGCACTGCACCGGCAGGGGAAGGGTTTGATGCCATCAACATTAAAAACAGAGGGAAAAATCCCCCAATCAACTCCAGAAAGAAAGTTCTGAGTGGAATTACTTAGAAGAAGAGCGAGGCTCAGAAACATAAATCGCCCCTGGCTTCATTTCTAGGTAAGGAAAATGGATTTCCACAACAATATCATTCTTTTGACACGCCTGTCCTGGTTTCACAGCTGCCAGAAAACAGGTTAGGAAAAAAACCCCAAGACATTCCAGGAGGCTCTGCTGGCTGGATGCCACCAGAGATGCCATCAAAAGGTGCAGCCTCCACCCCGAGGGGACCCCAGGGGCTCCCCACGCACCCACTGTGGCTGTTAAACAAACTGTCCCACCCAGCAGCATCGGAGGGTGCAGCTGACAGCTCATTTCATTTTTGTTTGGGTTTATCCCTCGTTTTGACACCATTTCCCCCTCTTTTCCCCCTCCCAGCTGGGGATTTATTCTTTGCAATTAGCTGTGGGAATTAGAGCCTCTTTCATATGGCAGTGGCTCTGCTTCCCTTCAAATCTCTTTCATGCTCATGCTTAATAAACTGTGAATTTGATGTTTGCATCCTCAGATCTCCCTTCCAAACAGAAATGTGTCCTGGCCAGGGAGGCCAGGCTGGAGACCTGCTCAGAAAAGAGCTTGGGATGGCAGTAGGATGCTCCAGGGATCACCAGGCACAGCCAGGGCAGGGAAACGCATTTCCAGGTGACAAATCCCTTCTCTTTTACACCAACTCCTCCAAGAGCTGCTGCTGACCCAGCAGCTCCATTCACAGAATCACAGAATCGCCAGGTTGGAGGAGACCTCTAAGATCATCGAGTCCAGCCCCAATTCCTTGGTGCCACCTCCACATCAGGGTGCCCCTATGCCCCTGGCACACACCCCCCCACACACATAACAAACATTTTGGTGCCAATTCTGCACCCAAAGCTGATGTTAACACCCAGCACTGGCATTCCCAAAGCAGCCCAGCCCCCAGCTTGCCCCAACGTGGGGTTTTACAGACCAAGGCATCCCTGGAGGGGCTGCCCCAGCACCTACACTCCGGTCCCTGTTACATCCAACACCCAGGGGTGACGATCCAGCACCAACAGGCCGAAGGAGAAGCTTTTCCCCAGCAGCCCCTGAGCAGGACTTGGTGCCCACTGATGGGGCAGAGACATGACAGGCAATAGCAGAGCCTCACTCAGCCCCATCACCCAAATTTACAGGCTGACTTGAGATCCAGCGAGGTTCCAGACAGATCATTATTTCCCATGACAGCGGCGAAGGTGAGCCAGCCACCTTTTATTTCAGCCTGGAGAAAAATGCTCCTGCCAGGGGATAATTGGGGCTCTCTGCAGTGGGAGGCAGCGCTGGGCTGCTGAAAGGTGAAGGCTGTTTTAAAAGCAGCTGAGCAGAAACGGTGGAAAAAGCTGCCCAGGGAGATTATGTGCAGCAAGCACCGCCTCACAAGGCATCCCGAGCTTCTTGGTCTTTAAAACTTGCTTAGATCTCCTATAAAATCCGGTTTTATTTGGTCTTTACAACCCTGGGAAGTTAATCACTGGTGGTTCCTGCTGGCAGACCCCCCGTGCCTCTCCCAGGCCGGCTCCTGCCCACCCAGCACTGGCAGGAGTCTGTGCCAGGGGATGCTTTGAGGCTGAGATGAAAGGTGCTGTGCAGAGGTGCTGCTGCTCAGCTCTGCAAAGAGAGGCTTGTGCTGCTTTTATTTAGACACACGCTGGCTGCAAGACACAAAAATTACTTAATCAATCCTTCCCCTCGGCTGGCGTCACAGGCAGGATGGAGGCTGCCCACGCAATTTGGAGCTGAAGATGATAAATTGCTCTGGGATAACGGCAGCGTCTCCAGCTCATCCAGGGCAGGATGTGGCCAGGCTCACACGGGGGGGTGCCCAGAGGTCACAGCACCCTGTGGTGTCCCAGGGACACGGCAGGGATGTGGTGAGGACAGCTGGGCTCTGCCCGATGCTGCAGCACAGCTGAAAGAATGGGATTTTCTCCCAAAACCTGGCACGGGGAGGACAGGCTGGAGGTGCCAGGGGGTGTGGCACAGCTCCAGTGAGCGGCTGGGTCACGGGGCAGACCTCCTGCACTCATCCTGCCACTGCTCTCCGTCAGTCACCGTGAGCCAGAGGGGACAATTCCGCCAGGGATCCTGCAGTGACAGCGCCAGGCCAGGCTGCCACCCCGCCAGCCTCCCTCGCTGGCCAGGCTGAGCCATTCCATGCAGGGAAGAGCTGAGGAGGAGTTTCCAGCCCCTGACTTCCCAGCCACACGTTTTATGGCATGCAGGAATCTCCCTGTTCCGCCTTCCAAACAGCAGGAGGGCTGAGAAGCAACCTTATGGCAACACCGTGCCCTGGTGAGCCACCCTACAAAAGCAAACCGGGTCACCCCAGCCAGCACCAGCCCAGCCAGGGGAAACATCTGCAGCGGGGAAAACTCCCCCAAAGCAAGAGGAGCAGCACTCAGGAAAGTTGAAGAAGCAGAGTTCTGTGGAAGATGGTTGCTTGGAGCTCTCCTCTTGCTCTGCTGGGAACACCTGGGGCACACCAGAGTCAGGTTGTTGCTCTTCAGCTGCTCTGCCCTCAGTCAGTGCCCACCAGGAATTCCTTTTGGGTGCTGCAGCATATCCTGCCCTCTGCCCACTCACCTGCATCCTGGGAAGCCCCTGTGCCCTCACCACCACCTCCAACCATCCCTGGGGGGATGTTCAGCTCTGTGCAGGGCCCAGCAGGGTGAAGAGCAGCCTGGAGGCTGGGGGGGATCACTTTGGGCACCTCTGCCCTGCCCAGGGACCAGCAGCCTTCCCAGGAGCCCACCCCAGCCCCTCCCCAGGCTGTCCAGCCCACGCTGGCTCATCCTGGGGGTGCCAGGGGTGCAGTCCCCAATGTGTCCATCTAACCCAGCCAACTCTCCTTGTGCTCTGTTCTCCCCCAGCTCATCCACGACAGGCACCAGCATCACCCCTGTCCCCCCCGGTGCACCTCTGCCCAAGAACTCCCACAGAAGGGCTGGGTGTGGATTCCCCTTTAATTTACCACTCGTCACGGGGAGGGTTAAAAAAAATCAATAAATAAAACAACTCAGGATGCTTGAAGAAGATGAAAACCCTGAAACTGCAGTCTGCTGGTGGCTTGTTCCATTGCCAGGGGAGGGGAAGGGTGTCCCCAGCCCCCCTCTCGCCACCACCCCGTCCCAGTGCCACCAGGTCCAGGTGGGTTCGGATGCGGTCGGACGATGCTCCTCGGGAAGAAAATGACTCCAAAGCTCAGGACATGGTCATTCACAGCTGGCTGGTGGATGAAACAACCCCCAGAGTCTGACAGCCCCGGCTCACCCGCCGGGAGGGACCCGTCCCAGCTCCTCGGCTGCCGCAGAGTTCTGAGGAGGAGCCGCTGGGTGCCCGTGCCACGAGCGCGGCGGGGACCCCCCTGTCACAAGCAGTCCCTGCACAGAGCCACCTGTCCCTGGCGGAAATCGCGGCAGGGGCAGAGGCGCCGGTACTTGGTGTTGGAGCCGGCGCAGCTGAAGAGCAGCGGCTCCTTCTGGAGGTAGCACTCGCGGACGTTCTCGGCCACCGCGGGGTACAGATGGTTCATCTCGTACTCGGTGCTGTCGCAGGCGATGCTGAGCCTGGGGGCCAAGGCAAAGCTGGGTCAGGGCAGGTGAGGGGCCTGCCGGGAGGGGTCACTGAAAGGGTTTTTGTTCTTTTTGGGGAGGTGCCTTTGCTAAAGGTGGGGACGGATCTTTGCTGATCTGTTTGACACCCCTTGGCTACACGCGGGTGCTCAGCCCGACACACCGTGCAGGAAAGGTGACAACTCAACCCTGGCAACTCAACCCTGCAGCCCAGAGATCACCCCAGCCCACAGATGGCTCAGGATCACCCACAAAACCCCACCCAAATCTTAGGAGTTTGATTCATTGATCCTTGTGGGTCTCTTCCAACTCAGGATGTTCAATGGCTCTGTTACAGCCCCTTGCTGACCAGCAGCTCTGCCCACTCTCCATGGGCACCTCCCACTGCTGATAACATTCCCTGGAAGGGACAGGGGATCAGTGAATGCCCACATGCTCCCTGTTAGCTGGGATTAGCCAGAAAACCGGGGTGGGCATCAGCAAAAGCCCCGAGGAGCAGCAGAAATGCCCAGGGTGGATTTTAACATCCCTCCCCTCCCAGACAGTACAGCAGCGCAGGCATCGCCCTCCCACCAACCCTTCTCAGCTGACGAGTCCCTGAGCCAGCTCGTTTTAAGGTCTGGAGGAGGACGTGCAGGGGGAAAGAGTGAAAGCCAGGCCCCAGCTCTAATTTATCATATAAAAATGTCAGCGGGACACGCGGCGCCTGCCTGGCCAGCGCGACAGCGCCGGCAACGCTCGCATTTTAATTGCCCGCAGAGCAGCACGGAGCCCGGTGGCAGATTTATACTCTATTAAAACTTCACCGCTGTGTGTTCAAAATGCACTTTTATAGAGAGAGACATTAAAAAGGAGAGGAAGGGAGAGAGCACGCGGGAGGTGGAGAGGAATGGGGTGGGAGAGAGGCAGAACTGTGCCTGGAAACGCTGTTGTTACCTGCTGAAGAGTGAAGCTGGGCCCTGCCTGCACTGCCCCAGGCATGAAGGCTCATCAGTGGGATTTTGGCAGGGGGGACAGGAGGAAAATGTGTGCAGGGAACATCGTCTGGCCCCCCATAACCTCACTGAGAAGGCCCCAACTCACTGGAGAAACACCTCCTCCTTGTTGAGGAACCCGAAGAAGGTGGGCTCGCAGACCAGCCCGTGCCGCCGGCACGTCTCCGTGCACGTGTGCTGGGGCTCCGACACCCACACCTGCAGCGAGGCCACCGGGGGCCACGCCCGGGGCGCCCGCCCGGCGCTGGGGGACCACACCAGGTGGGTGGCGTTGGGGGCCAGGGCCAGCGGGCTCGGAGGGCTTTGCATAGCAGGACTCTTGGTCTTGGGAGATGGAGGAAGAGATGACGTGGTGCAGAAATCCTGGTGGGAGAGAAGGTAAAGGGTCAGTGCCCTGAGATGCTAACGGTGGGGAAGGGAGGCTGCTGGTGAGACAGGAGGACACTTGAGATGATGAGTTTCCTCGTCAGGTTGAGGTCACCTGCAGGCATAGATGGCATGTCCTGCTGTGGGGGATGAACCTCTTCTTCCCTCACCTCTTCTTCTCCCAGTGCTGCCTTATTCTCTGCAGCAGAAAGGCCTTGACCCAGCCCCAGCACCCCCAGCTGTCCTCCACCAACCCCCAGCACCTTTGGTCCATGGTTTGTGTCCTCCACCAACCCCCAGCACCTTTGGTCCATGGTTTGTGTCCTCCACCAACCCCCAGCACCTTTGGTCCATGGTTTGTGTCCTCCACCAACCCCCAGCACCTTTGGTCCATGGCAAACCTCCCCAGCCCCATCTCCTGGTGCTCTCTGCAACCAGGGCACTGGCTGCACACAATGCCCGTGGGAGAGCAGGGATGTTCCCCAGGGAGAAGAGGGAAAGTCAGCCAGGAGGACAGAGATGGTTCCCCAGGGAGGACAGGGATTCTCCCCAACCTGGTGCTGAATGTAGGCGTGGATCCGCTCCAGCATCCCCTCGCAGGTGTACTCATAAGGCAGGTAAGGGTCCACCTGTGGGGGGCAAGAGCAGAGCACAGGCAGCAGGTGGGGACAGCCTTGCCCTGCCCCTGAGACAGCAGTGCCTTGGGCATGGCTCTCCCACCCACCAAAGCCCATGGTCCACCAAAGCAAGCAGGGAGGAACCCTAAGGCTGGAAAAATCTCACAAGCCATAAAGCGATAGAGAAAGAGAGAGGAATACTTTGGGTTTGACCTACTGGTGAAAATGAAGCCACCCCGCTGCACTTCAGTCTCCCTTTTCTCCACTTCTAGTAAGTTTTACAATCAAATCAGTTTCCATCCAGTAGTTCACTCCAAATTAAAGCACGAACTGCTCCAGCCCCAGAAACACTCCGCAGCTGTGGGCAAGGGAGAAGCAACCCTAAAGCACAGGGGAGGAGGTAGAACTGGAAAAGATGCCAAGCTAACCCAGAGCAAGAGCGTCTCGGTGCTGCCCCAGGTCTGGTCTGGAATCCTCTGACCTCAGCACGGCTCTGCCCACTCAGAGAGGAAGGTCCAGGCTCTGACCCACCAAACTGGCCAGTGGAAAGGGCAGGGTTGGGACTGGCTGTGCACAACACAGGTTAAAACATCTCCCTTTTCCCACTGCCATGTCCCTGAGGGTTTGCTGCCCAGCGCAGGTGGCTGTGACGGGGTGGAAGCCGTCACCTCTGCCAGCCCCAGGGGCTTGGAGATCCCTGCTGGCACGGGCTGGGACGGGCAGGGAGGCAGGAGCTGGGTGAGCACTGGGATGGAGCAAACACTGCTGATGGATGTCAGCGCTGTCACTGCACCTCCACGTCCAGCCCTGCTCTTTACAGAGCCAGCAGTGCTCAAACCATGGGGTATTTTCAGTGTGGGTTCCAAAATGCTCCTGGTCTCCAGGAGACTCTGCCTGCCCTCACTTCCCTGTTGTGGGAGTCACCTCAGGTCCTGGCATGGCAAACCCCCTCCTCTGCACTGTGGCTCAGCAGTGTCCCCACATGAGCTGGCACCTGTGGTGGCACAGGTTCCAGGGCAGGAACAGGCAGGAGCAGGCAGGAACAGGCAGCCAGGCTCCCTGCCCTCAGCAGGACCAGTGCCTGACCACTGCCCCCAGTGATTTTCCCCGTGGGAAGAGCACTGCCACCAGGGATGTGTCTGATGCCCCCCTTCCCTCTGGAACAAACTAATTTTTAAGGAGTTTTCATCCCTGGGAAGACATATTTTTCCACACCCCCTCATTTTTCCAGAGAGGTGTTCCATGAGGTGCAGGAGGCTGGGGCATGGGGCTGAGACCCCCCTTCCCCTCATGTATCTCTGCAGAGCTTCATTCAGAAGGATTATAAGCAAAACCACCCAAAGATAATTAATCCAGAAAACACTGCTGCTTCTCTTTTCTGAGCTCTGCACATCCAAAATAGCTATTTCCTTTTGAAGTACCTGTCAAAACCAAGCTCAAAGGCTCAGTCTGCTGAGAACCCTCTAAGCATCTCCCTGCCATAAATATCCCACCTGAGATCTCAGGCAGGCTGGAAATCACAGCTGCTCCATCTAATTACAGATGTGCACGCTAATCAGGGCTGACACTGTGACAGGCACCAATCCTGCCTCTCAATTCCTGATGGGCTCTCCGTTAACTGGGGCAGAGTCCTCACAAAGCAAAGCTGCCCGTCCCGGTCATGCAGAGCCAGGCTGGGTGCTGAGGGAGACAAACCACCCCTTGCTCAGCACCACCAGTGCTCAGTCCCATCTCACCACTGCTTTCGTGGGGGGGTTTTCCCAGGACCCCCTTTGCCAGGCATAATTCCAGAAACAACCTCATCCCCCAAAACGCTGCAGCACATCACACAAAAACCTCCTTGTGCCTGCTCCTGCATCCAGAGGTGATGCTCCAGGTGCAATCCCACCTCTCCACAGGCTCCCAGGGGCCCTGTGGGGTCCCTGGGCATCAGGAGTGGGCTGGAGCCCACTGCAGCCCCTGCTCCTCCAGCCCCTCTCCCCCTCAGGGGGTGCCCCAAAGGCTCTCACTTCCCCCTGCTCCCCTCTCCAGGTCTCGTTAGGATTCAGCTCATGCACTCAGGACTGAGAAAATGCCAATTTCGAGAAGATAATTGTTTAATTAAAATCTGACAGGCTCGGCCTCTTCTCGACAGCCTCGTTGTTAATGGCACTCCTCACGTCGGGAGCTCAGGATGTCCCCAGAGCCCTGGGAGGGAGGAGGAGGAGGGTTCTGAGGTGGGGACCACTGCATCCCCCTGCAAAATGATGCATGGGAGGGCACGGGAGGGAATGGAGGGGTTGGTAAGATGGATTTTGCCATCCTTTCCCCAGGTGGGGAACACAGAGCCAGAGCCTCCCAGCCCCAGTGCTCACTCCATCAGCCCAACGGGGAGTTACTGGTGTCCCATGGGGCTCCAAACCCACAAGAGCCCTGGGTTTGGAGTCTCCAGCTGGAAGGGAGTACTGAGTCTGCTTCATTCAAAAAGAAAAGAAAGCGGGGGGGAAAAAATCTGAACCTCATCAGACAAATAAGTAGAAAAATAATGCAATTCTGTGCTGGCACGTACCAGCAGGCTGGAACATTTTAACCAGCTATTTTCACTGTGATGTTTAATGTGCCGCTCTTTCAGGCATAGTCTGAAATGTATAATTTTCCATTATAGTCCTGTATGTTTGACTTTAATATAATGAAGCCTTCTCCCTTCACTACACCAGAATATTGGGTCTATTAAATTGCTTCTATGAGGACTGGTTTTGACAATGGGAGAAGCTGAAGGCCCAGAAAATGGTGGGGCTTGCAAACCTCTCTCCTCCTCCAGCCTCTAACCCCGGATAACAGATGGAATCCATCACTGGGATCGCCTTTTCCAGGGGGACACCACTTGTCTCTCTGCCCCCCGTCCCTGTGCTCAGATTTGATCTCTGGGGTAGAAGGGTTTGGTGCTTCCCTGTTTTTAATTTTCCTCAGAGATAGGTCAGGGATGCAAACTGTCAGGGAAACCCAGAACTGCTCTGAGACGAATGGCAGAGACACAGCCTGCCAAAAACCTTCCCCAGCAGCTGGAGGGTGACCTGGAACGGGTGCCACCTCTGAAAGGACGAGAGAGGGGAGCACGAGGGCTGTTCTTGGGGGAAAAAACACAGATTGCAAACCCAAGCCACGTCCCAGGCATGATTCAGCTCTGCCTCCAGAAGGAAGAAGTTTCTTTCAGGCAGAACTAGGTTGGGAGGGACGCCGGCTGCATCCCAACTGCTCTCTCTGCACAAAGCCAGCAGCCAGCCCTGAGCTGGGGGAGCTCTGCCAGCCCAGCAGGAGCTGGGGGATGGCACAGCCTGCCCCAAGCTGCAGCCCTGGGTGTCAGCAGGAGAAACTGGGGTGCTGCAGTGACACTGAAATATTGCTGACCATCGGCAAATATCCCTCAGACCAAAGCAGGGCGAGCTTGTTGTCAGCTTGACCACACCAGAATTACTGCCAGGTTCATGGACCAGCTCCCAAATGCCCAGACAGGCTCCCAGCATCCTGGCTCCCACTCCCCAGCCCCCAGCACAGCTTCCACCTGATGGCAGACCCAGTTTTCCCACAGCATCCCATATCCTCCAAAATATCTTACTGAGTTCTGGCCTAGAAGATGCAAAACATCTGTGGGATACACGATTTTTTGGTCCTACAACAACAAAAAATCCCCAAATAAAAATCAGTTTCAGGTCCGTTTTCAATTTCCAATGTTTTCACCCATCAAGGAGGGGGGAAAATGTTGTGTTTCAGGTTCAATCTGTCTGCGTTGGTGAAGCAAAAGGGAAATGCATCATTTCAGATCCAGCATTCCTTCCAATAAATTGGCAGGGTATTTCCAAACAAAGGCAGGCAGATGGGAAACAAAACCATAGTATTTCATTCCAGTAATTTTGAAATGAAATGTTTTGACAGAAAAAAAAATAAATTGATGGTGGTTACTCCGAAACACAGACAAATTCATTAGATATTCCAATAACAGAACACCCCATTTTGCCTTCAGGGGGGAAAAAAAGAAGGAGTCAGTAAAATAATTTCTCCAAACTCCAGTAACTGGCTGGGAACAGGAACACTAAATTGCCCAGCTACCATCCTTCTGCTGCTCCTCCTGCTAATGTCCTTGTTTTCAGTTCCTGCTGTAACAAACAGTATTTCAAAGACAAGATACCCAGGGACTCCCGGAGCCAAAGCCCATAATAAGGCTTTTAAACCTGTAAGGTAGGTCAATTTTTAGGCTTAATTGCCTTGACAGCATCTCTAATAAAGCAGACCTTTCTATTGAAAAGATAAAAAGGTGGGCGGGGGGGAAAAGAGGCTGCTCTAAGTTATTCACACTCACTGCCTGCTCTGCTCTGGGAGGATTTATACAATGTCTGTGAAACCCCTGAGAGGTGAGTTGTGGATTAACTCCTTGGTGGGAAGGAATCCCTCCTCTCCACAGTGACCCCGTGTCACAATGCAAACGGGGCCCCAGTGACTGGAGTTGTTCATCCAAGGCAAATTTAGGATTTCCAGCAGCTGAGGGTAATTCCAGAGGCTGGGATGTTTTGTGGGTGGGGATCCTGATCCCAGAGTGGGAATGGGGAGAAGAGCTGAGACAGGAGCTTGGTTTGGGGCAAAACAGGGATGGGCAGAGCAGCAGCACACTCCAGTGAGTGCCCAGTTCTGGACACCAGCTCCTCCTGCCCAGTGCCCATCACGCCACCAAACCCTTCCCTAAAATCCTTTTTAGTTCTTTAATTTTTAACCAGACCATTAAGCACATAAATGACCTGGTGCACATCTGGTCAGCGCTGCAGCAGCACAACACAGCTGCCCAGGAACCAGCAGGGCCCTTTCCCCATCTTCAATCTCACCATTCTTTAATTATTTTAACAGCACAGCAGCACCAGGCGCCATTATTTTCCTTCTTCTCTTCTGGAAAAACTGAAAATGTCCTTTTCTCTCTCCCAAAACAGCTCCCAGCCTCACACCCACAGCAATTCCTTCACTTCGGGGCTGTCTCCAGCCCAGATGGTGGAGGGTCAAGCTCTGACAGCTGGCCTGGCAGCACGGCAGCAGGGATGCCATTATTTTTAATTTAATTCTAATCGAGATACGGGAATGAATGTGCAAAACAACAACTGTTTGCCTGAGTCGGGTTTGATCAGCCTTTACAAGTTCACAGAGAAAAAGAGAGCGAGGTGAAGAGCTGCAGTGATCACCCTCGAGGAGGTGAGACCCGGGGTGATGGCATGGCCACGTTACCTGAACCAGGTGCCCAGACTGTCACAGGCACCCACCCCTGCAGCTTCTAACGCAGGGAAAAGCAAGGATGACCCTTCTCTGACCAGCACCACACCTGTCCCCCCCAATTCCCCCCCAGCACCGTGAACCCCGAGCCTCCACAGCCCCAGGCAGAGGTTCCACAGCACATCCCTGTCCTCCAGAGAGGATGGCTCATCCCGGGAGAAGCAAATTGCCAGCAAAACGGCTATCAGCACTTTCCTCCCCTCCAGGAAAACTGACTTTAATAATTTGGACAACTTGAAAGGCTCCTGCCCCAGGGTGGGAGGTAAATATTCATGAGGAGCGTTTCCAGAGCGGGCACAGCAGGAGTGCTGCCTTCCCCGGGCTTCTCCCCTTCCTCACATCCCTCGCAGAGGCAACTCCTGAAGTTATTCCTATCGATTTGCTCCATCCAAAGGTAAGGATCAATGAAATGGGGGAAAGGCAGGCGCAGAGGGCTGTGGCTCTCTGGGTTTATCTCTGTATCACACCAGCTCCCAGAACTGCTCTGCACCTCCAGCAGCCTCAGCCTCCTGCTGCCAAAGCTTATCTGCCTTATCTCAGCCTCCCCCTGCTCCAGGGATTCCCAGGGGGTCCCTCAAAGACACAGCTCTGCCCTGGGGAAACACCTGCAATGCTCGGTGCCAAAGCAAGGTGGGAGCACGTGTGCCCCTGGGGCTGCAGGAAAGGATGAAAAAATCCAAGAGAGAAAGGAGGAAGGAAAAGAAATTCATGTCTGAAAAGGAGAGCCAGGCTCCAACATCTGCTGCTGCCTGTCCAAACCCAGCAGTGGGGAGGTCACCCCAAACCTGCCCCGAGCCGTACCTGTGTCCTCATGATGGTTTTGATGGCAGCTTCGAACTCCTCGGAGTTGTTGTAGTCAACAGTCCACACGTGGGGCTTCCCGATGAAGTCTTCAGCATATGGGTGCTGGGAGGACACCTGGAACACAGCGGTGCCAGCTGGATTTTGCAATCCCTGCTGGAATGCTCACAGCTGGACAGCAGAGGGGAGCAGCAGCCTCACAGACACAGTAGGGTTTCACCCACTGCAACAGGGAGAGCTGGACAAAGGTTTCCTCTGCACCCAGCTGCTCCCCAGCCTCAGGATGATGTGCTAAAATTCCCACTGGGTTGGGATGCCCCATTCCCAACAACACTGAACTCCTTTTGCAGCCCAGAACATCTCCATGTCTGTAACACGGGTACAATTTAACCTTGCCCTGAGCCTTTCTGTGGGTCTGGAGGGCAAAAATGCACCAAAGCAGGAAAGGTGTGTGAGGGCACCACACCTCCCAGGTTTGCCAGCTCCAGAAACGAGGCAGGGAGAAAATTCATTGCCACTGAAGGCCGGGAAAGTCTGGCACTGGGAGAAAGCAGTGCTGGAAGCTGCATCCCCCTGATGCTGCAGGCAGCCCCCAGACTGGTACTCCACAGCTGCTGACATCCTTGCTTTTCCCTGGGCTACCCACCCAGGTGATTTTTGGGGATCTACCTCTTTTGTTTCAGCCCTGAGCTGCCTTTTCAGCCCTGATCTCCTCTGGGAAGGGAAGAGAGAGGATGCTGAGCAGAGGAGGTGTTTTGGGGCACCACAAAACATCGCAGAGGGGCCTGAACCCCTGGCAGCTGGAGGAGAAGAGCTGTGTGGTTTCTCCTCCTCCTTGCTGTCCTTCCTCTTTTCTTTCCCGGCAGACTGATCACCTCTTTCCCCTCCGGCACATAAACACCCTGAGGCATTTCCCAGCCCTTGGCCCCAGCTGCCACCCCGGCTCCAGGCTGAAGTACAGCCCCTGCCCCACCCCAATGGGTGTTAACACCTAATTTGGGGGGTGCATGGGGCAGTCAGGGGGGGCAGGACAGCCCAGTCCGGCTGCACAGTCCCCCAGCTCCCTCCCTGCTCGGCCAGGGAGCCTTGCACTGCATTATCCACTTTATTAATAATAAAAGAGGCAATTTTCTCAAGCCTTTAACTTTTAAAGAGTTCCTGCTCTACTTAGGTTGAATTCCCAGCGATGGGCAAGCCTGGGAGGGGTTTCATAGCCCTGCCCCACTGTGAGGGTCCCGGTGTCCCTCTGGGTGGACAAAGGGGTGAGCAGGGGAGCATCGCCCTGGGCTGGGAGCAGGGTGTGGGAGGGGGTGGATTTGGGCTGGTGGGGAAGGAGTTGGGGGTCTGCAGATGGCTGCTGCACCTCCTTCTCCTTGGAAACCCCAAACCTACAGCAGAGCCCCGCTGCATCCAAGCAAATCCCCCAAGTGCAGATATCCACAGAGGAAATCTTGCATTAAAAAAAAGGAACCTCAGCTTAGCAGCTGCTCTTCCCCAGGCTGGCCCAAGCTGATGCCTAAAGTGGCCACCTAAAAACAGAGACTGGACAGGAGTAAGGGAATAAAGGTGGGTGTTTATTTGAAGGGCCTTCAAAGGTGCACCCTGGGCAGGCCAGAGGTGACACCCAAGATGGGCCCTGGGTCACGGGTTCTTCACTTTTATAAGTTTGGTTCATTTGCATATCAGGGTTAATTCTCCAATTATAACCCCAGTTAATGATGTAACTACCCCAAGTTTGCCCTTCTCTTCAGAGGCCTTAGTTTACATATTTTGGGGCCTGGGACAATCTGGGTGTCCTTGCAGAGCAAACCCAGAGAGGTTTGTTCTGTCTGACCAGCACGAGAGAGCAGCAGCCACACGAAACTTCAGTTACACACCAGGCATTACAGGACTTGAAAAATATAAAAGTTAAAACCTAAGGCATCAAAGGCCAGGTGCAAAGGGGTGGCTCCATGCAGCCCCCACACCAGACTTGCCTCTCTGGACGTGGGCTTCCCGCGGAAGAACTCGTGGTTGAGGGAGCTGTGGGGAGGGTTGAACCGCGCCTGCAGGAAAACGCAGCCGTTGGCGATGGCCTCCAGCGGGGCCGGGCCCTCGTAGGGGAACCCAAAGCCAATGAAGAGCTGCAAGGCAGAAACCCAGTGCTGGTGAGTGATTTTCCCCACAGGGAAACCTCCCAGACAACCCATCAGCGTCCCCTCTCTGCTGCTCTGCTCCCACACCCCGAGCCTCTAACGGGGTTCAACAAACCGTGCTCAAAATTCCCCGCTGTTCCACGAATCACAGCCCACTTTGCATGGCTATGGGGTGTCCAGGAGCTGCAACTTCCCCCATGGTGCTTACAACCATCACTCTGGCCCTGCATGCAGAAACATTGCTTTGCCAAAGCTGTTGGGGCTGGTAAATCAGGAATATTTCCCCCAGGCACCAGCTGAAGGCAGCAGGGATGTGCCCACACCCACCCGCTCCAAGAATCCAGTTTATTTTTATCACAGCTACAAGGTGAAAAGAAAAAAAAAAACCCACCCCACTTAGCAATAAATGAATTAATGAGGAAACTTCGTGCTCTGCCTGTGGACAGTGTGCAAGGAGAGACTCATCAGGCACATCTTGGTGCGAAATGTGCTCTGCTCAGTCCCTGCATCGTTATCCCGGCTGGGAGGCTCGTGGTTAATTATACCAGCTGGGAGTGCCTGCAAGCCTGGGAGGAGGGACGGGGTCCTGGGATGCCCTCACCCACCTTTGCCTTCCTCAGCAGCTGCTGGAACTCGTGCTGGGGCAGCAGCCCGTGGTTCTTCACGAAGGCCGGCACCTCGGGTGGCCTCTGTGTCTCGTAATAAACCGTGCCGTGGATCTCCATGTACTTGTTGAGGATGGCCAGGAACTTCTCCTTGCCCTGGGGAGGAAGGCAGAGGTGTGAACTACACCAAAGGATGGGCCTGACCTCCCCCCCATGGTTATGGGGGGGTTTAACTCTCAAACTGCTGTCGCAGAGCACCTGCAGACCCAGAGCAGTGCAAAATCCCCACCCTCCCCTCCTCAATCCTTGGAAACACAGCCTGGCTGCATCCAGGCTCCTGGAGAGCCTGGATGGCTGCAGGATCCATCACTCTGATCACCAAGCTCCTTCCAAGGGTAACTTCCACTCTGGAGCTGCTGAATTAAAGGCTTCAGAAGGTTCAGAGGGGAGTCTGCAAAGACCAGAGCTTGCTAATAGCCTCTTATTCCAAGTAACAAGTTCCAAGGATTTTCTCACTCAGATTTAATCCTGTTTCACTACCTGGAAAATAAAGGGGGTCATCAATTTTCTTCTCTTGGAGGCTTCCCTCCTTTTGCTCCAAAGTAGCCTTTCATTTTAACAATTTCTCTACTGCAGAATTGTTTTTGCTTGAGAAAACCACAAAGGGCCCATCCTTTGGATGCTGGATTTTCCAGTGCTGCAACAGGCCCAAGAGAGCAAAGACCAGGGGGAATAAGGAGTCATAAATGGGGAATCTGAGAAAACTCTGTTTGTTGCCTCAAAGCCTCTTCAAATGCTCTATTTCTGCCCTCAGCCATGGACTTCTCCAAGGCTTTCCCAGCTTATTAAAACTTCAGCTCCTATTGTGAGCCAGAGGCGAGACGTTCAGAGGGGTAGGAAATGAGAAATCAAGGGAAGGGAGGTTTAATGAAGTGTTTCTAAATGTCAAAACCATCCTGCTCTGGAGAGGGTGTTTGGTCCAAGGCTGGTAAATAAGCACCTGGCTCCAGAAGATGGAGGTGTTCTTTGCCTTTCTAGACCTCAAAATCACTCACAATAAGGAAAAACCCCTCTATTCCCATTTTTATTCCACGGAGTGCCACAAGATGGGAAGCAAAGGCCAGGCAGCCTGGCCTCAAGGAACCAGCAGGGCCCAGCCCCAGCCTCTCCACCCAGGAATAAATGACCCCAAATACACAGTTTGGGGAAAACTGATGTTGTTTGTGAGTTCTGACTCAAAACAGCAAATGCCTGTAGCACCCGGGGTGGAAGGAAATGTCCGTTCTGAGGTTTTAACTCTCTTTAGTGCCTTCCCAAATTACCCCAACTAAGCTCCAAGGAAACTTCTGGATAAGAAAGGGCAGGGGAATGGCAGAAAAATAAGACGAGATGTTGCAGTTCTCCTAAAATGAGATTTAGTGGGTTTCAGTAGGGCTTTCAGGGAGCCCCCGAGCCAGGGGGGATTTGCTCTCAGACCTCGGGAGCGATGGAAAACCCACAAACACCAGCAAAGAGGGGATGGCAGGGCTGGGTCCTGGCTCACCACAAGCATCCCTGCTAATTAGCAGCTGCTAATCAGGAAAGCTGGGAAGGGGAGGAGGTACAGCCCCCACTGCATCAACCCACATCAACCCCAGCAGCTCCAGAGGACCGAGCCCACGCCAAGGCAAAGTCGACCCCGACAAAAACCTTTTCTCTCCCGAGCAGAGGCGCAGAGGCAAAGCCCAGCAGCAGCTGGTGTGGTACAGTACCTGCAACTGGAGCAGCCCCAGGCGGTGCACAGAGGGAAAAATAGAAATAAATCAACAGACAGTGAGAATTAGCTCCTTTTTACAGCCCTGGAAGGAAAAGCAGCTTGCTAACTCTGGGGGGAGCATGCACAGCCCCTCTGGAGATGCAGGGGGATGTGTTGGGGGGTTGGGGGGGCTGTCCCCATGCAGTGACCCACCCCTCTCCCCAAGGTGTTCCAGGCTCGGGGAGCACAACCCCTTTTCACCGAGTGCTTGAAAGCAGAGACAAACTATCCCCATCATAATGCAGCAATCACTGTGATTAATTAACAGCAATCATTATAATTAATTACATAAAATCATCGCTACGAAATCCTCAGCCTCAGAGCCTGCTGGGAGGAAGCATCACCCAGAGCAAGGAGCAGGGAACGGTGCCCCACCAACCTCTCCCTGTTTGCTTGGAGGCTCTGGATGTGTCACATCCCTCCCCCAGGAACAGGACAAGGATGATCCTCACAAACACACCCAGATCTGCACCTCAGGGTCAGAGCCAGAGGCTGGGGCTGCCTCCCAGCTCTGCCTCTGCCTGCCCCTGCCTGCCTGGCTTGTCCCCAGCAGCCCAAGGACACGCACCTTCCAGATGCTGGCCTCCTTGCCGTACACCACGGCCATGCTGCTCACTTTGTTGGCCTTGATGAGCTGCCTCTCGGTCTGGTTGAGCTCCTCCGACACGAAGCCCATGAAGGAGTTGTCGGGGGTGTGAGCTGTGGGCACCAAGGGGAGGAGACACGTGGCTGGACAGATGTTTTTTGGGATGTCCCCGGGGTTGGAGATACAGCCTGAGATGAGCCCGGCTCCAGAGCCTTGCTGGAGCATGGAGGAAAATGGGGCTTCAATCCCAATCCAGGCAGCTCACAAAATCCAGGCTTCAGAACCCACCTGAGCAGCTCTTCACAGAGTTGAGGTGCTTTTAAGGCTGCCAGAGGGGCTTTATCCAGCCAGGAAAAAGGAACACTTGAGTCACCCAGCAGCCAGTGGGACACTGGGCTTTCAGGCACATCTCCCGTCCACGCCACGGGCAAACCCCAATCCCTGAGCTGCTCTCACCTTCAGAATCCCAGCTGAAATCAATCTGCAACCAAAACCACCCCAGCTGGAAGCTGCTGGCTGTGCCCTGACTGTGCTGGACCAGGGGAAGGGGCCTGGTCTCTCTCCCTGGATCATTCTGCAGCCCAAGGGGTGGCCCAGCAGGAGCTCCTTGCGGGCGGGGGAAGCAGGAGCGGAGCCGGGGAGGACGACACTGCCCGAGCATCACCTCGTGGAGGATCTCAGAGCCCCAGAAGCACCCAGGCAGGCCTCAGAATCACCCTGGCAGGCCCCCACTTACGGAACATGGTCATGAACTGGGCGGGCTGCAGGTTCCAGTAGCCCCAGTTGGTGCGGTAGCCGCGCAGCGTGGCGTACTCCTCGTGGTTGTAGGCCGGCTCCGTCCCGAACGTGTCGATGACCCGCACACGGCACCTGCGGAGCAGACACCCCCTGAGGACATCTCTGTAGATACTGAAAAAGCTTCAGCAGAGAATTTCTTCAGCTCTCTGTAGCATTTTGTGAGAGTTTTGGTTTTCTCATGCAAACTATTTCAGACTATGTTACGGTTTTGTAAACTTCTTGCACTTGCAGGATGTTTGCCTGATTGTTATGGTTTTGACTAGGAAAATATTTAGAAATGGGTGTCTTAGAATTCGACCAGTCCCTTCAAGGGATGGATGGCCAGATGGCCAATGGCTTTATGCCACTTAACACGCTTCTTGCGAACTAGTGTATAAAAACCCTTGAAAATTACTAAACTTGCTTCCTTTCATCTCTGATCCTGAGATTCTGCGTTTTTCTTATTTCGCCGTTCGGACTCAGCCGCGACACATCTGCTGTCCCCAGGAGCCTCGTCCCTCGTCTGCACCCCGAGCAGAGGGCGCAGGGGCATCCCAAGGAGCCCTTCCCAGCTCCCTCCTCGCAGGACAATTTCCCCTTGCAGGACCCTCGGGTCCCTGACAGCTGCGAGAATGATGAACCTCCCCAGGCTTATTAATGCTTTTCCCAATATCCTGGGAATGCTGAGGCAGGCACTACCAGCACCAGGCTGAGGAGAGAAGAGGATCAACAAGCAAGGGAAGAGCAAAACAAGCGGAATGCCAGAGCAAATGCATTTATAATAAAAGCAATAACGCAGCTTGTCATTTTTCTCTCTAATAAAATTGGGTAGGATAGTGGAAGAGATGGGAAAAAACATAATAAATAGCAGGTCTATCAGCACTAAATTAAACAGCAGATTTTCCTGGCTGGTGATGTACCAGGGGACGATGACATTTGTCTCGATGCTCAAGGAGCCAGGGACAGGGCTCCTTACAAATTCCCAAGGCTCACCTCCCCTCCGTGGTGTGCCCAGCCCTGGCTGCAGGAGTGGAATGGAAGCACACACACACTGCAGGCAAACGCAGGGTTTGGTCTTTCCCCAACTCACTCTCTTTTAATGAGGTTTTATCCTAAATACGTGAGGCTCAGAGTGCCCCATGCCGCGGCAGCAGGGGACACAGCAAGGCACCAGCCATGCAAAAATCAAAGGTAAAATCAAAGGGACTGGCTTTTTGGATTGGTCATTAGCATTAATCTTTGCTTGCTAATTAATGAAATGCAGAACAAGAGCAGGCAGTGCCTTTGCTTACCTGTATTTCTTAAAGGAGAGCCCCATGTGCTGCTTCATCTGCTGCAGGCCGTGGTAGTCGGTGTAAATCAGGTCAAAAGGCAGAGGACTGGTCAAGGGGCAGTTCCCCCGCCCTGGAGGCACCCCTAAGTGGCTGGGGAGAAGCAGGAGGGGTCAGCCCCCAGCACCACCGAAGCCCTGCAGCACAAACACTCCTTTCCCTGCTGGGCATTGAGCAGGAGCCACCAAGCAGCTCCTCTTTGATGCAGGGGGAGGCAGATGCTTCTCGCCCCGGTTTTTATCTCCCAGGCCAGAGATCTGGAGAGTTCTGGTCTCTCCCCATCTTTGCACCTGCTCCAGCTGAGTTCCTGCTCCTCCCACATGGGCTGTGAGGCACAACATTCCCAGCCAGAGCTCACCAGTCACCACCAGCTCAGCATCCCAGTCACCACACAGCCTCCCCTGGACCCCTCTTGTTGAAGACACCAGATTTCATTTACTTTCACTGCAGTCACACCAGTGACAGACTTGTAAAGCCACATCTTTCCTCTCCTCTCTGCCTGCAAGGCTCCCAGCTGAGCCTAAAGCTCGGTGTTCCCAGCACCATATCCCTCCCAGCACACCCTGGAATATTTCTCTTACTCCAATCCTTACCCACCACATCCCAGAGCACTCTCAGCTTCTCCTTGACTCTGCTGGTAAGGAAGTTGTGCACATTTCATTCATATTTCTCACTTTTGGTCCCGGTTATGAAATAACTCCATGAAACAGGGGCAGCCGGGTCCTGGGTCTCACTCCGGGGGTCTCCAGCCAGTTCCTTACAAACAGTCACACTCAGCCCCTCTTCCCTCCTCCCGTGGATAAAATGTGTTATGAAAATCCAGATAAACTCGACTGACTGCAATCTCTTTATCAAGTCCATCAGTTACCTCGCTGCCAGGGTGAGGTGTGATTAATCCAGCGAGATACAGAGCTGGTGAACCTGTGGTGTGCCTCCTTCCATTTCCAATTACCTCTGTGAACTGATGAATCCCTCTCTCCAAAGCTGTTCCACCACTGATGTCAGCCTGACAGCCCATCTGCTCGTCTGGACCATGTTTCCTCCTCAGAAAAAAAAACCCTGTGACACCTTCCAGCTTCAGCAGGTTTCTCAAAAACCCATGTTGCTTGCACTTGTGATTTCCCAGTGCCAGTTCTCTCAGAGGCTGATTCACTCCTCAGTTTTAATGCTCTTGTATTTTGTTTTTCCTCCTAAAGACGACAATTCCTCGTCCTCATAACTCCACTCACACGCAAAAAGCAACAGCATCCTCATGGAAAACCAAACTGCTGAGCTGATCTGGTCCACCCAGGCTGTCTCACTCCCACCACGCAGTTGTCCCGTTTCGTTCTCAGTCCTTCCAACAGGGCTGAGGAATTCCTGTTTTGTTTCACAAGTCTGAGCTCAGACTCTGTGAAATCTCACCCTTAGCTCCTGCCTGCCAGGACGTCTGTCTTTGTTTCTTCTAGGCTCTTCACTTACTCGGAGCCCCTGTTTGGAGACAGGAATTTATCCCAGCCATGCCTGTAGGTATTTTCTCTTCTTTAAGGAATAAAAGTTCTGGTCAGGTTTTGCACTCCCAGGCTTTGAATCTTTCCCTCCTTGTGACCTCTCTTACTCTTAATTCCTCTGCATTTTCCCTTCTGAACCTGAGAATCCCCTTTCCAGCCCTACCTGGGGTTCATCTGTTGCTCAGATGGACCCACAGCCCCAGGGTCCATCCTCTGAGGAGCACTTCTGTGAGGTCCTCACCCCTTGCCAGGCCCTTCAGCATTTCATCCATAAATCCCATGGCTGTTTCCAGAGGAAATTGATGGCTTTCCCATCCAGGGACACAATTATCACAAGTATTTGCTCTCCAGTCTCTCACGGACATCAGAAGGCGCCACACAGAGCCAGAAATTTGTTGGCCATAAGAAATATGATCCAGGGCTCTTGGTCTGCTCCTGGCCACACCTCCCTCTTCTTCTGAACCTGATCTGGTGGAAGATGCCCCTGCTCACTGCAGGGGTTTGGACCAGAAGACCTTTAAAAGGACCCTCTGAACTCAGACTTTTCTATGACCCTGATGTGAATCCGAGTCCTTGAGCACTGAGCACCAAGATCCTTCTTCCAGCCCCATCCCAACCTGACACCAGTGAAGGGTCACCCCAAACTCCTGACCAGGACAGGGACTCCACAAAACGTGTAAATGTGGAACAACCTCGCTGGCCAAAGCCAGGAAAAGCTGGGAATTTCAGTTTAAGACAAAGAGCTGCTTTTGCAGCTGCTTCATTGCTCTTGTCACAAGGAATCTCTAGCATCAGCTCAGGGCAGCCTGGCCGGGGACGCCGCAGGGGGAACAGGTTGCAATTTTGTCACTTTTATGCACAATTTTACATGACAGGACTGATTGGGAAGATGGCAGGAATAGAAAGGCTCTCACCTCCCACAGCCACCTCAGCACAATAAATAGGGCACCGAGGAGACTCAACCTCCCAGGAAGGCTGAAGGGGAATTTTTAAAACCAGGATTTTGTAGAGGTGGAATTCTAAACGTCACATTTGCTCACACAGTGCTGCTTTTTCCTCAGTCACCAGCCAAATAGTGATTTACACCAACCTGCACTGTGGTGGAACCGATCCATAAACCTTGTATTTAACTAAAAATCCCCAAACCATTACACTGTGCTTGCAGCACGCACCGTCCTCTAGCTGCTGCATGTCACACAAGCCGCTGCACCACAAAATAATCTGTAATTTAAGGAAGCCCTAACCAAGCTTGACGAGGGGCTGCAGGAGGCAGCAATTAGTGTAACTCATACTGAAGCCTCCAAAAAACTTCTCACCAGCTGGGGAGAGCAGGTCTGACTCTCCCAGCTC
This sequence comes from Edolisoma coerulescens, assembly GCA_013397115.1. Taxonomy (NCBI): domain Eukaryota; kingdom Metazoa; phylum Chordata; class Aves; order Passeriformes; family Campephagidae; genus Edolisoma; species Edolisoma coerulescens. The sequence goes on along the minus strand of VWZW01004158.1, from coordinate 414,639 downwards.
CCGTCAGCACCGCAATCTGCCACACATCCCCTCTCCAGGTGCTCAAGACTTGCCACATCCATTTATACTCCCTGTGCCACGGCTGCGTGGCTGGAATAGCTCTGAGAGCAGGAGCAGTGGCTTTGAGCAGAACAACTCATCATTTACCCCCCTCATCCTCCCTAAACACTTTGGAACCACTGATTTTATTATTCCAGTCATGCAAATCCAGTCTGCACCTCTGAGATGGGGGGGGGGGGATGGATTTTTTTTTTAATTCCTCCTTATTTAAACATTCTTTATTCAGGCTTTCATCATTTGCCAGTTAAGTCAACTAATTTTCTACTAAACCCAATTTCACTCATGGTTGGAGTGCAATTTCCCTGATTTTTCCTCGTGCCATGTGCTATTAATGGCGCTTGAAATTACGCAAAGAAAATTGATGAGCGCGAACGCCGCCCTCGCCACCAGCGCGGCCCAGGGATCTGCTCGATCCCAGCTCCTGGGGGAACCTCCCAGGGCAGAGCAGCCACGCGTGGTGACCACCTCAGCACCTCTGGCTGGTGATCCAGGGGCTGCTCCCATCCCACGCCCCGGGTCAGAGCATCGGCTGAGCCCTCGCTCCTCTCCGGGAGGGAGCAGCCGAAGCGGCTCCGATCCAAGCGGATGCCGAGCTCGCCTCTCCGCCAGCTGCCTCCACCAGCTGTGCCTACTCCAGAATAAATCTCCAGCAGCTTCTTGTCCTGCTATTTTCCTCTTAGAGGTACTTTAATCAGCCAGGGGACCGTCCCCTCCCCGGGCGCGGTGCGGGCGCTCTGGAGTCAGATGACTGCGGGGTTATCTTTACATCCCATTGACCTATTTTCAAATTAACCCGATGTTTCTTTCCACGTCATCACTCCTGGTGCTGAGAAGTCCGGCACTAAATGGATCTCGTGGGCATCTCCTGGGCCAATATTCTGTATTATATTTAATTGCATCTTCTCTGCCCGCATCTGCTGCCATCAGCAAGGCTGAGAACAGAGCAGGGCTCCTGTCCTCGCTGCTGCCTCGCCTTCTCTGTGGCTGCAAGAGCCCAGCAGGCACAGGGATGTTGTTACCCAGGGATGAAAGGTGCTAGAGCCAGGCCTGAGCAGCTCCCAGGGGTCTGTGACAACCCCATCACAACCAACAAGTGCAAATCTAAGCCCAGGAGATGCACATTCTACTGCCTGCCCTCTGCTCCCAGCTCTTCCCCTGCTGGAACAAACACTCACTAGAAATGAGGATTTCCAAGCAATTTCAGCATGATTTTTAAGCCACCTGCAATGGTTTCACTTTTGCAAGCTGCACCTGGCCCATCACTGATCTTGTATGACACAGCCCTACCCATCCAGGGGGGAAGGTCAGCAATCCATTTATTTATTTCCAAGACCTGGAGATGCACAGGAGGGTGCCAGAACGAACACTTCTTTCTGGTCACCAATTCAGCAAATAATGAAGAAACTTCCCAGGAAAGGAGAAATAAATACTTGGATTCCTTCAGGGAGCAGCAGAAACTGAGCACTCACGTGCTGGCGGTGCGTGGGACAGAAGGGCTGTTCTCCTGCCATCCCAGCTGCTCCAGCAGCTCCAAAAAAGGGAAGAAATTCTTCCCTGTGAGGGTGGTGAGGCCCTGGCAGAGGCTGCCCAGAGAAGCTGTGGCTGCCCCATCCCTGGGAGTGCCCAAGGCCAGGTTGGACTCGAGTACTGGGAGCACTTGATGCTCATTAAAGGCTGAAGGTTCCTCTCCAGCAGTGCAGAGCTGATCAATCCCACAGCCTCTCCACGCAGCTCCACCAGGATCACACGGAACCAGTCACTTCTGGCTGTTTCCACAAGCAATTCCTGTCTCTCCCACACAACAGCAGGACTGGCTTTGCCAGCTGGCGAGAGGAGGGAAGCCAGAGCCTGGGCATGCATGGCACAGGTTTTCATGTGAACAGATGCAAGACAGAAAGATGGCTTTTATCTGCCAGGAGACAATTAGAAATGTGCTTTCTGGACATTGTGTTTCCATCTGAACGGCCCTTTTTGCAGCCTGAGCACACCTCGGTGAGCGTGGAAAGCGCAGGAAAATCGCAGCTCTCGCTGTGTGCCGGGCACCGGGAGGAGAGTGGGGACAGTGGGAGCAGAGCCTGTCCCACCACAGCTCCGAGGCTCCCCCCCAGCACAGGGAGGGTGGCTCAGCACCCAAACCCCACGCTGGCCACAGCAGGGAAAGGGCTGCCAGCACGGGATCTGGGCACATGCATCAAATCCAGCACTTTGCCAGGACTGGAATTAAAGAGTCCAGAACTTGACACAGGAGCAATTAAGCTCCGGGAACGCTTTGTAAAGCCCTGACCCCACGAGGCATCAAATCCCATTTTCTTCGACTTTCTGTCCTGCTTTATGAGCAGTTAATTTCGAGGGGACCATTGCAAAAATCACCTTTCGGCATCACCGAGATCGATGCTGCCCAGCAGCTCAGGGCTCTGCAGCCCCTTCTCCCCCAGCCTCTCCCTTAGCCCCAGAGAAGCAGCTGGACATGCCAAGATGACCACTCCCATGGCTTAAGGAGGAGGGTAGGAGCTGGAGCTTCCAGGAGTGCCCCTCATGCTGTTTCTCCCAAGGAAAAAGGCTGAGAGGATCCTTCCTGCCTCACCCCAGGGCACGGGCGCTCCAGAGGAAAAACCTGGGTTTATTAAAGCTTTTCCTGCCGGCACAGCCATTGCTCCAAAATGCTGCTTGTAATTTTCCAGCATCTCCTCATGAGCTGCCTCATTAACAACCCCGCTCAGAGCTTTCAGGCACTTCCCACTCCTCCCCTAGCAAGCAACAACACCAACACTGGCCTGGATTCTCACCTCCCTGAAAGCACTTTTGGGCTACCAACACAGCACAAGGGGTCTTCAGCAAGAAGCAAGTGTTGGCGTTCAGATTTGGGATGTTTCTTCCCTCCCCGCTTCGAGACAAGGCTCAAAAAGCTGCTGGCTGCCCACCCAGCACAAATCTCAGGGAGAAAACAGCTCCTGGCTCCCTGCTCCAGCTCGGTGGTTTGTTTTCCTCCTGGGAAGATGCACACAGAAACACGGAGTGGTTTGGGTTGGAAGGGAACGGAGAACCCCGGGTTTCACCCCTTGCCTCTCCAGAGGCACCAGAAGCAGCTCACAGCTTCACTGGGAGTTCAAAGGAGAACAAACACCTCCACTTAGTTCAACTGCAGGAGGAAAAATAGCCTCTGGTAGGACTCGGCAGTGGAATTCACAGCTCTTTAAAGTCTACAGTGGGTAAAAGATAACCCAAATAAACTGGCCCTGAAGAACCAGGGCTGAGTTCCATGGCTGTGATCTCGGACCTCACAGGGACATTGGGGCAGTGCTGAGCTGAGCTAGGGGTGAAGCCTGCAGATTCCCAGAGCTCCTTATCTTTGTTCCAGATTAGCATTGGTCCCTAAACCAGAGGAAGAACCATTTGACAGCCCTGCTGGGCAGAGAGAGGTGCCCAGCACACACGGTCACACTCCCAACCTGTTGTCACCCCCAGCCCTTCTTCTCCAGCTTTTTTTGACCAGGGCCTTACTTCTCCTTTTTCATTTTCCTGATCCTCAACATTCCAGACCCAATCCAGGCCACCTCCAGGCACTGCTGCATTGCAATCAATACAGATGCTAATCACGAGCAGCTCTCAGATAACCACTGGCTGAAGCGTATGCAGGCAAATCTTCCAGTGATCCCTTGCCAATGATCAATACGCGCAGAAAAATCAGCTCAGAAATTTGAAGAGACAGAAAAAAAAACAAACCAGGAGAGAGGTTAATCTGTGCTGAATAATTTATGGGCTCCAGTGAAGGCTTTGCTGGGCGGGAGCAGCTACAGCTCCCGGCCATGAGAGGAGCAGGGGTTGCCAAAGAAAAACACACAAGGATGGATTCAACGTTTCACACTGCTGGAGCAAAATATCCCCAAACCCACCCCACACTGGTGCCTGTCCTGCTGCAAGGTCAGCAGGAGACACCCAGGATGGGAGAGGACAAATTCAGGCCCAGTCTAGAGAGGGGCAAAGCTTTGCTGCTTCAGGAGGGTGCAGGGAGCAGGAGGGATGAGGAATCGGAGTGCCTGGGCTGCCCCTTCCCCAGTGACACGGATTTAGCTTTGCTGCATCTCTGGAGCCCAGCTCCAGCCCTTTGTGCATCCCTGGCTCTCTGAACCCCTGCCTGAAGCTGTGACTACAGGTAAAACCCCCTCCAGGCTTTAAGGAAGAGCCCCAGATTAACTATTAGCACAACTCGGGACTAATTACACATGTTCTGCTAAGCCTCCCACTCGCTCCTGGTGAGGCAAAAGCTTTTCCCAGCGCTCCTCAGAGCCTCCAGCCCAGCAGCAGGGATGTTGCTGAGAGATCTGCAGGCACGGGCCAGGACTGCTGGCACCCCTCGGTCCTCCCCTGGGGCAGAGCCTCTGGCCCATGGTGACACCCACATTAACCCATCCCTTGATGGGTGCAGGAGGTGCCAGTGGTGACCGTCCCAGCGCTGGGCTTGGTCCCCAAAGGGATGGAGGGGACATGGCTCCAGCCCCAGGTCCTGCCTCTGCTCGCCCCAGCCCATCAATATGGAAGTGAGCGCTCAATGTGGGCGTCCAGAGTTTAAAACATCACCAAAGCCAGGCAGAGGACACGTGCTCGGGGAGGTGGGGACAGTTTCTGGGACAAGGAGAAGGGCAAGAGGTGCAGGCCCAGCCCAGCTCGCACTCCCCATCTCAGCTACCAAGGGGAAGAGACGGAGCTGCCGTTCCCAGGCATCCCAAGGGACACATCCAAACAAACCCACGTCAGAAGAAGAGTTCTCATCACTGCAAGTGAGGGGGAAGCTCCCAGAACTCTGGGAAAGGGGGAATACTACGGGCAGGAGAGCAGCTCTAGCCAGAGTCACTCACAGAGGGAAACGGGTGCTGCAAAACCACCCCCTGAGACTCTGCCAGCTCCTGCCCCTGCCTGAACAACCACCACGAGGTTCGTCATTGAAAAACACAGCCAAGAACCACACAACAACAACAACGCAGCCCTCCCAGCCATTAACTCCTTTCATCCTTCACTACACGGGTATTATTCAGCACATCATTCCCGCCTCTTTGAGGAGACACTGCCTCTTGCATTAGGACCGGGATTATTTTTTTGAGTTAATTAGTTAGGAGCTAATTCCGTTCATTAATTCTGAATGCTGCAGGGGCTGGGTTGGGGTTTTTTTTGTCGTTTTTCTGCAGGATTGTTGGTTTTTGCACTCCCTCTTCAGCATGGCTCATTATGTGGCTGATGCTGGCTTAGCATCTCCCAAAGTCTGCCCAGTCCCCGAGGCAGCTCCGGGCTCTTCTTGATTTATAACCCATCTAATTTGCAATTTCCCTGGTACTTGCCCTCCACTCGGGATGTCTCACGGGAGGCGAGCAAAACTTATGAGGTGACAGAAGGCAGCAGTGTCAGCCCAGTAATAACAGAACTGCATCAGCAGAGAGGAGCAGGGCACTCCGTTAGCTTCTCCCTCTCTTTCCATCTAATATTGGTCCCTCTTGGAGACTCTCACCTGGCATCGCCCCATATCCCACGGCGGGAAGAGCCCATCCCTCTGGGGGAAGTGCCTCCAGCAGCAGCAAATCCCCCCCCAGGTCCCCAAGTCACCCCCACCACCTCTTGAGGAGGGACAACTCGGGGGCCACCACCCCCTGCAAGGGATGCAGGTTCCACTTGGCAGCCCCCCAGCTGGGAAGGGATGGAGGGAGGGAGGGAGGGAGTTAGGGNAGGGAGGAAGGAAGGAAGGAAGGAAGGAAGGAAGGAAGGAAGGAAGGAAGGAAGGAAAGTTTCTGCTCAACAACACCAGCAAAGCCCCGGGGGCTGAGTGCTGCCATGCATGGTGGGAAGAGGCAGCGACCTGCAGGACACCTGCATCCTGCAGCCACGTGGCCACCAGCCCAGCAGAGAGCATCCCTGGGGTGGGAAAGGGAGCCTTCCCGTGGCCAGCTCCAGGCAGGTGACAGGGGACAGGTGATGCTGTGTGCTGGCAGCAGGGAACCATTCTGCTCAGATCCAGCACCAGGGCCACAGGGCACATGTCCGCGCCAGCCCCATGCAAAGCATCACTTTACCCCAGTCCTTCCCACCTTCCTGGGATGTAGAAGGGATGGGATCTCTCCTGGCCATGATGCTGGTGGCATCTCAGCACTGTCTGAGATGCAGGTGGGCAAAGAGCCAGCCCCAGCCTTCTCAGACCTCGTGCTTCCACCCAAGACTTCGATGCAACCCAGCACCCACCTCTGCAGCTCCTTCAGGGAGACCGTGACCCTCAGGCTGTGTCCCAGCACGAAGAGGGCAGCCAGGATGTCAGCCCACTGCACCATCTCGCCCAGGGGGCCTCCCTTCAGCACCCGCGGGCTGAAAACGTCCCCCGACTCCTCCGTCAGGAAGCCAATGTGGATCAAGATCTGCAGAGACAAGCAGGGGGGGTCAGCACTGGGGAAAGGGACAATTTGGGTTTTCCAGCCCAGAATGCCTTATGGTCCCTGATTCCTTCCAGCTCCTTTGCAGGCTGTAATTACCCAGGGAGCTCAGCCAGGTGTGCAGACAAATGATCTATGTCCAATTAGCACAGATGGTCAGAGCTTGGCAGCTGCCTTTGACTGCCACTCTGTGTCCCGGGCTCGTGTTCTCCGTGTCCATCCCAGTCTGAACCACGGACTGGAGCCGGATTTCCCAGCACACAGGGGCCAAAGGAAAAGGCACCACAAAAACACCAACAGGAGGGCCAGGAACCTCAGCTTATCCTCAGAGGAGACCTGTCAGACTCCAGTGGCAGCTGGACACCATCTCCACCCACCAGGACCCGTCTCCAAAATCCACCCCCATTGTTCAGCATCACCAGTCCTGCCACATCCCAAATGGAGTCATGTCCATGGAAAACAGACCCACCCCACAGACCCACGTGCTTCCACTAATGAGTTTTCCTCCCAGCTCGCTCCCATCCCAGCTGTCCCCACTCCCCATGTCCCCAAGGGCTCATCTGCCCCGCGTGCTCCCCGAGAAGCCCCCGTACGTGTTTCTGGTCCCGCTGCCGCCCCGCCAGCTTCTGCTCGAGGCGCCGCGCCGCCCGCAGCCACTGCTGGGCCAGGTGCCGGATCCTCTTCTTCATGAAGCTCAGGGACTCCTTGCCGGTGCCGATGAGCTCCAGCAGGCGAGCCAGGTCCCTTCGGAAAGCTGCCTAGGGAAGGAGCACGCTCTGCACGGTGAGTGTAGGGAAAGCAGGCACGAGAGGAGCCCTTGGGCTGCCCCGCAGCCTGGGGGAGGTTTGTCCATCTCAGCAGAGGGACTCTGAATCCTTCCCGCTCCTCTGGAGCCGTCACAGCTCCTCCACTTCGTGCCCCAAATCCCAGAGGCCCCACTGCAGCCAGAGCACCTCATGAGAACCCAGATTGCTCGGCAGAGGAAAGGCACGGATGTGATGGAGTGGGTCCAGAGGGGGCCACAGAAATGATCAGAGGGATGAAGCATCTCTGCTGTGGAGACAGGCTGAGGGAGCTGGGGGTGTTCAGCCTGGGCAAGAGAAGGCTCCAGAGAGATCTCCTTGCAGCCTTTCAATATTTATAGGGGCTTGTAAAAAGACAGGGACAGACTTTTCAGCAGGGCTGTTGCTTTAGGACAAGGCCTGACACTTAAGCTAAAAGAAAGTTGATCCAGACTGGATATAAAGGAGAAACTTTTTGTGGTGAGAGTGATAAAACACTGGCACAAGCTGCAAAGAGAGGTGGTGGATGTTTCCATCCCTTGAAACATTCAAAGCCAGGTTGGGCAGGGCTTGGAATGTGTTCTACTGGAAGGTGTCCCTGCCCATAAAGATCCCTTCCAGCCCCAACCATGCTGTGGCTCTATGAAACCCCACCAGAGGCATCATGGCCCTGCTGACACTGGATGTTTATTTCCAGCAGCCTCGAGGCCGATGCCTCCCCCAAGCCCCTGGCCCAGCAGAAGCCAGGCTGGGCCTGCCTTACCTGCGCCCGGGGCGGCGGCGGCGGCGAGGGCACGGCCACGGTCCGGTTTCGCCAGGGCAGGGGCGGGCAGAACCACTCGACCTCGCTGAGGTAGACGAGGAAGGAGCACTCGGTGCCGTCCACGCCAAAAAACGCGTAGCAGGGGTCAGAGGTCCAGCGGGCCCTCATCCACTGCAAGGGGCAAAGAAGCACGTGGGGCTCATGGAGGAGATGTGGCAGCCCTGCCAGCTGCTCCTGCCATGGAAAAGCTCTGTTCTCCATCCCCTTTCTGTGTCTGGGAGATAAAAATGTGGTGCAGAGGGTGGAGAAAGGGCTGCAAACCCAGCCCCAGCTGATGTTCACCCACTCAGTGCCTCCGGTGGATGCAGGGCAGAGGAAGAGCCAGGAGGGTTTTCTGGGGGCTCCCTGGGTTTCTAGCACTGGTTCCAGCCTTCCCTGGGGGCACAGCCATTAATCCCCAGGAAATGAGGCACCACGGGGATTTCTTCTGGCTGGCTTTGCTGGGGAGCTGCTGATCTCATCGCCCCTGGAGCAGCGGGGCAGGGAGACGGATCTGCCAGCAGTCCCCAGGGATGATTTCACACGGAGAAGGATAACCAGGGACCAGAGCAGCGATTTATCACCCCCACTACGGCTCTTGCCAGCCTCTTCCTAATTCAACTACAAAAACAAATCTGCTCAGGGACAGGTTGCTGTGCCCAATCTGTAAAGCACAGCAATCACCAGGAGGGGAGATGGGATTACAGCCTTCCACAATTGCATTACATCCTGAACTCACTCAAATCGTGGAAGGAAAGGCTGGCTAACATCCATGGAAGAGAAAAATCCAGCCTCCCCCATATAATTTTCTTACACCCTTCAACATCTTTTCAGGGAGACTCAGCCCTGCAGAAGCCTGAGCTTGAAGCAGGTTGGGAAGAGGAGGGAAAAGGGCAGTGCTTTTAATTAGTTGATGTAAATATGCTCTCTGACAAAGCTTTCATGCTCCGGGCCAAGTGCCAGGCTGCATTCCGGTGTAAAGAGCAGGTTGGGTCAGGCAGGACATCCGATTTGAGATGGAGGTCCTGGCCACCTGAACGAGGTGCTGCTCTGGGCAGTGCTGGGCTTATTCCCCAGGCACCAGGGAATGTGACAGAGACTCCTCCTCACCGTGCTTCTGGCACTAAACACACAAACTGCAGGCAGGGAGGGCTGCAGGCAGAGGTGGTCTCACAGCTGATGCTGCTGCAGCCTGTGGCTTCAGTGCTTTGTGCCAGTCCAGCTAAAGGTACATTGGGGGAGGGTATTATTGGGGGAAACAGTCCCATTTCTGTAGACCAGGCTGCCAGAGGAGGCTGGACACCTCCCTTGTGTTTTCTCCTCACAGCACAGCCCTGCTTTGCTTTCCACACCTTTGGCTCCGCTCCTCCTCCTTCGACGGGCTGCATCTTTCCAATATTAACAAACATTTTATTCTGGAAAACGTCCCCTGACCCCATGGCCCTTCCCAGTTTAAGCCCCAGGGTCACTGCTCAGGGCCCATCCCTTCCCAGCAGCTTCCATCCCAGGTGGAGACCCTCTCCCAGACAACTCACCTCCACCTTCCCAGCACAGTCGGGGTACTTGGGGTCCCTGGGCACCTCACACTGATCCCTCCTGCCTTCCGTCACTGCAGAGAGACAATTTGGGCATGGGGAGAGCTGGGACATGACAGTGGAGCAGCTAGAAAGGATGGGATGGGATGGGATGGGATGGGATGGGATGGGATGGGATGGGATGGGATGGGATGGGATGGGGCTGGCAGCCCCCAAGCACGTTCACTGGTGCCACAGCCGGGCTGGCAGACAGCCCCATCCCCCTGGATGGAGCAGGACATCAAGACAAGAAGCATCTTCAGCATCCTTCCCAAATCAGGGAGGAAAGAGAGGAAACCCATCCTTCTCCAACTCCGGGAACATTCCCTTTCCCTAAATCTCAGCAGGTCCATTTCCAGCACCTCCCTGTGCCCTCTGCCTAGTCCAGACCCCAAGTCCCACCTATCCCCACTCCTGCCAGCAGGCTGCAGGATCTAGGGAAGTACTTGACAGCCTTTATGCTGTAAACTTGCAATAAAAACTGTGCTGCTGAGCTGCTGGAAGAAGGCTCAGCCCCCAGGGTGAGTTCCAGAATAAGCCATAAAGTGGCTGAAAAGGCAACAGGATCTTCTCTCCCTCTGTGGTTGGGTCAGTAAAAGCCACCACCCCTCCTCTAAGCCCTCCTTTGCCCATAATTGAAAAGCATGAGGTGCAAGAGGCAATGGAAGGATCTTCTGCCTGAACCCCAAGGACCACGCAGCCATGTGGAGAAACACCTGGAGAGCCCAGCTGCCCTCCCAGCAGTGCCACAGCGGGATGGGAGTGTCTCTGCTGGTGCTCAGTCCCAGCCCCTGTGAATTTGGATCCAAACCACTGAATTTTTCTATCCAGGTGCTTGTGCTGGCACTGCTCCTCACCTTTAATTTTGCATTTAATTCCCTGACATTCATTCCTGACAGCCATTCAGATTTGTCATCCCCTTGGCAGGCACGAGCTTCCCAAGGAAGCCAACCTCAGACCAGCATCCTTTCCCAGCATTTTTATCCAATTTTTCATGGTTGGATGTGTGTTTGGAGTGCAGGGACCCCCGGGGACACTCACGTTTCCCATTCAGGAGGCTGTTCCGGAGAATCTGATCCACTTTTATTGCAATGTCCGACACGTTCTGAGCTATGGCCTGGATCCTCTCCATCAACCCAGCTGCTGGCTGGAACCTGGGAAAGAAACCAAATGAACCCTGAGAACTTGATGTCTCCCAGTGGTGACACTCAGAGGTGCTCAGAGAGAAATCCATGCCCTTGGAAGCTGCCAGCAGGTTGAACTTAGCTCCAGGATGAAACATGGGAGCAGCATTTAAGAGGCAAAGAAGTCACTGCCTTCCAGGAGGTTTGATTGAAAACCTATTTGAATCAGTATTTATACCTCTTCTGCCATTTTTTGCAGCGTGCTGATAAACACGGATCCACCTGTGCATTTTATGCAGGGAAATATTAAATAGGCTGGCAAAAAAAAAATGTTTTTTCTTATTTCAGATGTGCCGCGTTTGAAAATCCTCTGCTGTGATTATTGGGCTTGAGGTGCACGTAGGAAGCTGTGCTGGGGGAAAAAAAAAAGGAGAAAAAGAATGAAAATACAGAAAAAAGAAGGTAAAACCGAGGAGGGATGGGGAAGTTTGTGGGCTTGGAGCAGAGTGATGAAAAACACACAGGACACGTGGATGTCCTGAGCCAGCCCATCCACCAAAGGTGGGGATCAGGTCATTCTCACAGGTAATAAACAATAGGACAAGACAAAACAGCCTCAAGTTGCACCTGAGGAGGTTTAGATTGGATATCAGGAAAAATTTCTTCACTGAAAGCGAGCCCAGGCATTGGAACAGCGTGCCCAGGGAAGCAGTGGAATCACCATCCCTGAGTGTCCCAGAAACACGCAGATGTGGCTCTTAGGGACGTGGTTTGGTGATGGGAGTGGCAGTGCTGGGTTAATGGTTGGGCCCGATAATATCAGAGGTGTTTTCCAACCTCAGTGACTCTGAGATCCAGCAGAGTGGATTTCCAGGACCCCAGCAAGGAGCAGCAGCCAGGACCTGTGCAGGGACAGGGAGCCAGGGCTGACCTGGGGATTGCAGCCCCAGCAAAGCCCACAGGCACCTTCCCACCAAGGCTTGAGGTCAGATGCCACCAGCTTGGATTTGCTTCCAGGGAACCAAACCTGGAATCAACACTCTCCTGGGTGAGCAACCCCGTTAAACTCATCCAAGGAACACGTTGTATAAACAGGAAAACAGCTCTGTAAAGAGGCCGGGTGCCAATTAAAACCTGGTGTAACCTGGGAAAGGGCAAAGAGAACTCCATCCATCAGCAGTGGTGCCCTGCCAGGCTCCACAAGGAGCAAGCCCTCCCCTTCCAACACCTCTCCTGCCACTTCCACCACAAACAGCCACCACATCTCAGTGAGTTATCCCAGTAAATAACTCCCCCTTCTGCAGCATTTGGGTCGTAGGTTTTCCCTCCCGCTGCCGCCGAGGTCGTTATAATACAAGGGAATGTCACAGGCAGTGAGCAAAACCAAAAGGGCTACCTTCAACACTCGTGGCACAAAAAATATGTGCTGATGTCAGGTCCTTCGTGGTGAAGTTTTATGTTTGTTCTCTGGCAGAGCAGTGAACCCAAAGGCTGGGATTTAAAGTACCTCTGTCCTCAAGGCTAAAATAATCCTGGTTTTATGAACCGACACTGCTTCGGTTGTTGATTTAAAGTCCATTTGCCAGCAGCGAGCAGCCCACATTTTTCCTTCTGGCATAGTTTACGACCATCAATATTCAGGCTGCATATCTCCACAGGGAGCCAGTGATCTTGGGCTTTTAAGAAATAATAATTAAATGCAGAGGACACCATTGCCCCCGAGTCACTTCCAACCTTTGCAGAGAATAAACCCCAGGTATCCCGCTGTAACCGCTGCAGCAGGGAGGCTGCTCGTGAGGCCCTGGGAAAATATGGGCACAAAAATAACCTGAGATAAGCTCTGCTTGTCAGCGTGGCTCCGAGGAGATAAAATTGTTCTGGTCTGAAAGCTCGCAAACCCGCATTTCTGCAACCCTTCTTCCACCAGCAAGCAGCCGTCAGACCCTACAGGTGATGCAGAGGCACTCAGTAAATGCCTGGGTGGGCAATTTAGGAGGAAACATCACGTGGATGCAGTGAATTTAGAGCCAGTGAGCCCAAACTCCTGTTTTCAACAGGAAAACGATGTGGGCTCGGTGAAGATGCTCCCCAGGTTTCTCCATCACTCATGACAAGGAGAAAGGACGGCCACAGCCATGGCAGCACTGCTCTCGCCCTTCAGGGCACTCAGATTACCCCACAGTCTGGCTTCTGCCTCTTCCCAGAAGCTATCCCAATCCTCACTTGCTCCCAAACACCCAAGGAACCAGGTGAGCCTCAAAAATCAACAGCAACCTCAGGCCCCACCTTCTCACCGATGACCTCCAGACCTCAGCTCAGCCAGGGCTGAGCACTGGGCAGCCACAAAATTGCTCAAACAAAAATCAGGATCGTTATCCTAAATAAATGGCTTTCTTCCAGCTCAGCCTGAGTCCTGCCAGGCAGCCACAGTGCTGGGTGATGGAGCTGGCCCAGGCTCTGTGCCAGCTCGCCCAGCTCTTGTGAAGCTACAACTGCTCCCCAAACAAAGAGATTTCACCTCAAAGCCCTTAGATGCAAAATGTATTTCTGAGCATCACACTCCAGTCCTCCAAACAAGCCATGAGCATCACAAGGCTTTCCCCAAAACACAGAGGATTACTGGAAAGTGACACTAAAAATGCCCACCGTGACTCCTGAAACATGAAAGAAGATGGGAGAAAGGTGGAAAAGTCCCTTCAAAACACAGAACCAGGCTCAGATCTCCCATGCTCCTCACCCTTGCATGCCAAAGGAGCTGCCTCCAAACCCTCGTGACTTTGAGCAAGGGGTTTGATGCCTGAGGAGAAGAGCCAGGCTCCCAGCTGAGAGCACTGACAGGTCCCAGTGTTGGCATCTGCTGGGTAACAAGGCCATCCCTGGAGCAGCAAATTTCGTGTAAGGCATTCAGGAGGTGACAAGCAGGTTAAGCAGAAGTCACATCAACGATCAGCACAGCGATTTGTCACCCAGGCAGGGGACAGGAGGCGTTAAAAGGAGAATCTCCAATGTGAAAAGGTTCTCTGTGCCTCGTAGGAGCTCAGTGCCTTGTTCTCAGGAACTGGAGACACCAGCAAGGATGAGGTGAGAGGATTATTCTGCTCAGTGATAGCTCAGCAGAGCGGGAATGTCCCACCAGGTGCTTGTATCCAAGCCAGGATGCCAGCACAGCCCCTGCCAGCCCAGTGGAAAAAAAATCTCCTTTCTTCCAGCACCACCACTGCCCAGGGAGCAGCTTTTTGCCTTTTCCCTTCTTGCTTTTTAAATTTTTCCATAGCGACACTCTAAATGCCACCAAAATGTGCTGGCGCTGTGCCAGCTATTGAAACAACACTAAATTACCACAGCTTTTCTAGAACAATTTTTTCCCTGGGACCTTAAAACCGTTTACTGCAGCAAATACAGTACTTTTACTCCTAACCATCAATATTGATTTCGTCTTTATTATTTTCAGATTTATATTTCCCCGCGTTGATTAAGATTCAGATCACACCGTGCCTTATAATGCTCTGTATACAGTATTCATCTCCTTTCAAAAACTGCTATTAAGATGTATCTTTCCCCACTGACAGATCATTTGCCATAGAATATAGCCGGAGGGTGGGTTTTCTGTCACTTTTTTAAGCATTAATTTGGTTGCCTTCACTTTGCTCTTGTCCCCAGCTCGGCAGCCCCAGCTCGGATTCAGCCTGTTTATCCCTTTACAGGCCGCCGTGTTTTTATTGCCTTTTATAAAAGTGGCATTATGGAAAGATGAATCTCTTTCTCTTTGTGTGTTGTCTTCATAATACAAGCCCTAAACATATTTGCTTGCTCATCCGATATTTCTTGCTATTAACTGGTGAAAGCCATGGCTTTGGGAAGACCAATACAGATGGAGAAAAGCAGATGTTCTGAAGATAATACCTCAACAAATTCAGCATTTGCACAGAGCCGTTTACCAAAGGATTTCCACTCGCTCACTCCAGTGTCTGTGCTGCCATTCGCCTCTTTAAACATTTTTAAAGTTTTTGCCCAAAAACCCAAAGCAGAGCAGAAAGCAGCAGGGAGGATGCCCAGGGCTGGTGCTGTTTCCCTGCTCTGGGGACACAAATCACATCCAGCCCCACAACAGCCTCAGTCTCCAGGACAGGGAGCTGAAATCCCACAGGCAGCACTGATGGCCAAGGGAAAAGGATCTTCCCTGTCCTCCTGGTTCCTGCTGCAGCTTGAGAGGTGCTGCCCATTAAAATAGCTGGGATGTATCCAGGAGAAATGAGCCCCAAGGGCATCTCCAGCAGGTCACCCCGAGGGCTCAGGCTGCTCTTCCCACCCATCCATCTGTCCCTTCATCCCCAACACCCTCCAATGGAAAGCTCAGAGTTACCCAACTCTGTGAAGTCATCAACTTGGTGGCTGGAAAGCTGAGGGGTCCCAGGGATGTGGGGAAAAGCCCTCATCCAAGTGCTGGATAACTAAACAAAGTCATTTAAATGTCCAAGAAGATGGAGCAATTAAAAGCTTTGAACCACTAGCATAAGAGAATACAAGCAAAACTCATCAATGCTGGAGGTAAAACATTTTTGGGAGATCCATGCCCTTGTGTGTATCTCCACATCCTCTCTGAGCTGGCTCGTATGTGAAAATCCAGGGGCCAGGGCTGCCCACGTGGGAGAGGGCAGGACACAGACACAGAGGGGTTACTGGGTGGCTGATGCTCTGCCTAAAATCTGTGTCACAGTCCCCTGACACCGACGACCCCAAAACAGGAGGTGTAGCAGGGGAGGCAGCAGTGGCCGGGGCGGGTGCCCTGCTCAGGAGGCTCAGCAGTGCAGTTTGTATTTATTGGCCTGGTAATCCTGGATTTAATCCTCACGGCTCCAGTGCTGTCCCCTGAGCTTGGATGAGCAGCCCTGCCTTGCATTGAGCTGCTGGTCCGTGTGGTGGGAGGGCAGCACCCCCAGTGCTGTGATGGGAAGTGCAGGGGGGGTTCCATGTCCTGCCCCACTCAGGAAAGGCTCAGACCCCCAGGGAGCAGAGAAAAACCCAAAAGCTCTGGGTGTGATCAGCTTGGTGGAAATTTAGAGTCATATTAGAGGGAAAAAGTGCAGGGGCTGAGGCACAGGGCTTGCTGCTTTGCTCCCCCCTGGCGAGGGCTCTGCCAGGTCACTCAGATCCTCGGTGCTTTTCCTGGCATCAAACAAGGACAGGGATGTGGCACCTGGCTTTGCACGTGTGAGAAGGCCCATACCACTGAGAAATGGGTTAATTCTTCACAGGCAGCTCCTGCCAGTCAACTGGATGAAAAGCTAAAATTAAATAAATATATTCTTTAAAATTTCAGAGGATGGTGTTTGCTCCCAGTGTAATTTCTGGGGTCTCTGTACATCCCAATGCTTTCCACCTCAGGGTGACACAAACAGCTTGGTCTCCCCTCCACCAACACCTGAGTAAAGACCTGAGTTCACTCTGGCCATGCTTGTGCTCACTGGGAATTCACCCTGGGAAAACATCCCAGAGAACACGATTTGGGACGGGAGCATTCCTGGGAAACTCACTTGAAGCAAGTACCAGATGATGCATGGGCAGAGCCCTGACTGAACTGCTCCAACACCAAGTTACATAATAAATCACATAATAAATACAGGAGCATTTAACTCCCTAAAGCACTTCCATTTGTTTTCATTTCAGCTGGTTGTGGGTGATATTTCTCACACACAAATACTTTTCTAAGAGACTGTGAGCTAACTCAAAGCCCACGGCTGCACACCCCAGGGGAGGACACTGACATTTCAGTGAGCTGGCAGGAAACTTCATGAAAAAAATGATGAAAACCAGCTTTCCAACCAAATCCTGTAGCTCGCCAGCACAGCCAGCAAAGAGTAACCAACACCATTAATTAAAATATTTTATCAATGCTATAAAGTGCTTTGAGATCTTCCCCGAGCAGAACCTGAAGCCACAAGCCCAAACCTTCATTTTCCTCCTGACCCTCAGAGCAGAACTGGGCCGAGCCACACGCCTGGGCAGCTGTGGGTTTATTTATGGGAACATAAAGGATCATGAAAAGGTTATGGGATCACCACTTTGTTGGGGCATAAATCAGGTATATTTATCTACAGGTTTGAGTAGCCTGATGCAGGCTCTGAAAAACCACCTTCAGTGAGCTGGGAAGGCATTGCCAGCCTCACAGTCTTGACTGAGAGGGACTTGCCTGAAAGTGAGACCAAAACCACCAGTTTTGATCACAATCCTTGGGGCAGAGCATCCCCTGGGGCAAGATGCAGTCCTCGGCCACACATATCCCATGCCAGCTGCGTGTCTGGTGGTCATGCTCTGTTCCATTTTAGCAGGGGTATTTTGGCAGCCTGTGTTTCCACTGCCAGCACCACGCCCTTCCCAGACACCCCTCTCCATCATGTCCGTGCCCCCCAAGCTGGGGAGCCCCAGAGCTTCCCTCTGTTTGCTCCCAGCTGCTCCAAAATCAGGGAATCTGATCAGGGAGGGGTAATGGGATCTGATTTTCCTTGTAGGGTGAAGCAGATCCACAGGCTGGTGCCACGCTCCTGCCCACCCCATATCAGCAGTGCCCCAGCAGTGCCCCAGCACAGCCCCCCAAGGCAAAACCAACCACAGCACAAAAACATCAGTGACTGCACCTGGCCTGCAGGTGCTCATTCACCAAGAAGCCTCATTTGCCAGCCCTGTGATAAAGGAGTCCCTGGTGTGTTGATGCTTTGGCATGACACAAAATAAAATAAAAAATTAAATAAATAAAAATTAAATTAAAATAAACAAAATCAACAGAAATCAAAGCCTATTGCGGAACTAGGTTCAGCAAATTGAGCAGGAGGTGCTGGGGGAGGTACAAGCCTGGGAGAAGGAGGGGAGGGTGTGAGTGACCTGGGCACCTGTCCCATCACCATGCTGGTGGTGCCCAGCACCATTTGGCTGTGGGGCTCTTCCATGAGGCCACAGCCCCTCTGGAAATGTGGGATACATGGATGGACCCCTGCTCACCTGCTAACAGCACACAGCCACCTCCCTGCTCTGCCTTAGAGAGAAAAGCAATTTATCTCAGCTGCCCAGGCATGAATTCATTTATGTCCTCTCCTGACCCTGATGGGGACCCCAGAGCCACAGTGTGCCCCTGTGCTGTGCCCATCCCCTCCAAGTAACACTGAAATCATCCAGGGCCAGGCTGGAGGCATCCTCAGGAGCTGGCAAGAAACAACTCATCACCTCTGCCAGGATGGAAGGGGCTGTGGGAGCTGTGAGGAAGGCGAGTGCTGGGGAGGAAGGCTCCTGTCTGCTGATGCACCCCTGCTCCTGCAGCACAGCTCAGCTCAGCAGAACCAACACCCAGCAAAGCCAGGCCTGGATCACAGGGTGAGTTTTACCTTTCCTGGGCTGCCCTGAACAGCTTTCACCCCCTCCCCTTGCTGCAGCCCCCACTGAGCCCCTCAGTTTGCCAAGGAGATGGGGAGGCAACGCACAGAGGGGTCCAAGACTGCTCCAGGCTCACCTGGGTAGGAGGAGGCCACAGCATCTGGCAGGGATTTCACTACAGCCAGCTCACCAGCGGCAGCAACTCAGGAATTAATCGAGCCAGGCTGGCAGGATGCAGGAACATCATCCATTTAGTGTCATATTGCGAGACTTTTAATTACTGGGGGAATATGGAGTCATGTAATGATTACAAGAACAAATACTTAAAGTGTGTGGAAATTAACTGAGCCTTGGCAGTAATTAAGCTTGAAGATTAATCAGTCGTTAGCAAATAACACCCTTTGCAGGCTAACCGCCGTGTGGGGGAGAGGAGTGACCCGGGATGCCAGGGCTGCAGACCCCAGCCTTCCCCTCTGCCGTGTCCCTGTGGGATGAGGTGGGCAGGGGGAGCCCAGCTCCTGGAAAAAGGGATTCTCCAAGCCCCAACACTGCTGGGTTACGGTGCCAGCTTGGGTCAGTCACTTCAGACCCCGTCCTCCCCTCTCCCCCTTCCTCCCTCCCTCCCAAGCACTTCCCAGCGAGAGATCAACACTTCCCCTGCAAACTAATATTTCCCTTGCCCAGTAAACAGCTCTCCAGGAGGCTTCCATAAGTACTCCTAATTTCCTTCCCCTCTGATGATTTACGAGGGTTGCATTCAATTAACAGCAGTATTGATTTTGCTGCAGCTGACTGGCAGGCTGCTCGCCCTCGTTAGGGAATCCATCCTTCCCTTCCCAGCACGGGCAGGGTGCGGGCGGGATGCAGGCAGCAGGGAGCCCAGGCAGGGCTGGAGAAGGGATCCAGCAACACCTGGGGCTCACAGGTGCAGCCTGGGTCCTTATCCCAGCGTGACGTCCCACAAAACCTTTGGGCAGCTCTTCTGAGGGGATGAAAATTGGAGTTGGGACGTTTGGGTTTTCCAAGAGTCTTATCTAAAGCATTGCAAGGGGCTGCTGGGCTGCAAATGGAGGCACCTGTGGGATATTCCATCAGACAGCCCCTGTGGAGCAAGAAAGACTTAGGAGCAAGGTTCAGCTTGGAAAGCTGGGAGGCTTTCCCCCCTGTATATTCAGACTTCTCCTTGCACCTTCCAAGGGGTAAAGCCACCCCGGCCCGCTGCCCGAGAAGTGCAGTGCTCACAGGTTATCCCACAAAGCCCAGCAAAGCCTTCATCTCCTTCCTCTCAGCTGGGGCTCTGCAAAACCCAGCCCTGCTGATTCCAGTGCAGATCCAGCCTTAAGCAGGAGAGTGCTTTGTAAAAACAAGAATTAATCCACTTTTGGGCAACTGGAACCGCAAAGCCCAGGCTGGCGGCTGTGCTGAGCGCGAAGGAGACAAAGGCGGCGGCCGTGCCAAGCAGGGATGCTTTGAAGACTAAAATCCCTTTGAAATTAGCACCCTCTAATTGTATTATCTTTCCCTGACAGCCTCAAGTCGGTCACTGGTGATCAAAGAGACAGAGACGGGGAGGGAAGGAGACAAGCCCTGGGTGGAATCCCGGGATCCTAAGGAGGAACAGCACCCGGGTGTCTCCGTGGGGCTGATCCGGGTCCAGGAGATATTGCTGGGTCCTGGTGCAGCTGGAGGTGCCCAATCTCACCCCAGCACAGGGGTCCCCAGGACTGCAGCTGGTTACCCTCAAAGGACAGGAACCTCAGTACCCCCACTCCACAGGGTCTCAGCCCAGCTGCTTTTGGATTCCCCCGGGATGCTCTGCTCAGAGCAGAGTGGCTCTGTACCCTTGCAGCTGCCTCATGCACCCCTCAGAGGGTGGCAGGGACCAGGACAAGCCAAGAAAGGGCACTCTGGGTGAGGGAGCACACGTGGCAGCAGAGACAGGGCCACTCAAACCTGCCGAGCCCCAGAGCAGCTGTAACACTTCCAACACAACCCCATCCCCTCCGGCCACAGACCTCAGCCAGACCCAGGGCTGCAGGGAAGGAAGGGAGCACTCGGGAAACGCTTCCCAAGCGTTGGCAAGGGCTGCCAGTGCTTCATTAGGGACTGTCACAGCAAAATCCCACCCACAAGAAACTCCCCCACGGTGGCTGCTTCACCTGGAGATGCTTTGTCCCAGGCCAGAACTTCAGCGGCCAGGTGAGAACAAGGAGAGGAGACAGATGGGTTTGGGTGCAGAATCAAGTGAACAGAATTGATTTCCCTTTAGGGGTGATTTATAAGGAGCAAAAGGTGATAAACTAGCTGCCCCTGATTTTCTGCTCCTGAACATTAAGACATCTGTAATCTCAACCGCTCAGGCCCATCGGAGCACACACACAAAACCCGAGGCTGTTTCGATGTGGGTCCATCAGCTCCCATCCTCTCTGGTCTCTCCAAGAGATGGTTCTAAAGTCATCATTCACACAGCAGATCTGAAACACCAAATCCCCACCTACAGCCATTGCTGCCAGCCCACAGAAACACTTTTATCTCTTGGCTGCTGGTGTAGAGAAACAGCCATCACCTGAAATTACTGGTTCTTTCAACACAAGACTGGCCAAGAAAATCATTAAATGTGAGCAAGCACCTTCCAGTGGCCAGCTGTAATAGTCCTGTCCACTCCTCTCCGCGATTATTGGTGATCTCATTCGCTTGGGAACCAGCCAGCCTCGGAACGACAGAATCCCCAGCACCTGCCATTGCTGAGGCAAATTATATTTCCTCAGTGCTGGAAATGATGCTACATAAAAGGCAGGACCACGCACTCCACGGCTGCCTGTGCAGCTCTAACTCAGGTGTGCAGGTACCGTGGCAGAGCTCAGCCTTTAATTACAGGCTCGCTTACTCTGTTTTCCATCATAGGCACAAAAGAGGCTCGTGAGGAAAGGGAGGGAGAGGGGTGGAAATGCTGATGGGAACAGGGAAAAGCACAGCCATGGCAGGAGGTGGAGGTGGGAATGCTGGGTGCGAGCCAGCAGGATGCACAACAGCTCCTGTGCTGTCAGCACAGAGCAGGGCAGGGGTGACCCCTGCACGTCACATCCCTGCCATCCACCTCTCATGTGTCACCCGAGGCTCCACCTGAACAAAATCCACGCTGGCATCTTTCCCCCATTGCCAAGTTTGTCCCCGGTGCTGCCCCTCTGGGTTTTCGTCTCTGCTCCCCCACCACCAGTTACCATTTGTGCAGGTCTTGGCCTGACACTCAAATTATTAACAATGAATGTTTAGAGGCTCCCAGAGAACAGGGAAGTGTCTCTTTAGGGAATCAGCTAGGAAGGTCTGATGGCATCTCTCACGCTGTCAGCTGAGATGTGCATCACGGGGAGCCAGGGCATCATTTTAAGCCCTTCTGCACATTTTAAGCCTTGCTCAACTCCAAGGCTGAGCACATCAGCCCTGAATTCCAGACAACCACCAGCTCCACAGCTACCTGAGGAGTACAGGCACAAAGCCTGTCCTGAGCTCAGGGAGCACATCCCACACACCAGGTGCTGCTCCAGTCCCACCTCCAGCTGCACCACACTCACAGCTGGGACAGCTGCTTCAGGAAATCATGGAATATCCCAAGTTGGAAGGCACCCGTAAGAATCACTGAGTCCAAATCCTGGCCCTGCACAGGACAGCCCTAAAACCCACACAGTGTGCCCGAGAGCGCAGTGCAAATGCTTCTTGAACTCCGACAAGCTTGGGGCTGTGACCGCTACTCCTAAAAATCACAGCCAGTTCAGAAATCCCGAAAGAAAAGGTTCCAGAAACGGCAAATGAGACTAAACAAGATCTCCCCAAGCCCCATATCCCGCCGGGCCCCACCACCCCCACAGAGCAGCTCAGCACCCTGGGGTGCTCTGCTCCCGCAAAGCCCCCGCGCCCAGCGCTGCTCCGCGGGGTCGGACTGACCTGTCCAGAGGGAATCGTGCTTCATCCCCTCTGTGGAAGTCAGTGCTGTTCTCCAGCCTGGCCAGGATGTCCATCCTCTTCATCAGCATCTCCAGCATGTCGCTCATCCTGCGCAGCACCCCGCGGGACTCCAGCGCACCCATCACTGCAGCACAGAGAGCAGGTGAGACACGGCCTCGGCTGGCACCGACAGACCCCCCCCATGGAACCCCCTGCCCATGGCTCCAGCCCCTGTGCAGGCTGATGAGCCTGTCAAAAGTCCCCTGGAAAGAAGGACCCTGAGTGGGACTCCCTGCTTAGGGTGACCAAAAAACGCCTCTCCCAGGCAGCTTTGCTTCCTTATGTTACCCCAGCTCTGCCTTCCTAGTTGGCCCGTTTGCCCTCCTCCTTTTACCTTATCTAGAAGGTTCTCCCGTCCCCGTTCCCCCCATCAGCCCTTGCCCTCACCACTCTCCCAGGGTCTCCCTTTAGGCCGCCCTCATGCCCTCAGATTCTCTCTGCCCCTACCGGCCCCATATATAAACTAGAGCCCTCCCTTTCTCCCCGTCTCTCGTCTCCATCCCCGGACTCCTTCATGTGCGTAGCTGGAATAAATTCCTCCTGTGGAACCCTGTAGGAAGACCCTTCCTGCCTCTTTGCCATCAGCTCATTCATTAAGCTATCCGGTGTGTGCAGTGCAAGTGGCCAAAGTCACCCAGACCACTGGGGCTCCCCGCCCAGTTTTATCTACGTTGTTATAAATATTCATTTCCCTTGATTAATACGTATAAAGCTCTAGAAAG
>VWZW01004158.1:366505-391035 GCA_013397115.1 Edolisoma coerulescens | reverse complement strand
GGGGACCCCCACACCGACCCAGCTCCGAAGAGGAGAGAGCCGCAGCCACAACAGGACTTTGAATTTACCGGGTTCTCTCCAAAGGGAGGGATTTTATTATTTGGCATTATTATTCCTTTCCTGTGTGTTTGTTAAATAAATAGTTTTTTCCTCCCTTTTCACATTCCTCCGAGGAATATTTCTTTCCCGAACCTGGTGGGGGAGGGGCGTTTGTAACCTGCCTTCTATCAGAGGATATTTTCCTCCAAATTTGTCTCAAACCCTGACATCATACGAGAAGTCCCCTCTCTCCTTCTTTGTCTCCACCTGCACACGCTGGATTACCTGCTCAGGGGCAGCTCCATCGGGTGAGGAGCTCACCTTCGGACTCTTTTTGTGTGTGCTCCCCAGCCCCACGGGTGGGCTCGGTGGGGTATGGACCATCTTGGTGCCCTGCTGTCCCCGCTGTCCCCTCCCTGGCTCTGCCACCGTCCTGCCCAAGTGCGGTAAATCCCTGCCTGTGCCCAAATCCAGCTGTGCTCCTCCAGCTCGGGATAGCCAGTGGTTACCTCAGCCCTGGGTCCAGCCCCCTCCCCTGCCTCTCCAGGCATGAACTCCTGACTTATCCACCTGATCCAGCCTGTCCCGAGGGCTTATGGAAAACTGACTTTATTCCCAAGCACCAACCAAACAGCCTTTCATCTGGCACATCTGTTTTTCACTCCCCAGGGCCCACCTAGCCCAGCATCCTGCCTTTGCCAGCAGCCTGCAGGGGTTGCTTATGGAAAAACACGGGAAACTGAGCAAAGAGTTGGTCCTCCCCCAGCACATCCTCCCAGCAGCACCAGATTTTCCTGTTACAGAGAAGAATTTATTTTCTGCCCAAATCTGCAATGGGGTGGGTGGCCCAGCACTGCAAATAGCTCTGTCTCAAGTGCTGCATCTCAGAAAACCCCCCCAGCAGGGAAGGCCCCCAATTCCCAGCCCTATTTAACACTGTTTCCTGTGGGTTTGCACAGCACTGACCCGCTGCCACTTGGAAAGCACAGGGGGATCCAGGAGCTCCTGGCTCCCGGCTTGATTTGCCATCTAGTGACAGGCAGCCTGAGCCCAGAGCCAGGGAACAGAAAATAAAGCTCCTGTTCCATCTCAGCTCGGCTCATTTCTCGTTGGTAGTAACTTAATCAGTGCATAATCCCCTGAACCTCTCCCGTTTAGCTTATCTCTGCTGTTCCACTCACATGTGCTTTCCAAGAGGCAGCACATATTTAATTTAGGGAGCAGCAGGGGCCGGGGGGGCGGCGCTGGGAAGGTGAGCGGCTGCCGGACACCCTGGGTGGCTATCAGGTGGCTGTCAAGTGGCTATCAGGTGGCTATCAGGACTTAGGGACACCTCAACCACCTCCAAACAGAGCCACATCCAGTCTTGCAAACCCAGGAGGAGGTTGGGATCCCCTACCCTGGCACAGCCCCCTGCAGCCAGCCCAGCCAGGGCGGTGGGATGGATCAGGGCATTCCAATGGCACTGTGTGCCAGGGACAGCCCTGGCACGGGCTTCCCCTCACCACAGGAGCTGACTGAGCACGTGAAACAGCACAGAGGCCTCAGCGTGGGGTCTGGGTGGTTTGGGTGCTCAGGTGAGAGCGGGGTATGGCCGTGGTGGGATCAGGGGCACCGTGACAGCTCCTGCTGCTGCAGAGCTGCAGCCCCGGCTCCACCCGCGCTCCCCCAGGAATCCCCCCACTCCCCAGCCACAGCTCCCAGGGGTTGGGAAGGCTGCTTCCCAGGGAAGGCTGTGTTGCTGTTATGCCGGGGACGGCGAAGGAAGAACTCTGCGAAGTCTAAGGATCAGGAGTAAAGGAAGGGAAGTTTAATAATTTCTAAAGGCTTTTATATGTTAGTTCACAAAAGTGTGTTAAATGGCATAAGGTAATTGGCCCTTTGGCCACCTCTTGAGGGGATTGGTCAAATTCTAAGACACCTATTTCTAAATATTTTCTAGTTAGAACCAGAACAGTATCTGCAAAACAACCCGCAGGTGCAAGAAGTTTACAAAACCGTAACATAGTTTGAGATAGCTTGCATAAGAAAGACAGAACTCTCACAAAATGCTGCAGAGAGCTGAAGAAATCTCCTGCTGAAGCCTTTTCAGTATCCATGAGGCTGCACTGGCACTGCAGCTGAGCTGGAGGCTCCAGCCCCTCACGCTCCTCTGCCAGGCTCTCACCCCGGCGGGCGCTGGGATGACATCGGATCACTCTGTCGGAGGCTCGGCACACGAACACAGGGTGAGGAGCCAACCCTTAACCCCTCCAAGAAGCTGACACGGGGCCAGCCAGACCTCGCCAAGGGCTGCCTTCCACGCTTGGCTGAGATTATCAGCAGCACATTATTTTTCCTGACGCTATCTAACAAAACAGGAGAAACATTGAGAGCAAAAGCGATTCCTCAAAAAAAAAAGAACAAACCACGATTCACGGAGATTGAAACCAGGCTCTTCCCCAAACATTCCCTCAGTTCCGTGGCAAGAAGTCAGTGACTTCTGCTTGAATCAGTGGGTGCCCGAGGTCCTGTGCAGCCCCAGACCTTCCTGGGTGGGTTTGGGAATGCAGCTAACACCTGTGCCCGTCCCACCAGGAAGGTCACCCTGTCCCCTGGGTGATGTAAAAGTCACAGCCTGTCCCACTGAAGAGCAGCAGCACTAATGAGCCTGCAATTAAAAGATGCTATGGGGGTAAAAAAGTGGAATCTTGAACCCTGGAGCTCCATTTTGACAAAGGCTGCCCCAAACACAGCTGAGCAAATCAGGAAAAGGCACAGCCAAGGGAAATAGAACAGCTCTGAGATGGGCTTAAATCAGAAAATCCACCTTAGTTATTTATCCACAGACTGAGCCCATTCCAGTGACATCCCTCCCACAGCTGGGCTGTGTTCAGGGATCGAGCCCCCAGCACCCTCTGTCCATCCCAGGACTGGCCTCCCCCCAAATGGGGATTTCTACTCAGGATTTGCTCCTGCTCTGACATCCCAGCATGGGCAGCAGGGCAGAGCTTGGACCTTGAGCTCAGTTTTTGAGTGAGACTGTGGTTACCAATCCCTCTTGGATGCTCCTGTGCCACAGTGGGTGAGGCTGGAGGTCAGGAAAAGGACCTGGCCCAACCCCTACAGCTGGCCACAAAGGCTGAAACCACAACCACCAGATTCCCACGGGTGGAGTCCATCCTGGCCTGGGGATCTGGATCCCAGCTTGCTTAGGGGGGGTCAGGTTGTGATGGTTTGCTGGGAATCTGCAAGGATCGTGCCTGGGAAGGACATGGAGATGGAGATTTCCTGGCAGGCCAGGCCAGGATGCCTGCTCAGAGACCTCACCACAGCAGCACAGCTGACAAGACAGCTCTGCTCCCAAACCACTAATGAGGGGTGAGGATATTCCCAGCAGGGCACAAATCCATTTCCCTCTGGATCCCAGAGAAGCCAGCAGCAAGTGGAGCCACAAGCTCCAGCTCTGCACCCCACCACCAGCCTGGCCCCCCAGCATTCCCATTGACTTCCCTGAATTCCCTGAGATCTCCCCTCCTGTCACTGCCACCACCCAATTCCCAGCTGGTTTTGAGCCATTCCAGGATGCTTTCCAACAGCAAAGCTCTGAGCTTTGCTGTCAGCAGTGAGCCGAGGTATTCTTTCTCAAATAAAGAAATTAAAAAAAAAAAAATCCCAAATACTAAGTAAAAATAGTAATTAAAAAAAAAATCCCAGCTTTCCCTGCGTTATCTTTTGGGGCACCCTGCCAAAAGCAGAGCTGTGGCAGGCCACATCTCCCCCAGCCCTCCCCTGGCACTCGGAGATGAAGTCGAAGCTCTTCTGCATCAACACCTCTCTCTTTCTGTTCCTGGGCTTTGTTGTTGTTGTTGTTTTTCCAGCAGCTTAAGGAAGCTAACAACGACCTGACATTTTTGGCAATGATTATTACATCTCTTGGAAAGTGTGTCTCATTAAAACCAAAAGAAAGGAGGAAAAGTGCTGAAGCGACGCTTTTAAAAATGCAAGAGCCAGGATTAATTTGTTAACCTGAAACGGAGACTCAGACACCCACCCAGGGCTGCTCAGCTGCCTGAGCCAGGCACGGGGATCCAGAGGATGGAGGAGATCCTGGCCAGGACCTCAGGCTTCTCCCTGAAGCCAGTGATGAAGATCCCCAAAGAGACTTTACCCACAGCACTGCAGGCAGCCAAGATAAACCCAAACCCACCTCAACGGCACAAAAACCAAGTACAACAGTCCTGAAAAATAAAACAGCACTGAAAACCACTTTCTTAAAAAAAAAACAAAGCCACCAAGCTGCCAATTACAAAGGAAAAATATTCTAATTTCCCCTGATAATCAGCACTGATGGGACAGCGAACACGAGTAAACCCGATCGACAGATTAATTGGAGTTTGTTAAAGTATGGCAGGGTTTTGACAGCTTTCCTGAGTGGCAGCCACGCTTCCCAGGCAATCACTGAACTGACAGAGGTTTTCATAGCAGCACTAGGAAATAATGATTGCAATCAATCATATCTTACCGGATTTCATGAGACATGCTGGTAAACACAGCAGAGGGAGGAGAATTATTTACAGCGCTTCTGAAGAGCACACAGCTAAGTAATTGGATGAAATCAGGGGAAAAAAGGAAAGCATCCCCTAAGGGTGATGTCTTGTGCAAGAAGGAATAGCTTCTCTGTGAAGCCAGTGGAATAGTCAACAGCCAATCTGCTCGAATTTGGCTGGGTTGAAACCCAAGGGAATTCACTAATGATGCACTTGTCTTTAAAACACCTCCTTGGAGTGAAAGCAGGCATCACCTCCTGCCAGTGCCTGCCACTGGAACCTCCAGGAACGGGAGCCAGGACGAGCACTCAGGGGAGTGCTGCTGCATGTGCCAACATGAATTCAAGGGTGACGTTCAGTGGAACTCAGTGATCCTCATGGATCCCTCCCAGTTCAGGATATTCTGTATTTCTACGATTCTCTGACTGTGCAGGAGTGGAGAGCAGCTGAGAGAGGAGCATCTCTAGTGCAGGGGACGCCCTGCTGGGCAGGGACCAGTGGGGATGATGAGAAGTGGTGCTGGCAAAGCCCGGGTTGTGCCACAGGGAAAGGAGCAGACAGGAAGGAGTTTCCTTGTGTTTTCCATGTTTTGGGACCCTGAGCATCCTCCACCACTGCTCACACCGGGAGCCCTCTCCACCCAGCGCTTCCCAAGCACGGACGGAGCGTGAAAGACGTCACCCTGTCACACAGGCTCTGGGGTGCCTGGGCTGAGGTTCTCAAAAGGAGTTAAACCCCTCAGGAAAATAAAAACAGCACTTTGGGGCACATCCCCTTGTGCTGGTTTCAGCTGGGCTAGAGTTAATTTTCTTCCCAGTGGCTGGTGTGGGGCTGTGTTTGGGGATTGTGCTGAGCACAGGGTTGATTTTACAGAGATGTTTTTGTTATTGCTGAGCAGGGCTCACACAGAGCCAAGGCCTCTGCTGCTTTTCACTCTGCCAGGCTGGTGAGGAAGCTAGGGGTGCTTGGGAGGTGGCACAGCCAGGACAGGGGACCCAGACTGACCAAAGGGATATTCCAGGCCCTATGACATCATGGTCAGGGTATAAGTGGGGGATGAAGGAGGAAAGGGGTCTCTGGCATTGGTCAGTGAGTGGTGAACAACTGCACTGTGCATCTCTTGTTTGTTTCCTTTTTCTTATCATTATACTTTACCATTATTATTGTATTTTACGTTATTTTCAATTAATAAACTTTTCTTATCACAACATACAAGTTTTACTCCCATCCTCCTCCCCATTCCACAGGGATGGGGAGAAGGGTTGACAGAGTGGCTTTGTGGTGCTTAATTTCCATTTGGGCTTAAACCATGACATCCCTTTAGCCACTTGGAGTGACTCTCAGCTCCCTGTTCCTGGGTCACTCAGCCCCATCCTGCTCAGGGAGTCTCACACTGCTCAGCAACAGTTTCATGCTGAGAAGATGGGGGAAAAAAACCCACATTTCCCCCCAAACCCAAGTTGTTTCAAGGGCAGCAAAAGCCTCCCTTGCCCATCACTGTGGGGAGCCTCAGCCCACATCTCCACAGACCCATGTGAGCAGCACCAAAGCATCTCCCTGGCATTCAAAATGCAATCCCACGCTGTATTCCCAATATCCATAACCCAGCTGGTTTGCTGTTGGTTCCTCCCTTCTCAGACGTGTCCAGCCCTGCCTGACCATCCCACAACAGCTCCAGTACAGGCAGGGGATTTGCTCAGAGATAGTGACATATTATTTATGTCCATTGAAAACACCAGCTGAATTAATTTCAATCTAGAGCATTATTAGCTTTGGTTTTCTCCTTTAAAGGACAACTCCAGGCTACTTAAACCCCTCAAAAGGGCAGCACAATCTCGGAAGATTTATTGCAGAGGAAACTGGAGGATCTCCAGTGGGGTTCAGGCAGACCCAGACCTCACTGCCCAGCTCCTCGGGGGTGGTACCCAGAGCTGTTCTGGGCATCCCATCCTCCCGCGAGGAATCTTCCCAGGGAGCAAAGCCCCAGCCCTTCGATTGTCTGCCCCTCTGATGTTCCTCTATTTACTTTCACTATCGATTTTGATTCAAGCAGATTAAAAGACCAAAGAGCCAACTAGCCAAGGACTAACTCTGACACATAATCCATTGCAATCACAGCCCGGAGACCCAGCGCTAACTGCAAACAAGAAAGCCCAAGGCCAGGCTCAGGCTGACAGCAACGGGCACCTCCTGTCTCCATCCCTTTGGGGAAGCTGCTCCAGGGATGGACAAGGTCCCACGGGGTGGCTGCACCCCTTGAGGGCACCCATTCCCCAGCACGGGCTCCCAGCCAGTTCCTGCTGCCAGCAAATCCACCCACAGCTGCCATTAAACCGCTACAGATTTATCAATTTAAGTTACACAGAGAAAATACGGACCTGCTTAGCCAGTGCCCCGATGGAAGAGAGCACCAGGAGCCACACAGGGAGCTGCCACAGAGCTGGAGGAGCCCGTGAAGGAGCTCAGGGGCTGCTGGTGAAGCGGAGACTTCAGCAGAGCTCCCGCTGCAGCATCGATCTGCGGCGGAGCGCTGGGAGCGCCGGCAGCAGAGCAGCTCCCTGGTAATCAGCCAAATTAAGCCGCCTTAAGTCACTGGCCGGGGAAGTAGATTATGTCCCACCTGCCTGCTATCGCCTACTCCTGGATTTAGCCATCCCCTCGTGTGCTGCTGTGTAAATGTGCAGCCTCAGGGGTGTTTTCACTTGCTGTCTCTGCATCCGTGGGCAGGCAGAGCCTGTCAGGACCCTCTGTGCCCTGCAGGGCTGCTTCCAGCACCTCCACAACCCATCCAGGCAGGACCTGACCCAGGTGCAGCCGTGTGATTGCAGCAATTACAACCCTTCCCTGGGCTCAGGGGACCCCCCTGCTCTCCTGCAGCCCCTCCTCAGCAGCAGTGCCTGGGGTCGGTGGCAGCGGGGGCAGCGATGTGCTGGGAGAGCCCAAAGCAGCACCAGCAGCTGGGAAATAACCCCGTTCAGCCCCAGGAATCTCTCCTGGAGGCCTCACACCATCCCTCCGGCCAGGCACTGCTCTGCCCATCTCGTTTCCAGCCTGTCAGGGCAAAGCCACATCCCTTGGGCTCCATTGCCGACCGCTCCAGGAGCAACGAGCTGCATCTCTGCTTCCCTCCTGCCCTGCCCTGCCCCGGCAAGCTGCGGGTTCTCCCGCTGGCACGGTGCCCCAGGAGGGTTCCTGGAGGAGGTTGGTTACAGGAAACCACCCCCGAAGTGTCGCTGTGCCAGCCCTGCTGGCTTTAGGGTCTCGTTCCTCCCTCCTTCAGCTGCAGGACCTGAGCCTGCAGAAGAGGGTCCTGATGCTTTTCTACCCACCCAGCCTCCCCCGTCCCTCCCATCCCGAAGGGAACCCTGTAGGAGCAGCCTGCAGCTCTGCCCGAACACTTCCGCTCCCTATTTCCATACAAATAAGAAAAGGCAGGAAAATGAACAATACGAGCACTCACACTCACAGGCAGGAGCGTTTCATTGCTGCAGGGGAGAGCACAGGGCTCTTCCCCCCAACTTTTATTACTTCTTAGCCGGCCATACACACACCAGAGAGCTGACGTCCCCTCTGGGACATGAGGACAGTCCCACGAGTCCTGCCACAAGCCATCACTGCAGGTAAAAGGAGCTGGATCATGCTTCCCTCCCCACAGCCCCTGGAGATGGGCTGGGGGACTTGGGAGGCTGGGGAAGAAGAGATGAATACACACAACCCCAACACAAGCTGCAGTTCAGCCTTTATTTATTTTAATATATTTTTTTAACCCATCTTTCTTCCTCCTTCTCGTCCCCCTTTCACTTTTTCTTTTAAGAAAGCAGCAGCAGGGAATTTTTACTTGCTTCTCTATTGCCAGCCGGCACTATTTTAAATTGCATTTTAAGCTGTTCTGCAGCGCTTCAAACACCTCACACTGCAGGAGAGGCTTCCAAATTACAAGATTAACATCGATTTTAAAGTGCTTCCTAAAACACAAGGGCTCCAGCACAGGGATGGATGAAGGGCAGCAAAGTCCAGAGGACACCAGAGCTCCTGGGGCATGGCTGGGCCCCACACTGGGATGGATGCTGTCAGTACTGGGGGCAGCTGAGACCCCCCAGTTCCAGGTGAGAAGCAGCACACACAGGTTCCACAGGACAGGGACAACCCCAGAGCGACTCCACAGACCCACAAGCCAGGGACCAACCTTCATTTGGGTTCTTGGTGTTTACAAGAGGTGTCTCTCCAAGGGCACCAGCGTTTAACTCAGCTGCTGCTTCTCCTAATGGTCCCCGTTGCTCATCCAGGCAAGATTGCGCTGTCAGGAGCCAGTGCCCCAAGGATTGCAGGAAAGGAAGGATTGCACCCAGCACTTGCACAGCCCAAAACCAGCCCGTGGAAGGCTCCAGCAGGCTCAGCACCACCGTCACTCCTCCAGCTCTGCACATCCAGCGCTCGAGCCCACAGCCACGCTTACAGCTGCCCCAGAAGGTTCAGTGTCAGAAACAGCAGAACTCACTCACTCAACATTTCTAAAATGATCACCCTTTCCCCTTCAGCCAAAAAGACTGGCCAAACAGTGCTGGGCATCCTGCCACTCTGCTTCCAGGGGCAAATAAATCATCCCCTTCCTCCAAACCCATCAATCTCCAGTGAGCCCAGGGGCCGGATCCTGCTGGCAGCAGCGGAGCCCAAAGCAGGATCCCAGAGCTGGGGGGCATTGGCAGAGCTGCAGGATGAGCCTCAGCTAATCTCTGCTCGAGCTGAACCAGGCCCTGCTCTCTCGTTTAAGCCAGAGAAACAAATAAATCAGTGGGAAAACCCAGCTTTTACAGAGGCTGCTATGGTTCCCACTGTGCTAGTTTTATTTTCTGAAGTACCTGCTGCCTCCCGGGCTCAGGATGAATTTTGATTTAGGAGTGAAAAGGGGTAATAAAAGCATAAAGAGCCATTAACATTCCTCCTGGCCATGGTGGGGTGTTGGCTCATCACGAGTTGATGGAAATGCCATTTGGCTTCCTTATGAGCTATAGAAAATCAATTAATTGATTTAATCATTCCCTGGGTGTCCCTGCTTACGGAGATAACAGAGTGCCAGGGCAGCAGGATGCTGCTCCTGCCTCCTCTGACACAGGGGCAGCAGGGAAGGGGCCAGCACACGTCCCTGCTGCGAGGTCCTCACCGCTGCTGCCCCAGCTCGAGATGTGCAAATTCACATTTCCATTTTCCAGTAAGTTTGGTGGCATAATTTTTTTTCTTCTCTTTAAGCCTGCAGGCATTCAATTCTGAGCAGCAATTGCATCAAGCAGGCACTTCTTCAGGAAGAGACATTTTCCCAGGGTGGATTTAAGCCTTAACCACTACAACAGCAGCCCTGGCACTGCTTTTTACCCCTCTGTGCCCTGCAAAGCACCAATCTGCATTTGGCTCCCCCAGCACATCCCCACAGAAGTGGGCAGGACCCCCCCAGTGTCACATGGAACCCCAGGGATGCCTTTATTTTCCTTATTTCAACAGCTCTCATTTCCCTGCCTGCAACACAAATTTAATGAGGGCAGTAAAGTTTTACACTTCCACTTTAAGCTCCCTTTCCACGGGCGGGCTGAGGATGGGAGCACGGCGCACGTAACGATGGACGCAGAGCTTGGGGCTGAAGCGGGGACACCAGCAGAAGCAGGAGAGGCCACAGGCTTTTAACCAACCCTCACTTTCTCCACCCAGGCAAAACAATGGTCTGCTCCCAAAAACCTGCAGGTTCAGGACACCCCTGTGTTGGCCATGGGGGTGCAACCCCAGCAGGGTGGAGCCGATGGCACTCGTGGGTGTTGTGTCCCCTGCTTCAAAGAGCCCTCGGGGCAGCTGAGGATCCGGCAGCAGCTGGCAAAAGGCAACATTTGGGGCAGAAAGCCCTCGCCCTGCGTCTGGGCTCTGCCTGGCTCTGGTGTCTCCGTTACCTCCTCTCACCCCACCAATACCTGCACAAGGGAGGAGGAGAACGGTGGGAGCTGCTGGAGCTCAGCATTTCCAGGTGAGCCCGAGAGCCAACCCCGCTGCTGCAGGAAAAATCAAAAGCCCATCAGCTCCCAGCAAAGCTCCTCACCAAGAAGATGCTCCCAGCACCAGCCAGCTCCACTTGGCACCAACCAGACAACTTCTTACAGCATCAGCTGGCTGCTCCAGCCTCCCAGGATTCGTGGAGTGGCTTTGGAAGGGATGGATGCAGAGAGGCTGGAAGTGAGCCCCAAGCTCTGAAGAGCTGCCCAGCACGGTCCTGCACATGGCTTCCC
Source organism: Edolisoma coerulescens (assembly GCA_013397115.1). Classification (NCBI taxonomy): domain Eukaryota; kingdom Metazoa; phylum Chordata; class Aves; order Passeriformes; family Campephagidae; genus Edolisoma; species Edolisoma coerulescens. The sequence goes on along the minus strand of VWZW01004158.1, from coordinate 380,201 downwards.
CTTGGCTGGCACCCACAGGCTCCAGGAGAGTCTAACCCAGCTCTGGATGCAGCAGCAGGAGGATGAAGCACTGGGGACGTGCAGGTCCCAGCTGGTGCTGAGGAGGTGACACCACGCTCTGACCCACACTTGGCACCTGGGAAAACAGCCTGGATAACAACCCCACAGGCAGTGCAGGAAGAGGGGACAGGAGAGGGGAACCTCTCGTCTTTTGAGGGGGTTTTACGTAAGCAAACTGTGGATTCAGACCCTGGGAAGAGTCCCATCCCTCCTCCTGGAGCAGCATCCCAGGCCCTGCCAGCGAGGCACGCTCCAGCGTCCGCTGATCCCGACAAGCTGCTCACAGGTGCTGCACTCACCCAGGGCTGCTCAGCAGACAACATCAAAACATGCCACCAGCAGCCCGGGAGAGGGTTATAACTCACTCAGGGAGAAACTGGGGATAATTAGCGCTGAGTTTGCCGAGCAGAGCCCACCCGGCTCCCCCCCTCCCTCCCGTCACTGTCACTTGCTCACACGAGTCTTCACAACCGGTTCTCCTGTCGCCTCCGCCGAGCGTTCAAGGCAGCAAGATGAATTTATAACTCACAAGACTTCTCAAAAGCAAAGGGAACACGAACGTCCCTGGAACCACAGGTCTGTGGGCCGTGTCTCCAGGGGACAGCAGGCCAAGCCCTCGTTCCCGGCTGCTCTCTCCAGCCAGAGCAGGTAAGAAAAGGGATTCCCAAAGCCACAAAGCAACTTTTGCGTATTCTCCCCAACCCAAGCTGCTGTCAGAAGAACTGTGTGCTCTGCCCAGAAGCGGATTGGGATCTGTCACAAGTGGCAGCGACCCAAGTTTGCAAATGGGTCCTGAAATTACCTTTCCCGAGAGAGAGGGAGGGTGAACACATCTGTGTTTTACTTTACAGCTCCCTTGGGCTGCGCAGCATCTCAGTGCAGCCAGGACAGAGCTGAACCGAGCTGTGCCCTCCTCTGCTGCCATCCCTCACAACAAGAGAGCACACAGTGGGTCAGGATCATGGACACAGACCTGCTCCTCCTCCTCCTCCCCTCCCAGCACAGCTGACTGCGAGGGGGATGACAGAGTTACCCAAGCTTGCTCTGATCGTTGGCAAATCTGAGCCTGACCTTTCTGCACCCTCTGTGAGAACAAATGGTGATGTTACCTGGCCATGCTAACCCAGCTGGGACGCTGCTGGAGCTGAAGGAAAAGCAGCAGAGCCAGGAGCAGGATCAAAGGACCCCTCCGAGGAGATCGTGTAGGTTCTCACATTTCTGTTTGGCCTCTCTGCTCTGCTCCTCAGGGAGCAATCCAAGGCATTGAAATAACACGAGATCCTGTTGCTTCACGGTGCTGTGGCTCTGAAATGGTGAAGATGCCCTACAAAACCCCGAGCAACCTTCAGCATTATCATCTGCAGCACAATTCCCACCCCTCCACAACATCCCTGCTCTGGAGAGAAACAGAAGCCACAAATCCCAAAGCTTACAGCAGTGCTGCACAGCCCTAAACATCTCCCTCTCTCCTCTTCTGTGTTCACTGATGGAAGAAATCGCTTTAAGCAGGTGAGACTCCAGGAACTGGAGCAAGCGACAGCAGCAGGAGAGGCAGAGCACTCCAAGAGCTGGAACACTGAGGGGGTTTGAGGAGAGCAGGGCAGGATTCCTGCCAGGTGATGTTAAACACCATCTCCAGCACAACACGCCTTGGCTGTTGGCTCTGGATCTCTCCTGAGAGTCCCGTAGCCCAACGTGGCAAACCAGAGCCATTCTGGCACCACAAGGAATCCCCAGTGCTCAGCTTTCCCCAGGGTCTGCATGTGGCACGAGACACCCCAAGCCAGCAAGGGGAGGCTTCCTTAGAAGACTTTCTCCGTAACTTTTCCACGTTTATTTTTATTCCCTCCAAAATGAACCTAAATGACCAAATCCCAGAGGTTTCTGCAGCAGAAGCTGTTCTCTGGTGACCTGTAATTCTGCTGTGCCACAGACCACGGGAAGTCCCTGCAGGGGCTGGTGCACTGCCCACCTCCAGACAGATCCCAGGTCGAGTTACCATTGCCCAGCTGCAATGTCCTGGTGGTGTAGGACTGGGAAAACCTCTGTTCTAGCCCACAAGCTGCTTATCATCCCATCAGGGTCCATATCCTGCAGCCCTGAGGAGATCAGACCCCAAAACACTTCTCAGCAACCCAGGACAAGATGCAACAGCCTTGCAGAGGCTGAGCTTCTATTTCTATTCTACCCCTGCTTGCTTCTATTTTCCAGCTTGTACTCTAAAATCAGCTCTCCTCCAACCCTTGTCCTTCCTTCATCCCATTTCCCACCGATCCTGCTCCCAAAGTGGTGGAGGAAACACAACACGGGAGCCCAATTGTGGTCAGCCACAGGAAACCAGCTGGAGATGCTGCTGGCAGCTCGTTTTGGGGTGGGAAAAGGCAGGTGCTGGGCTCTCCAGCTGAGCAGCAGGAAACACTTGAGAACAGGTTGAGAAGCAGTTATGGGAACAGCAAACACACAGCTCCAGCCGCTCAGCAAACCCCCACTTCCCAAGGGCAGCAGGACTCAAGGACCTCAGCACCAGAACTGCTGCTGCAGCAGCGACCCCAAGCACAGAGAAACCTGTGAATCACTCCAAACCCTTCTATCAAAGTCCCAGCAAGGTCAGCTGAAATCAAATCAGACCCCTCTTGCAAGAACCAGCAGCCCAGCAGGCGGGCAGGGCTCAGCTCCAGCCGTTTCGGGGTATCAGGACCTGTCCTGCACATCCCCTGGGTTTGCAGCAAATTCCTCCAGCACCTCATACCCAGCCCTGCAGGAATCAACAGCAAGAGGAATCCAAAGGCTTTCGATTCTTTGAACCAGCTACAGCAGTTGCAGGCAATATTCCAGCCACATCTAATCGCGTTTTAACACTTAATAACCTATTTTCCCCCGCTAATCCCCTGCAGCAGCAAGCTCCACCAGTGGGATGTACATCCCACCAAATCCAGCCTGGGGCACAGCCACGGGCTGAGGGACCACTGCCAAATCCCTCCCAGCACCACGATTACAGAATTTGGTGCTTTTTCAGCATCAGCCTCCTGCCCCCTGACTCTGGCAGTGAAACAACAGCAAGAAAGATGCTTGAGGGAAAAAAAGGATCACCAAACATATGAAATTCTAAATAAGAGGAGAGAAGAGGGCACAGAAAACTCGATCCTTTGAGTCTAGAGCCCTTCCCAAAGCATCTCCCACATTCAAAATTTATAGACTTATCTGTTCCCTTTTTTATCTACATCCTTGTTTGCAGAACAAATTCTCTCAGTGGCCATTTCAAAACAAAGGAACCTTCGTCTGTGTTTACTTGACAGCAGCGGATTAGGATAAAATAACTTGCATTTCAGAAGGGGCTTTTTTATTTATTGTTAAGATGCAAAGCCTCTACTGCAGCGAATCACCAAGCAGAGAATCCATCTGAGGAATGATTTCTGGCACACACCGAGAAACTTGGCTTTTGGAGAGAACCTCCGAGAAAGGTATTCACATACAAAAATCAAATTTTAAATGGGATTAACTTCTGGACTGTGACATTATCCATTTCTCCTTTTCATGCTCCTGCCTCACATCTATGTTTATTTTGGTTATGACCGGCTGCTCGCACAGTTCAGGAGCTGGGAACGCTCTGGGCAGTGCTGGGGCATTTTCTCCCTTTGAACTGCAATAGCTGAGGCTCAAGGCTGGGCTGGGCAGGTCACTCAGGGAGAAACAGGAACAGTCCCAGCCTAAACTGGACCAGGGACCGTGAGCTTTAGCATTCATCCACAACCCAAACGATTTTTTGGATGCAGATGATTTTGAAGCAAATGATTTTTTGACATCCCCCAGCTCACTGCAGCCACCCCAGCCCCACAGGCACTGAAGGGCACAGGCAGCTTCTCTTGCACAGCTGAGCCTGGCAGGACATGTGGGAACAAGGAGCAGCACAAAGAGCCACAAAAGCTGGGATCAGCCCCAGGAAGGACAACAGGAGCTGACTCTCACTCACCACAAGCCCACCCCAATAAATACTCCAGCTCCACTGCAGAGCAGCCACCCCAGAGCACACGGAGGAAGACGTTGGCAGCTTCCCTGCAACATCCATCAGTTAGTGAATAATGCTCCAAAGGGCTCTTCCAGGAGTCCAGGTGGAGCAGGGAGCAGCAGCAGGGACCAGGCTCCTTCCCAACCAGGAGCCCATTCCCGGGAAACACTCAGGCCTGGGCACAGCAAACCTGAGGCCACACACCCAGGGACTCCTCCCAGGCCACTGGCCATGAGCCTGTTGGGGTTTGTGCAGGTTCCCATCCCTCCTCACAGCAGGAGCTCACCAGCCCAGCACAATTAACCTCCTCCTCTGAGCTCGCCTCCAGCCCAGCACTGTGCGCCCGACAGCAACCGTAACTGCCAGGAATATTTCCCGGGTTTCCCTGGGATCCAGAACACATGTTAATTAAATGCCAGTTTGTTATTCAAACAGACCTTTGGAGACTTCACAGCGCTAATAAGCGGCACATCCATTCCTGCTCCCACCCTCCCCACTTCCACGTCCATTCCAGCCTCCTCCACGCGAGCTCCGCGTCCCCTCAGCCAGGAGAGACCTCTGGAGCCCCTCCTCAGCCTCCTGCTCCAGACAGAGGGGGTCAGACCTGCCCACAGCCTCACATCAGCCAGGTGTGCTCTCAAAGCCTGCAGGGATGGGTTTCCCCACCTCCCCAGAGGCTGGGGCTCCCCATGTCCCTGGGGCTGCCCAGGACGCATCAGCCTTCCTGCCTTTTTCCGTGGGCGGGATAATTCGTTTCTCCGGCCATCAGAGCTTCCCCTGGCAGCTACAGCCTTTCAAAGGTGATAGAGGGAGGTCTGCAGTGACATTGACCAGCTCCTGGCCAGCACATTCCCTGGTCCCACACTTCTTTGGGGGTTACTCACTCCTAGAAACAGCTACATCACCCTGGGGCACAGCCAGTCCCTACAAAGCAGCGTGACAGCAAAGGCTGAACCCCAAAAGCCTGAACCACGTGTTAAAGAGTGAGAAAAAGCCTCTCAGGCTGTGCCTGCCAAGCTTTGGGGACGAAGAACACAACCTCCCCCCAGTTCAGCATCTTCCTCCAGAGACAGGAGAGAGGATGCTTTGTGTTTAAAATCAGTGTGTGAGGCCATGAATGAAGCTCATCTTCCCCAATAAGAAGCACAGCGACAGCCAAATGTGCAGCAATTCATCTGGAAGCAATAGTTTGTTTGGCAAAGCCACTGAATATGGGGAAAAAATTGGATTTGCATTGAATTTTTGAGCTTTCTAACAAAGTAGGACTTGCCTTACCCAGTTAGACAGCTAAGAGACTAAAACCTTGAAAAACTAGATTAACTGGGTCATAATTTACTTCTTTTCTTCTTTAAATGAGACCAGCCAGGCATTACCAGAAGCAACATTCAACCTGCACCACCCCGGCGCAAAGCAGCATCTCTCCCAACCAGCAAGGCCGGTGCTCACAGCCCTCAGCAGAGCCAAAGAGGGTCAGGCAAGAGGATGAACCCATTTACACACCTTGATTTAATCACCTGAACCCCTGAGTGTGGAGGATTTGAGGTGTGAGGGCCTGAAAAAGGAGATTTGTTTTGATTCAGCTCCAGGGCTGTGCTGACACTGCTCCAAATAAACAAGAGGCAGGCAAGGATGGAGTCAGTGAATTCAGAGATCTGGGTTAAACTGATGACAGGGATGGGAAAAGCCACTCCAAGGCATCCAGAAAGGGGGTAAAGAGCTGAGGAATGGTGTTTTTGCCATTATTTCACCCCAACTTTGGAGCCCTCTGAGGTGACCCCAGGTGCTTCTGCAGGTTTCTGGAAACCTTTGCTGCTTGTTGCAGCACAACCTGTGCCACATCTCAGCTGGTCCCACGCTTCATCCGTCTCTCTCTGACTTTCTTTCAGTTCTCTACAAACTTTTCAGGGACACTGGGGCTCCTCTGGGATGGAGGGCAGCTGTGACAGTGACACCTTTAATTTCCAGCTCAGCAATCTTTTCAGAACCCATGTCCCCAAAAGCCAGGTCTGGAGAAGGTTTGGGGAAGGCGGTGGTCTGGGGGCTTCTGCCCCACTCTCCTTGTGCTGCTTCTTATCCTAGGAAGGAAGAAATCCCCTAAAACCAGACTTCACTCACCAGCCATGCTGGTGTGTGTGCTTGGCTTGGGGGCAGGAACACAAAACACGCCCCTCCAGGGGGACACGTACCCTGACCAAGGGCAGAAACACTGAAAGCTCCAACCCTGCCACCTGTGCCAGGCTGAGGCCACCAGGAAAACACCAGTCGTTGGAAAAGGGGTTTAGTGGAGCTGGTGATGGGAACAATTAGGGGAGCAGAGGGGGAGGAACATCAGTCACTGTTGCTCCATCCATAGGGAGAGCACAAATCCAGCTGCCACAGGCTGCAAATCCATCTCTTGGAAAGTCAACTAAGCGGCTTAACACCATCCAGCTTCTGGAAACCACCACTTTATCCCTCTCCTTCTGTAGGGAAGCAGCTGGAGCTTCTTCCAGCACCACAAGGAAAGGCTTTAATGCCCCAAAATCAAGTCCTGGGTGAGGCTGTGGAGCTCAGATCCCTCCATGGTTTTGGTACAGAGGACGAGAAGACCACAGTGGCCTGACCAAGCCCATCTCACCCTGCTCAGGGGAGTTCAAGTTGACTGGAATCTCAGAGGAAAAGTCAGGGGAGGCTCAATCCATGGCAGCAGCGTCCTCCCAGAGCAAGGGCAGGACACGACTGTCCCACCACAGAAGCATCTCCTGAGCTGACTTCATGTCTCACCAAAAGAGGTGTTAAATGCAGCAGAACACACACTTGCTAAAAATTAGAATATTTCTCTTCTACATTTCAGCACCTGCATAAAACCTCAAGGGCCTTTTATTTTCCCTTCCCTAAGGAACAATTTCCACTCTCTGCAGACCAAAACGCAAACCCACCGAGACCTCCAAGCAGCTGAGCCAAATCCTCCACACGTCAGACCAGGGGCAGCCCACACAACCCACACCACTGCCAGCTGAGGGTCTGATCCTGCTGTTTCCCACCCCTCTGCTGCAAGCCAGGGTCAGCACCCACCCTCCAGCATCCATCCCCACCGTGTCACACCTCTGCATGTGAGCACAGCCAGGCTTGAGCCACATGGCTGCAAAGTGCCCCATGCCATGGCAAGAGAGGCCAGCAGGGTCCCGAGCCATCCTGACATTCCCAAAAAGGGCCAGGAGGGAGCTGTGGGAATGGAAGATCCGAGCACCATCCTCCTGCATGCCTGGCACTCATCAGCTCAGCAGGACCGTGCTCGAGGGGGTCGGGGAGCGGGGCGTGGGACAGGCCGGGCACGGAGCCGCGCTCACCTTCGGTGCGGATGGTGAACGGGGAGTCCCCCAGGCGCTTGGCTGAGAACTGCCCTCCCAGGGACGTCATCAGGAAGCACAGCGTGAAAAATCCAATGCCCAGCACGAAAATCCTGCGGGAGAGAAAGCAGAGCTGGAGCGAGGGGTGATGAGGAGCCAGCTCCTCCCTCCTGGGGCAGCCCCACCACCCTCTGCCCCCGGGGTGGGTAATCCCTTTGCACAGCAGCAGGGGATGCCTTGAGTTTGGGTGTCTGGGACAATCCCAGCTCCCCAACTGCTCCATCCCCGTGGCTCACCCCACGCAGCCCCGGCAGGGAGGGTCTGTGCAGCCCCAGCCCCACCAGCACCTCACCCCAGCCACGGCCAGACCCACGGGTGCTTCACAAAGAGCCCCGGGACGCTTCTGCCCAAACCCTGGCACTGAGCAGGGGGGTTTTGCCCAAGAGCCCCCTCTGAAACCCCTGCAGCCTGCTCCAATGGGCAGGGCTCAAAGAATCCTTCACTTCACTCAAGGGGGAGAGGAGGATTTGCATCTTCAGTGGGGAAGCTGAGCCAGACCACGGCTGCCCGTACGATGCTGCACCAGCCCCAGCCCAATAACCCAGACCACAGGAACCACTACAATAAACAACACCCGTGTTCCTCTGGGAGCGAGGAGCAGAGAGAGACCTTTACCTTCCCTTCCTCCCAAAGGATCTAAAAAAAAACCCTTTTATTTTTTAAAATAAAGCCTTTTGTTCCCCTGTAACTAGGCCACCGGCGTTGTCATTGTGTCACCGTGGCCAGCCCTGTGCTCAACGGGACAAGGAGGGACCTGCACCGGCAGCACTCAGTGCCCTGGGGCCATCCCACCCCTGCTTTGTCCACCCGTGCCGGCAGGGCAGTGGCTCCCACGGGGACACGCTGGGCAGGATGTCAAGGATGTCATCTGCCTGTCACCTCCAGCGAGGAGCTCCCAGCACTGCTCCTGCTCAGGCCAAATTCAGGCCAGTCACTCTTTTGAGGGTGGAAAGGCTGAAGGCAAGAGCTCTGTGCCAGCCTGGTTGTTGTGCACCAGGGAGTGTAAAGTTCTGTGCCAAGGGATGGATGTCTGGCCTCCTTCCACCGCTCAGAGACGCTGCCATGATCCCCAGGGCTCCGTGGAGGTGCAGCATCCTCCAGCAGGCACACGGGGAAAGCCCTGGCACAGCCCCTGCCGGGTGTGGGTGTGACAGCTCCCAGAGCAGCAGCGTGATCTCAGCCACCAAACCCAGGGGAAATCTCGAGGAGGAGAAAGAGAAAAGGCAGCCCCCAGCCAGCCTTGTGGAACAGCAGGTTTGTCTCACCACAGATGAATGCTCTGTGGGACGGGGAGCAGAGGAAGCCCTCGGGGTGCCCGCTGGCATCGCTGCCTCTCAGCAGCACTGAGCCAAAGGGAAGCAAACCACAGAGGACAGGAGCCTCCAACTCTCCTTTACAAGCTCACAGCATCCTCCACAGGGCTCGGGAGCTGCTCAGTGCAGCCACCCAGGCTGTCCCAGGTGCACAGGAGCCCACAGCTCTCCACCTCAGCACTCCCACACAGCTAAAAGGCAGAGGAGTGGGAACCAGCCCTCAACTCTGGGCTGCAGCACAGCAGCACTGCAATTATGTGCTGCTGGAAAGGGCTAACAAATAAAGTGACCTGCTTCAAAGCCCTCATTAGTGACTGGAGATGTTGTGGAGAGCTCAAGTACCGGGTCAAGCAGCTCGAGGAGGGCTGGGCTTCCCCAGGGAGATCTACTGGAGGAGCTCCCAGGGCAGCTCCCGACTGTCCCAGCCCGGCATGGCCAGGCTTTCCTTGCCTTGAAGGGCTCCTGGGCAAGGCATGGCACTTGCAGGGGATGCCAGGAGCTCCCTACCTCCATCCAGCCCTCTGTGACGCTGCTGTCACACGGACAGCACGCACCCGAGCCCCAGATGCAGGGCAGCCTCTCTCTGCAGCAGCCAGCTCAAGAACAAAGGGTTTCCTCTGCCTGCTCCGAGGAGGAGCAGCCTAAACAGGCACCTAACTCCTGTCCTTCCCCATGGATCAGCCCTGCCCCATCCCCAGCGGGTCAGGGACACCTGGCCACGGGCTCTGGACAAGGAGCACAGCACAGCTCCCCATCCCCTTCTCACCTCCCACCGAATCATGGGGAAAAGCAGCACCCTGGGCTTGTCAGCACTAATGAGCTCTGCCAGCCCAGCACCAGCACAAACACTGCCTGACAGCCAGGCCGGGAGAGCAGATCCACCTGGGAGAGCAGATCCACCTGGGAGAGCAGATCCACCTGGGACAGCTGATCCAGCTGGGAGAGCTGATCCAGCTGGGAGAGGCGATGCTCAAGTGCATCACTAAAACTGCCTGACATCCCCGTGCAGGAGTGGACCAGCTCAGGTCCCTTTAATTTCCCAATGAGGCAGCCCTGGAGGGGTGGAAAGCAGTTCCTACAAGATATATAAAGCACTGTGCACTCACTGATCCAGGCTCCCATTCCTCGAGGCCTGGCTACAGGCAGGGCTGGTGGGCCCCACCAGCAGTAACCAGTGGAGCAGAGCCACCCCCTCCCCAGCAGGTGCTGATGAGCCATCGAGCTGTGGAATCTGCACACAGAGGTGATACAGACCTCAGCCCCCATCCCAAAGAAGACCTGGGAGAAGGGTTTCCAGAGAGCTGTGGTCCAGCTCCAGCAGGGAGGTGATTGTGAAGGCAGCAGAGCATCCCTGATGCTGCAAAGCAGCATGGTGTCCCATAAATAGCTTGGAGAGGGGGTGATTTGGGGACATTAGTGTACTGCCATTATCACAGCTGGTACCCAGCACAGTGCTGGGGCTGGGAAAGGCTCTCAGGGTTGCTGCACCCAGCTTGGCTTTGGAGGGCTGAATTTGTCCTTAGGGAAGGCTGTCTGCTGTGGCACTTCCCTGGCAGGAGAGGACAACAGCAGGGTGGAGAAGAAAGGAGCTGAAGGGGGTCAAAGCCCAGCCAAGTCCTGCAACCCAGGGTCCTCCCTGGGAGCACATCCCGGTACAAACCCCACCCACGGCCCTGTCCTGGTACCCCCTCCCCCAAGGGGCATCTTAACAAAGCCTCACCTGGATAAATACTCGGATCTGATCCTGCTCTCACACCTCCTATTGACAGTATCTTCATCATTATGCAAGACCTTGTTGATGCTTTTTAAGCTTCGTAATTATAGTCTGGCAAGGAGGGATCGTTAAACACTGAGCAGAAAGAAAAAGGGGAAGGGAAGAAAAAGATGCAAAGGTGATCTGTGCTCTACCATCTCCCTAGGAAACTAAACCTTTTTCATTTCGACTGGATTACAGAGAGAGTAGAGGAGATGTTTTTTTCCTAAATAAAAAGAGGAATCAGAGCCTAACTGGAATTGCTGTCCTTGGGAGATCAGCGGATCCAGCCCAGAGCAGTGCTCCAGGGAGCAGGGAGGCTGCAGGGCTGCGCTCTCAGCCTGAGGATCACATCCCTTTTACTTTTGCTGATGTTCTCCGGGTGATTAAAAATGCCTGGCCCAGCCTCAGCTGAGTGGAAACTCCTTTCTCAGAAAACAAATACCACAAAGTAGGTAAAATATACCAGACCCCAGATGGTCCAAATGCACTGGGTCCTCTCCCCCAAAATCAAGTCTAACTCCCTGAAGACTATGGAATTCCAAGGGCCATGTAACATCTATCCTGCGTGCTGGCTTTGCCTGTCACCCAATGCCACGTTTAATTCATCGTTCAGGCACAGTTCTGGTGCCAAGTCCCTCTGCACATCCTCCCCAAACTGAAATGGTCACAGTTCAGGGTTCTGGCTCAGTGCCCGCAAGAGAAGAAAGCAAAATTCCTCAAGTCTTAAATGAAAATTGGAGGTGATGCCCCAGTCATGGAGGATTTTGGTCCACGGAACTGAAAGCTGGATGTGACCAGGAGGGTCTGAGTGCTGGGCTGGGATGTGGTGGGGGGAAGAAGGCCAGCAGGACTCAGCAGGATGGGACTGTGGCACTGGGTCTGTGCCACTGGGACTGTGCCACTGGGACTGTGCCACATCACCCCGCTGGGACCCACGGGGAGAATATTATGAGGGTGCATGGGGAAACCAAGGGCTACAGAGGAAGGTAACATCTTTTATTAGTTTTGAACCCCCAATGCTGAGCCTCCATTCCCACCAGCAGAAGGCAGGTTAATAAATGATCCCTCTCCCTCAAACCTTTTTTGCTCGGAGCCCGACAGGGTTGTGGTGCTGTCAAAGTGATGCTCAGCCATGGGCATTGTCCTCCACACAGGGGACCAGGGTGAACTCTCTTACTGGCCACTGTTATGTCCCACGGAAAGCCTGGCTTTGGCTTCCAGCTGGCCAACAAACTACAGAGCCAAGAGCTGAGCGAGCTGGACCAGGGCTCCTCGGTGAATTCCATCACAGATGAGACCCCCTTTGCTGCTGAGATGAAGTCAGAGCCACCCTTGGACATTCCCGTGGTTTTCCACACTGCTCTGCTCGCTCTCCCCTTCCCTTTCTGCAGGCGCTCTCCCAGCCCAGGGCTCTGCATTGCTTTGCTGAGCGTGCCTGGAGGGTGGTTAATGAAATGTTTTGGTGCACAGGATCAGGTTTCCTGCGTGCTGTTTGCCGATGGCACCGCTCCTCCGATGGCAGCGATCTACATCAGGCAGGGATTCCCTGGAACAGCCAGGCTTTGCCCAGCCAGCAGCAAGGAACCTATTTACAGGACCCATCCTGACTGCCAAGATCTTCTCCCACTCCTGGAGGTGATCCCAGACCCACATCAGCTGAGGATGTGGGGTGCTGATTTTAGGGGAGCAGAGCTGATTTGTACCGGGTTACGGCTGGAGCTGGGCAGTGCCAACATTCACCCACGCTGGGCTGGGAGCAAGGTGACACAGGACTGTGGCATGGGGGGTCACACTCAGTGTCCTCAACGTTGTGACACAGCTAGGAGAGGTCTTGGGAATATCTCCTCTTGCAGAGGGAAAGCCTGACTTAACAACAAGGTAACCCCGCCGGTTCCAGTGGCACCAATACTGGTCTGTGCTGGTTGGAGAGCAGAAGCCAGCCCAGGGCACATGGACAGGACAGTGCAAGTTCTCCACCTGGACACCAGAGACCATCCAGCCATCACAAACCCCTCAGCCACACACGTCCTCATCCCTGATGGGACTTTGTGATCACCCTGAAATGCACTCCCCGTGCTTCCCCACCCTGATCCCAGGTCACTGCTGGAGATGGGGTTCCCCTGCTCCAGGGGTGATGCCCAGGGCACAGGGACGCTCAAGCCAGTCACTTCCTCTCTGTGGAATTCAAACGCAGTTAAGAAAGCAAACAGGCAGGCAAGGAGCATTCCCCGGGGTGAATGTGCCCTTCTCGTGTCTCTCACAGTCACTCCCTGCTCCACCTGGAGCCACCCTGAGCTGTGGGAACCCTCACGCCTCTGCCACCACTTTGTGACATCCCCTTGGCCAAGTTGCCCGGTCCCAGGGCAGTGCCGCGGGATCCAGCGGCAGGAATCCCAGGCAAGCAGAGCCAGGCAGCTCCCGGGGAGAGGCAGAAACCTTTCCACACCTGAGTGCAAGCGAGCGGTGCAAGCACAGCCCGTCCTCCCGCCCAGCGTCGGGCGGTAGCCTGGGCTAAGCAAAAAGGCAGCGAGCAGACCCCTCCGGTGATCCCAGACCTCCAAACACAGCGGGGAGCGCTGGAAACAGCCAGGATGGGCTCACCCCACCTGGAGCTTCGTCCCCTGGCACCTTTCCCTCTATCTCTAAGGGGGTTTGGTGCCTCTCCCCATCGAAAAACCACGTAACTGCCAACATCTCCCGTGTGTCTCACGGCCGGGAGCAACCCAAGCACATCTCCAGTGAAGCAAATAAGCCGGAGAGCAAGGGCTGGAGAGGGGAAGCGAATGTATGGAAGCAAAACCGGGGAGTTACACCAAGGGGAAAAAAGCAATGGGTGGGTACGGGGGTGCTGGAGCCGGAGGAGTTCAGGTTTGGCCATCCACCCCAGCCCCACTGCCGGCTCAGGGTGGGTTTCAAAGCCCCCATCTGCACCAGCAGGTTTAAACCAGAGGAACCGAATCCCCCCCGAGTAGCAGCATCTCCGAGGACGGCACTAAAAAAGCCAGCGGGAGCAGCCCTGCGATAACCCCAGAGACAGCGGCGGTGGGGCGAAGCGGGAGCCGGCAGGCAGCGAGAGCTGCAGGACCCGCACGCTGCCCCGCGGGCAGACCTGCCCGGAGCCCCGGCAGCCCCGGCTGGGCTCGATCCGCTCACGCACAGCCCCCAGACACAC
>VWZW01004158.1:313400-365539 GCA_013397115.1 Edolisoma coerulescens | reverse complement strand
AGGGGGGTAGGGGAGTGGGGGTGCGGCAGCTCCCCCGAGGAGAGAGGATGGCGTTTTGGGGGGAGGATGGCCGGGTTTGGGCGGAGAGGGCGGCAGCGTCCCCGCGCAGGTGGCAGCTCCCGGCTGGGGACCTCGGGAGGCGCTTTGGGGGGGGCAGTCAAACCAGAAATGTCACCGAGCACCGTGCCCAGGTGCTGTTTGATTTGGGGGGCTTTAGGAGCAGGGCAAACCTCCCTTGTGGGGAAAGGCGGGTCTGGAGTCTCTGACAGCACCAGGCTGCAGCTTTGCGGCCCCATCACCCCATTTTCTGCCTGGTGGGCACAGTCACGGCCCTCGATGTGGCTTCTCAAAGTCCCTGGGTACCCCTGGGTGCTGTTAAAAGGACCAGGGCGGTGCCCTTGGTGAGACAAAGAAGGGGCCGTGAGAGCTGAGGAAGGAGCAGCAGTGCTGAGCTCAGCAGAGGTGTTTCCACCTCTCCTGTGAAAGGTGACAAGAACAAAAACCCTCTCAGAACTTGGGACTTAAAGGAGCCAAGTGTGCACAGAGCCCAGAGATGCCCCGTTTCCAGCCCCCGCCAGGATGGGTGCACCCCACAGGAGGATGCAGCACCCCGGGGTGAGCACAGAAGGGCTGGAAGGACAACACTGTCCCCCCTGTGCACTGCTGGCCAGGCTGCAGGACAGGGCCAGGCCATGGTCTCGGGGGCTGTGGTGCCAACAGGGCCCCTCATGCCACGCTGGCCCCGTGGCTGGCTGTCCCTCTTTGCACTGGATACCACCACGGGTGCCATAAAGCACAGGGTGACACTGGGGGCAGCTGTCCCTTTGCCTTCCCCACCAGGGTGCTCTCCTCCCGTGGTCTTCCCCAGCTTTTCTCCATCCCATTTTCTTCCAGAGAGAGAAACCTCCCTCCAGCCCCACCCACCTGGCCTGGCTCAGTGATCTGCTCCACAAGTGCTGAGCAATTCCAACGCCCTCCCAGCACCAGCCACCCACTCCCCTACAAACTAACCTTGATTGTGCACAGTCCCAATGTTTTCCCGTGGGGCTGATGAGGAGGGAACGCTGCTGTGATCCTGAATTTCCATAGGGATCCCAGACGCTCACACTGCTTCCTTCTCCCCAGTGGAAACCAGGGGTGGCCTTGGTCAGCAAAGCTCCAGGGAGCAAAAGCTGCATCAGCCCCAGCCACAAGTGAGCTCAGGGACAGACAGCTGGAAATTTACCCCAAAACAGAATTTCTCCGCATGAAACAGCACTTTTTATCCAAGCAGAAGTGAGAAGCAAAACCGTATTCTCTAGGGCTTCCTAAATACAGAGGGATTTTTGTGTTCATCCACACTTTGCGAGGGCAGGTGACAGGGAAGGAGTCACTGCCACGCCAGGTCGGAGTAGGATCACAGCAGGATGTGGCAGATGGATGCACAGAGCTGAGGATTTGCAGGGAGTGTGGCTCAGGAGCAGCAGTCAGTGCTGTCAAGCCAAACCCAAACCCTCAGGTCATCTTGGCAAGGACTCCCGTCTCTGAAGCCCATCCTGTGGGGACCTTATGGACACGACCACCAGCCCCAGTGGGTGGACAGACCCCTAACTCCAGCTGGGGTGCTCAGTCCCTGCCATTTTAGGTGCAGCTGGGAGCATCTGGCCGCCTCTGGAGAAACCACCTGGCATTCTTCACCTGGTCATTGGGCAAGGAGAGGAGCAGCAGGTTCCTGAAGGTGCTGTGGGGATCCTGCTACCCCTGATTTCCCGCCTGCTCACTCCATTCCCAGCTCCTGCTGCTCTGACAGGAATTCTTAGTCCTCACCTGAGCTGTAAAACCACCTCAAAACCCAGTGTTTCCCTGCTTGCTGCCCTCCAGAGCCCGGCTCCAGCCGGCAGCAGGAGGGAGAGCCCTTCATTCCAAGAACTTCTTTCCGAGACCAGCTCAGCTCCCTGGGGCTGGAAACCTTCCTAATGCACATAAACACCGCATGGAGTGGGCAGTGGAGCAGCCAAGCCAGTGCCTGGCATGTGCCAGGATCCAGCTGTGCCTTCCCGAGGGGCTGGGAGGGGAAGGGAACATCTCACCCAGGAGTGCAGAGCAGGGGGGACCAGAGTTCCAGCGTGGGGTGAGTTCTGTGGGATGGGACCCTCTGACCTCCGTGAGGATGATGCCAAGGTCCTTCTGTGCATCCCACAAGCTCCGGATGGTGCCAATGGCAGCTCTGCCCTGAGGCCAACGGCAGCGGCTTCCCAGCAGGAAAACTCTGGGGTGTGGCAAGGCACCAACCTTAATTTTGTAAGATTTAGGGGTGAGTTAGGAGAAGGGACCAGGGAGGAGATGGTGTCCTGCCATTCCTCCTTCCAGAGTTGATCCTGGGCTGGAAAATGACCCCAAAGGATTTGGCTGCTTCTTGGGCAGGCAGAAGGCAGCTCAGCCACCTTGGCTTCCTCCAGGTGCCTCCTGCAAGAGGAAATATAAAATAAAATAAAATAAAATACAGAAATCTGCTCTCATCAATCTCCATGCACACCCTGGCAGGGTGCTGGAGTCAGCAGGAAACAACTGGGACTGGGGAGCCAGAGTTGCTTCTGCCACTCCCAATTCCCACCAGAACCATCCCTGCAGGATCCACCACCCCAGGGACGGGAATGTGGCATTCCCCAGCCCCCAGGGCCCTCATCCCCGAGGAGAAGCGTTGCAGCAGCCAGTCCTTTCCCTGTGCTGCTGCTCGAAACAAAAGCTTAATTAACTACCAGCTCGCTGTCTGTTTAGAGGGATAAATCTAAATTCCAAGGATGGTAATAAAGCAGTGAATTATCTTCTTCGGCAGCTGAGAAGCAATGGCCCCAAAAATCAATGTGCTGCAGTTACACAGCACACACACACACACACACACACACTCTCGTGTGTTTGTTATTCCGAATCCAGCAGCAGCAGGGAATGGAGAGAACCAACTCGGCACCCAGCTGGCCCAAAAGAAACCAGTTTTGCACCAGTTAGAGCCCCTGCTCGGCCAGAGGCAGACCCAGAGCATCTCTGGTGCAGGCTCCAGGCAGCCCCTCCACAGCTCTGCCTGTAACTGGGCCAGGGGAAAGTTCCAGCTCTGACACCAGAGCATCCTCTGGGAGATGGGACTCGCCCTGCACCACTGGCCCAGCAGAAGACCTTGGGAATTTCCAGTTGATCCTTGGTCACTGTGCAACCCCGAGTCCCAAAGCTGCCTAACCAGCCATGGCTGTGCAGAACGTGATGGTTTGGGTCACCACAGCTGGAGGAACAGGGTTATAAATGCAGGGGGACTGTAACCCATAGGAAATAAAGCTGAAAATACATTCCAAAGGTCACAGATGGACGCTCATCACTGCTAAGCTGGGGGCACCTCCAGACAAGCCACAGCGACAGGGTTTGTGTTGGCTTTGGGTGAGCAGTGCCCATGTGCTGGGGATCCAAAAGCACCCCAGGACCCTCCAGAGACTCCCCAGTCCAGCCCAGGACCCTCCTCCAGTGCTTTCCAAAGCCTGGGGGTTGGATCTGCCCACGTTTCTTCTTGGAGCCTCCTCTCGAGCCTCAAGCTACTGGGTCTTCATGGAAAAATAATGATCCCAGAGGGGGAGAATCGCAGCAAACCACGGAGCTGTAATGAGCTGTGACAAGCCACTTCCTTAAGTTCTCCCCGCACACAGTCCTGCCCTTGAGATAAGAGAGATAATTTGGCTGCAGGAGCTGCAATGCCCAAGTGCTTTGGGCATTAGGATCACTTAGTCACCGTAACTCGTCTGTCCCCACCCCAGGCGACTTTGCTGGGGACAGGGAGCTCTTTTATTGACATGCAACGACTTGGCTCCACCACCGCCTCAGCCTCAATCGCTGCAGTCACGCCTCTGCCCATCTCTGCAGCAACAAGGCAGAAAGGCTCCGAGCCTGGGCCCGACCTCCTGTGCCACCGAGCATCCCCAGCCAGGGGCAGCAAAAAACCCCCTAAATTTGCTCCTCTGTTGGTGTTTGGAGAGCAAGCTGGGCAAAGAGCAGGGAGGGGAGGGCAGTGTCCTAAAGCCACCTTTGCATCCCCACACACGGGATGCTCAGGAGCTCCCCGAGGCTGCTGAAAGGGACCAGGAGGAACCAGCAACGACCCCGGGATTTCTCCAGCAGCACGGGTGGCCTTGCTGCTGCCAGAGCGCTGAACATGTGGGTGCTGAAGATTCATCCACCAGCTTAAAGTCCCTGTGACTGCAGCCTCCGGAAGATGCAGCATTTCCCTTCAACACTTGAAATCCAGAAACACTGCTCGGCTAACAGGCAGCAGTGAGAGGGCACCTGACACTGCCCGGGGGGGATTTACCCATCGTGAGGGTCCCAGAATCTGTTCTCTGGTCAGTGGGGCTGCTTTCTGTTCCCCAGCGCTGGTCTCTGGGGCAGTTCTCCAGTTCACAGGGTTGTTCTCTGACCCCTGGAGCTGTTCTCTGGTCCTTGGGGCTGTTCTCTGGTCCCTGGGGATGTTCTCTGCTCCCTGGGGATGTTCTCTGCTCCCTGGGGATGTTCTGTGGTCCCTGGGGATGTTCTCTGGTCCCTGGGGATGTTCTCTGCTCCCTGGAGCTGTTCTCTGCTCCCTGGGGATGTTCTCTTGTCCCTGGAGCTGTTCTCTGCTCCCTGGGGATGTTCTCTGCTCCCTGGAGCTGTTCTCTGCTCCCTGGGGATGTTCTCTTGTCCCTGGAGCTGTCTGCATGGCTGAGGTCTCAGTGGGGTGCAAGGTACCCCCAGGCAGACACTGATCCCTGTCCCCTCCTGCCCTGGGACAGCAGCTGGGAGCCCAGTGGTGATGATCAGCACTTCTGCACTGCCTAGGGGCAGAGCCAGCGGCATGCCCGGGGGCAGATCCGGCAGGGTTGGAGCTGGCTGCAGCCCTCAGCAGTCAGGATGGGCTCTCTCAGCTCACTGGGGAGCCGCAGGAGCATTCCAGCCCTCGGATCCCCAGGGATGCTGCAGCCCGCAGTGCTGGCAGCACAGCCCAGGACACGCGTCCTGTGCTCAGGTACCTGCTGGAGGTGCGCAGCCAGGTCAGGTGTAAAACAGGAGATTCTCCAGCTCCCGTCAGCACAGGGCTGTCAGCGCTGCCTTGCGCGGGGAATTTGGGGAGCTCCTGCTCTTCCAGCCTGTCAGCACTGTGAGTCCTTCACTTCCATTAGCTGCTAATTCCCTAATTCAGCAGAGGAAAATAATCGAGGTGCGGATCACTCCTCAGCTCCCAATAGGATTACGTGTTCCGAGAGCAGCGGGGAAGCTGAACTTCCCTTTCTCTTCTTGCCTAAAGAAACTCATGCATTTTTCTTACCGTGTTAATTAAACCCAGAAGCGACCCCAGCTTCACCGAGAAGCAAACACAAAAGGTGAAAGGAAAACCTGAACCAGCTTTATCGGTCAGGAAGGGCTCCTGGCTCGCCGGCTGCAAAGGGAGACGCTCAGAGGAAACAAGAGCAGCAATTAAAAATTAAAGAGAGAGCAAGATGTGTGCAGCAGAGAGGGGAGGTGCATTTGGATCGCTGCAGTGCATTAAGGGGGAGCTCCCGACCCCCTCGGGGAGCACAACTCCCTCCATGGGCAGCTCTGCCCAGCTCCATCCAGGCAGGGAAGAGGCAAAAAAGAAGGGACCGAACCCAGGGTAAAGGAGAGCAGCAGGGCAGGGTGGGAGATGCTGAACCACCGCTCCTGAAGGGAAGAGAGCATCCTTCCTCCCTTTGGGTGAGGTTA
Source organism: Edolisoma coerulescens (assembly GCA_013397115.1). Classification (NCBI taxonomy): domain Eukaryota; kingdom Metazoa; phylum Chordata; class Aves; order Passeriformes; family Campephagidae; genus Edolisoma; species Edolisoma coerulescens. The sequence continues at coordinate 359,806 of VWZW01004158.1, read as the reverse complement.
TTCGAGGCTAAACACCCCCGAGAGCCCCCACTGGGAAGGGGACTCGGGGAAAGAGTCAGCCCCGAGGGCTGGATCTGTCCCTTTGCCGGGCAGACTTCTCAGAGCTGCCAGTTCAGGTTTGCCTCCCCCCGTGCCTCTCTGTCACGCTCAGCTGAGCACATTTCCCAGCCCGGTGCGGTCCCAGGAGGACACTCCGTTGCTCAGCCATTGGATTAGCATCGGAAGGACAAGGAAAATCCTCCGGAGGAGCCTCCCAGGCTCGTTAGTACGTTATCCTGAGCTCCTGCAGCAAGGGAGAGCCCAGGAGCTCCCCCAGCCATCCCACAGGAGGGATTTTATCCCCCGTGGAACAACCTCCCTGACCTGGTGGCAGCACCATGCGCAGTGTGGAGACGTGTTTGAGCTCAAGGTGAAAAGTGCTGCACCACGGGGCTGGGAAGAAGGGAGAGCTTAAAACCCCCCTGACAGGCTCCCGAAGTCACAAGGACTTCCCCAGGGTCCCAGGGTTCACATCAACACCCCAAAGTGAGTCCAGCAGGATGCTCACACCCTCTGCAACCAGGCTGGGGAGTGCCAGAGCTGGGAGTCACTGCAGTGAGCAGAGGGGTGCTGGAGCAGGGGGAAGGTTTAGCCAAATTAAGAGGGACAAGATATATCAAACCTTAGCTGTAATTAAAGAAAATCAAGTCAGGGGTGAGAAGAACAAGAGCTCTCCAGCCTTTTAACACTGTGGGAGAGCCGAGGCCGCCGCAGAGTGCTCACAGCCCTTCCGACAGGGTTTGTGAGGAGTTCGTGCCTCTGCCCCACGGGCAGGGTGTCCCTGAGGCCGGCAGCCACAGCTCGAGCACCCAAAGGGGAGCTGGGGGTCCCCAACCCCCTCCCTTGGCACCCACCAGAGGGGACAGAAGCGCTGTTTTCCCAGTTCCCCCCAAATGCTGGTGTCCCCCAGGCAAAGCTCTGCTCCTGCCAAGTGCAGTTCCACAGCAGGCACTGGGATCCCTCCAGGGTGGGAGCCGCCCCTCTGCATCTCTCAGTGCATAAACCCACATGGATACTGAAACGGCTTCAGCAGGGGATTTGTTCAGCCCTCTGCAGCATTTTGTGAGAGTTCTGTCTTTCCCATGCAAACTATTTTAAACTATGTTACAGTTTTGTAAACTTCTTGCACCTGCAAGTTGTTTTGCAGATATTGTTATGGTTTTAACTAGAAAAATATTTAGAAATGGATGTCTTAGAATTTGACCAATCCCCTCAAGAGGAGGCCAAAGGACCAATTTTACCTTATGCCATTTAACACACTTTTGCGAACTAACATATAAAAGCCTTTAGAAAATAATTAAAGCTTTCCTTTTCTCCCCGAGCCTTGGACTTCGTGTGTTTCTTCTCTCGCCGTCCTCGGCACAACAGCGACAAACCCATCCTGCTCCTCGCTTGTTCCACAGCAAACACAGCTCCAGCTCTCCGCCGGCGCTGCCTCGGCTGCCGCGCCCCGGGCAGCCGGAGGGGATGCAAGGCTGGGACACCCCAGGGCAGCTCCCATTCCTCTCGCCCTGGCTGTGCCCAGGAGGCAGCTGGGAGGGTTTAGAGCCAGTGCCATCATAACTGGGGAGGGGACGCAGCCCCCCAGGCTCCTGCACTGCTCATTAACACAGGTTGATTATCCACAAGCAGAGCATTCACATGTGGCATCTCCACAGCCCCGGCCCCAGCGCCTCACTGCCCTTATCTCTCTGAGATAACAGGGAAGGGCTCAGCCAGTGCTTCTGCTGCTGCCCGGGGCTGGCAGGAGGAGAGGGGGGCAGAGGCTGACCCTGGCAGTGCTTCACTCCAGTGATGAGCTGAGCCTCATCTCCCTGGGACACCTTTTGGGGACACTGGGGACACCTCTGTGCTGGGGACTGGGCAGGGCAGGATCAGACCCCAGCCAAGGCCTTCCACTGTCCTGTTCTGGACACAGCCAGGAGAAGAGCAGGGGAGCCCAGCAAAGCCCAGGGCTCTGCCCTCGCTGCTGTGGGGACATCGGGAGCCTCCAGCTGAGTCGGGGGTCCCTTCCTCCCGCTGGGCTTCCTCCAGCCCTCCCTTCAGTCACCCCTGGCACGGAGCCCCTGCCCTGCTCTGGATGATGCCCAGCCCAGCTGCTGGAGCAGGTACAGGACCTGGGCACAGGTGGCTTTTGTTGTCAAGATCCTGGGAGCCTCCAGCACCTTCCTCAACCTCTCAGCCCCACTCTGAAGGTGATGGCAGCTCCAGGCACAGCCCCAGGATTAGTTGAGTGTGGGATTAGTTGAGTGTGGAGCTACTGGGGGCTGAGGAGGAGACACCAACCCACAGAGCTCTCCAGCTCAAGGCAATTCCCTTGGGTGCCCACAGCCCCAGCTGTGTTAAGGTTGCTGTATCAGGAGGCTGAAAGCAGGAGAAGTCTCACTCTGCAGCCCCATCTCTGCCCAAAGACTTCAAAATTCAGCCAGGAAATCCTAAACTGTCCCGAATTATTCAAATTCATGATGAAACAAATGGAAAGCCCCCAGCTATGGGCTGGGATCATGCAATTAGACTGTTAGAAAATAAACCTCTGAAACCCTCAGACATTCGAACCTGAGAGACTACATGAAGAAAAATGTTCCCTTTTCATATACAATGAGTGGAAATAATTTTAGATTTTTATTATTTTTATTATTTTAGAAAGGAAATAAGCATATTTCAATCCAGTCAAGAGTGAAATTGAGTTTAACAAGAAAGCAATTTCTATTAGTGGAGACAGAGGGGAAAAAAATATGGATGAATAGGAAACTCACAAAGAAATGTGTCAGACAACGGTGGAATTAGGAATTAAAAGAGACTTTGCTTTACTGCTGATAATACAAGCACATAATGATCTACCTCATCTGGAATGTGCTTCCTTCCTGTAAAAACACTGTAAAATCACTTCAGTGGAAAAGATTGGGGTTTAATTCTGCCCTCCAGCCAGCAGGGGAGGGAAAGGGGTGCTGTGCTTTGCAACCCCCATTAGGGCTGGTCCCCTTGTCCTAGAGAGCACCTCCTCTTCCCATCCCACTCCACCTTGTCCACTCACTGCTGGTGCTTTTGGGAACAGGCAGCATCCAGCTGTCCCCTGTCCCTCCTGAGGATCCCCATCCCAGGGCACACAGCAGCACCACAGGGTCTCTCTCAAGGTGTCGCTGCCCCTCATTTCGAATCATCCCCATTGACAAGGATCCAGGTCCTTGGGTTAAAAAATTTGAAGTTTGACTAGTCTTAAGTATCAAATCTTAAAGCAATTACACTGCCCTAAATCTTTATTGGCTTTAGAGATTAACTTCTCATCTCCAACAAGGCAGCTCCACTTGTTTCTGCTCAGCAGGATCACGATTTGAATATGGAGACAAAGGAATATTGATCACGCCCTGTATTGCTAAATGGAATTTTTTGTACCTCTTTCCTCCATTTTTCTTTCTTTTCTATAGTTCTTCTCCTATAGACAAGCCAGTGAGGGTGAACTGCTGCAGGAGCTGGGGCTGGAGCTGCCAGGTGTTCTGTCACAGAGGCAGGGAGGAATGCAAAACTCAATTTCCAGCAAGTCCTGTTCCCTTTGAAATCAATTAGGCGGCTCCCAAGGCCCTGGGTTGAAAAGAGACGGACAGAGGCAATCAAGGGGAGCAGCACTTGAGTAAAAGAGCAGTAAAAGCACGGAGCAATTCCCTAAAATGCTGCTGATCCATCAGCTATGAGGGCCTGTGAAGGAAGCCAGGATTTGAACAGCTGGGTTTGTACCAGCCCTCCTTCCCAGAACACGACTGGGACACAGCACAGGGTGGGTTCTCCCTGGGCTTGGATCCAGCCCTCCCTTGGTCTTGTCCCAGGTGTGTCCATTAGGGCCAAGACCTCATTCCCAAAGGGTATTTGGCCCCATCCTGGGGGGTTCCACTCCTTCAGGCTCAGCGTCCCCCTGGCACAACAGGCGGCCAGAAAGTGGCATCACAAGGAGCACACGGTGGCATTTGTGTGACCCAGAGGGGCCCTGGCAGGGGGGAAAGCCAACAGAGGACAGGCAGTTCCTCAAGGAAGGATGGTTTGGGGTTTTCCCTCTCCATTTCCTTGCTCAGGAGGGAAGAGCACACTGCTGGCAGAGCTTGTTCCCACATTTACCCACGGCAAAGCTGTCTCAGAGCCTCTGCCTTCTGAATTTCCAAAAGGAAGGGGAGAAAATCAGAATCAGCAAACTGAGGAGCAGCTGGAGCTGCACTTGGCCTTAAAGAGGATTGATAAGTCTCTTCCACAGCAGTAAATAACCAGACTTTGCTCCTTGCCCAGAAGTGGGACCATTCCCCCTCCAAACACCTGCAGTAAGACACTTGCAATTCCTGCTTTGTCTCCTGGAAACTGGTAAATAATTCAAACAACCCTGCTTTTTTTGCTTTTTTTTTTTTCCTTTTGTTTTTCATTTTAATTAATCCACATAGAATTTTCTCCTCCAAACACAATCACAGCAGCCCAGGAACAGCCAGCAGAGGATCTCATTACGCAGCTTCCCAGCCAGATCCTGCAGCCATTATTAATAGAGACTTCACCGAGCGAGGAATTAATAAACCCCGATGGCAAGGGGGAAGGGAAGCTCTCCTTCTGGAGCACATCACCCTCTCCACCTTGTCCCTGGGATGGCTGGTTAGAGGGGCCAGGGGCTGCCATGCTTTCGGGACAGCCAAATCCTGCCTGCTGCAGCAGCCAGGGGCTCGGTCCTGCAGCCGAGTGCCACCATCCTCTGTCAGTGCCGGTGGCCCAGGAGGAGATGCCGGGTTCAAACCAAGCGAGGAAGTCAGGAAAGCTGGCTCAGCACACACAGGTCACTGCACAGCCTCATGGCAGAGTCCAAGGGTGTGTTTTCACAGAGCTGTGCTAATCCTTCCTCTCCCTGCTCGCACCAGGAGCAGCCGCGTGCCTGGAGAGCTGCCTCAGCACCCGGAATTGCTCTCCCCTGGGGGTGGCTTTATGGAGTACAGACACACAGGCCCCTCCAAGTCCCTGCCCTGGGAGGAGACAGCAGGATTGTCCTCCCCCCAGCACCCCAATGTGGGGGTAAAACCCTGTGTCCAGCTCATTTTGGGGGTTTGGATCCTGCCCCAATGGGTGCTCATGGGTGTCCTGTGGTGAGCATCCATCCATCCATGCATCCATGCATCCAGCCATCCATGCTGGATCTGCTCTGGTTGACCCCTGAGGAAGAAGGAAACACCTCCTCCTTGGAGCACCCCCTGTTCCAATGGGGTTTCCAAGACACAAGGCAGTCCGGATGGGACAACACTGACTACGGGCAGGGACACAAGGGACACCCTTCTCCTGAGGGGTTTTGTACACACAGGATGCTCTTGTAAGGACCAGGAGGGAAAATGCCAGAATTACTTGGAGTAACTTGCACAGAGACCTGGCACAGCCTCAGCAGGCTGGCACCACACCCTTGTTCTGCCCTGCTTTTCCCTGTCTGGATTCTTCTCTCCTTGTCCCCCCAGCCCCGTGCTGGCCGGGCAGGCTGCAGGAGGGTGTGATTCGCTTCGGCTCCACGGCTTCTCTGCCTTGATCAGCTGCACTTAGACAAACAGCAGTACATCAATAAGCAGCTCTAATTAGAGGTGTTAATAGCACTGGGAGCTGGGGGAAAGCGCATCGAGGCAGGAGGGAGAGCAGTTGGCAATCTGAGGAGAGCGAGGGGAGGAGCTGGGAGACCTGGGATGCTCAGGACTTTCCCTTTCTGCCTTGGGGGGGCTTGGCACGCACCCCACGGGTGGGACAATCAAGCTCCAGGAGCCCCCATGAAATTACCAGGGAAATATCCCCCATCTTGATTATCTTGAATAATTTATGCAGATGCTGTCATGCATTCATATTTTATGGAAGTCTTGCAAAGCCATGGATATTCACAACCATTCGCTGCCTTCTGGAAATCTCCATCCGTGAGGGGTGCTGGGAGCTGGAGTGGGAATTACACCTGGGGGACCTCAGCTCCCTGTGGCACTGGGGACAGGGCACGGAGCTGATCAGGGCAGCCACATTCCCAAGGCTGGGTTGTGCCTCTCCATCCCAGCATCCATCCCCCAGTACCTCCTGGGGACAGCCACCCCAGGGCAGAGAGGACAGGAGACGCTGGCAGAGCAGCACCGCTCCCACCATGTCCCCAGTCCTGCACCCACCACCTCACAGCCTTCCCCAGCCCAGATCCCTCAAGGCAAAGAGGCTCTGTGGCCCCATGGAGGGACTTGGTAAAGGGTCAGTTCCCACAGCACCATTCCCTGTGCCCAGGGAGCTGCCACACAGTGATGCTGAGCAGGACAAACGGGCAGGAGCTGCTCCCAAGGGTCCCTCTGTCCCCTGATGGGTGGGATACAGACTGGGGCAGAGGGGACCCCTGGGCTGCCACTGCCTGATGGTGGGCTGGGCATTCCTGCCAGCTCCAGCACTTCCAGTGCTTTCCCAGTGGCTGTCTCCCTGGAAACTGGAAGCAGGAAAGGGCATCGCTTCCCTTTAGGAAAGGTGGGTGGACGAGCTGTGCAGCAATTCCTTCCGAGAAGGGGGATGGATGGAAGGCCATGGCTCCTCTGCTGCCCAGCTCCAGGTGTGTCAGGCAGGATCCTTCCTTCCCGGGGATCCTCCACGCTGTGGAGGGGCACAACCCATTCCCAACCTCCCAGTGCTCCACATCTGCTCTGGGGTCAGGAAGAATCAGTGCCTGGACCCAAGGCCTCATGGGGGAGGTGACAGTCACTGCAGGAGAAGCAAAGGACTTTGTGGAGAGCCAGCAGAGCAGGAGGAAGAAGGAGCAGGTGGTGGATAGGGAGGAGGAGAACAGATGGGAATAAGGGGAAAATTTGAGGCAACCAAGAAGAGGTTTCCTCAGACTGGAGGAGGATGTGGCCTCAGGGGAGCCTGCCAGGGCCCAGCAGAGCAGAAAGTCAACGATATTAAAGCAAAGACACTGGATATTTTCATTCCCTGCAGCTCCTGCTCCTCAGAGGAGAGCGAGGATGTCTGAAACGCAGGCAGAAATTAAACCAGAGGCACTTCAGTCTGCTTGTTCAGCCTGTAAAACATTTGGGGAGCAGAGCAGGGACATGGCTCAGAGGGGACAGAAAGGACTGGCACGTGTCCCCAGCCAGCCCCTGTGTCACACACACCCCCACACTCCGCTTCTGCCGTTTGCTTTCCCTTCAGGGACACCTCGAGCCTTTGCTCGAGCCCAGCTGCCTCTGCCTGCAGCAGCTCCCATCCATTTTAATCAGTGAACCTTCCCCAAAACCAGACCAGAGGCCTCAGCTCCTGCGGGCAGAGAGGGGGGACACAGACAAACGGCCCCTGCCACGCTCAGGGCAGCTGCTCTGACCCCCATCCATCACACACTGACCACGGGCACGTCCAGCCTCCCCACGCCGGGCAGGGCACGAGCAGCACCCCAGCACCAGCAGCTCCATCAGGTCTGGCCTCTGCCAGCAGCATCTCCCAGCCCAGGGAAGGAGCAGATCCAAAGGCAAGCAGGAGCCTGGGGGCTCACCCGGAGCCAAATTTCCTCCAGGAGCTCGCATCAAGCTCAATTAGAGCTTGGTGATTTATTGGGAGAGCTGCTCCTGGGAGCGGCTGTGAGGCTGCAGAACAGGAGGCTGCTGCAGCAGGGAGCAGCACAAGGAGATTTTGGGGGCAGGAGCTGCTGGTTTAGCTCTGGGGGTTCAGCACAGGGTCACTCTCGGGGCTGGCTGGGGCAGCAGAGGTGCACAGGAGGCTCCAAGCCCTGCTGGCAGCAAGCTGAGAAACAGGAGGTGGGGAGCCCACAGCTCAGCTCCAAACCCACAAATGAGCCTCTCTTTTTAATCTTTTCCAGGGAAATGGCTTCTCTAGTTTTTGTCTGGAACAGCCAATCAAACCCAAGGAGTTGCATCCAACTGTGAGGGGAAAAAAGAAATCCAGGTCTATTAAAAATTATGAAAGACACCTTGACAGTGTCCCTTTAATGTAATTAAAAACCTATTTAAAGGCATGCCAAATGTTTACTAATTAAACAAGCACTTCATTTAGTAGCCATAATGAAAAAAGTAATTGGGATACTTTGAGCAAATCCCAGATTTTTAAAGAAATAATTACTTTATAGAAAATTAGCTACTAAATTAAACCATTCTTTACCTGCTGTTACTTTGGCTCTTTTCCTCATTTTTGTGCAGTTGGATCCTGAAATTACCTGGGACAGATTTTTATCCTGGATAATGAATATTTCAAAGGACAAAGGGAAAAAGAGGAAAAGCAGGAAATGCTAGCAGGTGCCCAGACGTTAATATGGGGCTGGTGGACAAAGCATGGCGTGGTTGGAACAGACTGGAACGTGCCCTCGTGGCTGCACACCCGGTGCTCTGCTGGCTGATCTCCATCCCTGCACCCCACTGCTGCTCCAGGCAAACCAGGGCCACCAGCTCGGGTACAAACGTGGGCCAGCCCCCCGAGCCCCACTGCTGTGCTGTTCATAGAGTGAACTCATCCCCTGAGCGGACAGAGGTGGCGTTTGCCATGCCTGGAGATGCCTAAAATCCAGCTGGGATAGTCCTGGGACACCTGCTGCTGGTGGCCTTGCTTGAGCAGGAGATTGGACTGGACAATGCTCAGAGGTCCTTTCCAACCTCAGCCCCTCTGGGATCGTGTGATGACCAGAGGAGCAGGAAGGATGGTGCTGTAGGGCCACACCACAGCCCTGCCTGCGAATCTGGGCTCCGGATCAGGTGCCATCGAGCAGTCAGGTCCCATCTTTGTGCCCTCCGTGCAAAGAAGGGTCCCCAGCTCAGCTCACGGATTCCTGCGAGGCAGGACTGTCCCCTTGGTGACCCCCTGCAGACCTGACACACATCCTAAGGCTTCCCAGGTGCTGGCAGTGCCCCGCTGTGAACAGGTCTGGGGTCAGTGTCCAAGGACAGATCGGATGGGGCCCTGCACAGCCTGCTCTGGTGGAACTGTCCCTGCCCATGGCAGGAGTGAGATCATCCTTAAGGTCCCTTCCAACCCAAACCATTCTGTGATTCAGAGGCAGGGGGAGCACTCCTGTGTCATTAATAAACACACAGTAAACTCACAAGAGATTCCTTCTGTCTCCTCCTCCTCCTGCAGACTCTCTCCAACGCAATCCTGGCCAAGCCAAGGCTCTAATTTCCATACTGGAGCACACACCACTAAATTTAACGTGGCTCCATGAACCACCCAGCTCCTGTTTCCCAGCCAGGGCGTGCTTGCCTCAGCCTGTCAGCTTTGCCTGCCTCTTCCCGAGGGCAGGCACAGGCTCTGAGCACGAGTCCACTAATCTGAGGTGACACCAGGCTGAATGCAGAGAGAGGCAGCGAAGGCACACGATGACCAAACATCTGTGCAGGAGGCAGCAGGGGCTGGCTCCCAGTTGTGGGGCTGCAGGGGCCTGGGATGGCAGATGGAGAGCCTGATTGCATTTGCTGATAACGGATTAGGAGGCTTTTCTTGGATCTCCACTTTCTCCTGGTTCCTTGAGGGGCTCTGCAGGGAGGTGTTACAAGAGATTTATTAACAAGATGAACGGCAGTGCCAGGAAAAGCTACTCCTGCAAAATGCACTTTCCCTCTCACGTGTGCACAGGCTGAAACCCACCCCGTGTGAAAGCACTCAGCATCCTTCCTCCTCCAGCAGAGCTGCTCCTTCCCTCCCAGCTGCTGTTTCACCAAAGCAATGGGAAAACGCTGCTGTCCTTCCTCAGCCACCCAGCAGCCTCCAAAATGTCCTTATGTGCCAACAACAGCAAATGTAAGTGCCTTAAAAGCAAGGCAAAAGAACCTGGGGGGGGTGCAGCTTGTTCCCAGTGTCCCCAGCACTGTCACAGCCTTTCCCCAGGGCCAAACTCCTCCTGGCTGCTCTGGCAACAGGGCACAGGCTCCCAGCTCTTCCCGGGGCTGGGGAAGAGACAGCAGCTCCAAAGGTGCCAGTGTAAGGAGAAAGATTGGGTTTAACACCCGCAGGTGTTGGGGAGCTGGGTCTGAGTGGCAGGCCAGCCTTTGGCACAGCTTCTGGAGAGGAGCTGGATGCTCCCCACTTACCTGACAGCCTCCAAAAATAACTGAGAGCTTCCAGCAGCGTTTCCTGCTCCCAGCTGTCCTTCAGGACACAGACACACAGTCCCCTCCTGGATGCAAGGCAGATTATTTGGGCTGCCTGAAGGCAGGGGTCACATCTGAAGCCCTGCCTGGCCCCCAGTGTGTCCATGTGCAGCCCAAAGCAGGGCTGTTCCTGCAGGATCGCTCCCAGCCCAGGGAAGAGCACACTGAAAGTACACATTGCTGGCCAGCAAGTCTGAGCAATCAATTTTTCCCTTTCTCTTGAAGCTGATCCACCTCACGCTGCCCCAGACATGGGCAGTTTTAGCAGCAATCCCATCCTGCAGGTGAGGAAGCCAAAGCCTGTCCTAAGGCCAGCAAAGGAGCCAGGATTAGAAATCCAAAGCTCAGCTCAGCAGACTGACTCACCCATCCCACACATGGGCACGGCCCAAGGTGACACTGCTGAACCTTTGAGACAGAGGTGGCCACAGCGCCCTGCCAAGCAGGAGCTACAGGGGAAGGAAGGGTGAGGGAAAAAGAGATAAAGGGAAGGGGGAGGCAGACAAGAAGCAGGGAATGTAAAGAAGAGAGAGAGAGCAAAGTGAGCACAGGGGTCAGGAGCAGGAGTCTCCTGGTGCATGGTTAATATTATGCTTCACTACAAGTGAGATAAATTGGCTTTTTCTGAAAGGAAGGACACAGAGCACACCGTCACCACGTGTGGGAGCCTGACAGCACCTCAGAACCAACGTTCAGGGAGAGCTGAGAGATCCACCAAGTGCCAGGTCAGATCAGAGCTGTTGCGTGTCCTTTTAGCAGCTCCCTGAGAATTAAGCCCTTCTCTTGTAACCTTATCTCCCTGAGGAGTGGTGTTGGACTGTCTGGTCCCTGAATGCCACTGCAAAACCCCAGCACAGGTAATCCCCAGGGACAGAGCCCAACAAGCCCTGGATCTCCATCAGCTCACGGGATATCTGCAACAGATGAGGCTGCAGGTGGAGGAGTCACACCCAGGCTGCACAGGAGCTGCTCCTGTGCCTGCCCTCAGACCCAAGGATGAAAAATGAATTCAGCAACTACATCACAATTTATCTCAGCTGGCTGAGGGCTGTCTTTGCAGTCGGGATCCAGGCACAGGCACCACTTAGCCGGGCCAATTTCCTGTGTTGATGCTTCACCCGAGACCCCGGCAGGACAGAGCCATTAATTACAGAGGCTGGAATTGTCTCTCCTGTAGATAAGGGGGAACCAAAGGCAGGTCAGGAGCTGTACGTGCCCAACAGGGGAATGAACTCTGCCAGCAAGTGCTGCTAAAACCAGCCTTTGCTGGGATGACACGAGTGCTGCGTGCTCAGCCAGCCCAGCCACGGGTCCGGCTCGGTGGGTGGAATCCAGATCCTTGGGGAGCAGGGATGCTGCCACGCTCAGGATTTAATTGCCAGCTGTAGCCAGTGAGAAGAGGCTTCCCTGCTCTCCCCAGGCTCTTTGGAGCTGCTGATCCCCACCCACTCAGCTGCAGGTGCTTTGCAAAGGAGGTCAGGAGCTCCCAGAGGCTCCGTGCCCACGGTCAGGCAGCAGCCACGGGGACAGGACCGTTCCCACCGTGCAGCTGTGATGTCCCCAGGCAGGGCAGGCAGCCGGGACCTCACCTCCCCCATGCAAGGCCCAGCAGGGCCCCTGTAACTCCCTTGCTCCTGGGCTGGCTGTGCCACCACGCTGGGAGGGTCGAGGGGATACAGAGGTCACACACAATAACCCCAGGCAGGCTTCTGATGATTCACTTAAAGACAAAAATAGCACAAAGTGCCTCCTGTTCCATCCTCAGAGGATGATGCTTAGGAGATTCACCTTCCTGAACCAGCAGGATGAAGCTGCCACACCACAAGGAGAGGAATTTTTCAGCATGAGCCTCATCCTCAAATGCCCAACCAGACCAGTATCCTGCCCACCAACCCCCTTCCAGCTGGCCATGAACTTCCCACCAGTGCCACAACATCTCCCCATCCTTTCCTCTGTTCTTCTTACACTTTCCCCCTCCAAACCTTTCTCCTCCACAGCTGGGAGGATTTGCTCTGAAATCCAGTCCTTCCCAGCAGAGAGGAGGTCAGCCCCACACCTCTCCCAGCTCCTCCCTTGGTTTCCCACCCGAGCTGATCCCCGAATCCAGGACCTGGAGTCTCCACAGCCATTCAAACAGGGACAGCAGCTCCTGCTGGCTCTCAGCTGGAGCAAGGAGTTACCTTTACACACCTGGGTGCTGATGCAGCTGCATTTGCTGGTTTGCTCATCACAGGGGGTCCAGCTCCTCTCCCAGCCCAGCAGCAACTCCCAGTTTTTATCCTGGGACAGCAGAACAGGGCTGGTCACACTTAGTGCCTCAAAGCAAACAACATCACTTTGTTCCTTTCCTTTTGCTCCGTACGAAACACACTGCAGAGGACTCAATTATAAACTAAACCCATCTTCCATCTGTGCTGTGCCACACCAAACAACTTATTAATGAAGAACAATTATAATTATTGACACAGAGGTAACTCCAGAAACTCCAACATATGAGCAGCTTGTATTTGGGAGCAGCTATATCCCACAAAACATCCTGTTCTGGGCACTTCAGGAGGATGCAAGGCTCCCTTTGCACACACACAGGACAACCCACCCTCACTCAAGCCTCTTCCTGGTTTCCAGTACCGAGGAATTGGCTCAAATCCCTCAGCACAAGGTCTAAGAGCCCTTCTGCTATTTCTGTGGTCATTAATTATGACAACTGGGTCTCTATCAGGGTTTCACAAGCTGGAAGGTACAACAGCTAATTAACGCTGTGCTCTCGGTCCCCACAACCTTCCAGCCGAGCCACAACTCTGCCAAAAGACTTGCTGGAGAGAAGGAAGGGGGAGAGAGGAAAAAAAATATAAAGAAAGACAGAAAATCATCTTGGCTCCCAGCCCAAACCTTTCTCTTTTTAAGATGCATTTCAAGAATCTGCTGGCTGGTAACATCCCCGAGTTACAAGGGAGGCTGCTTGTCAGGAGCTGACCTGAGCTGGATTTAATTGGGAGCCAGTTGGAGCGAGATCCAAAGGGCACCTTGGGGAGTGGCAGAGGATGGGAACAGCCACCACACGAGCAGAGAGCACCCTCTGCAGCCCCAGACAGAGCCTGGACCTGCAGTGGGCTCTGGGTTTGGGTTGGAGAGCCCGGGGCTGTTCACAGCTCCAGGCAGCTCCCAGGACAGCGGTGCTGGCTGGGGATTGACAGGCTGGATTAGCTGGGAGCAGCCAGTTGCTAATCCCAGCTCCTCCTCTGAGGCTGCCTGTTGCCTGGGGCACAACCACTGCCCTTCTGCTTCAAAATTCTCCTGCTCTGCAATATTTATCTCCTGCACGAAGTTGTTTTTTTCGGGGAAGGAATATATTAATAGAGGAAAAACAAATCAAATATTCTCCAGCAGTACTTCTCAGTAGAAAATATTGACCAGTTTCCACATCTAAGTATTATCAATATCCTAAGCCTTTAATTCCACCAGACACAAAATAAGTCCATTTGAGAGTTTCAGTCAATGACTTGGGAACATTATCATTCTTGCTAAATACAGCCCCTCAGGAAAACATTGACCATCAAACTGCACTTTCAGCTGGTTAAAACTCCCCAGGGCATTCCCACTCCCTCCTTCCACAGCCTGAGCACCTGCCACCTTACGGCTTCATCACCAGCTGAAAGGAAGTTTAATTTTTAATGGAGCAGCATGACCTTTCTCTCCCCTCCAAATGAAGTGACACATGTTCGCACAGAGGAAAACCAAACCACACCACGGCACGCTGAGAGTTCAAAAGGCAGTGAAGGCACAGAGAGCTCTTTCTGTGCTCTGCACAGGGCTGGCTCACAGGTTCATCTTCCCAGACAAGCAGAGCCCGAGCTTTGCTGATCCCTAGGTGTTGCTACCTATCAACACATCATCATTTCAGAACTCCTGGCTGCCTGAATACGAAAAATAATCCTCTTGTTTTCCTCCTACATATTTTAGCACTCCCCTCTGCCTCCTACCTGGCTTGTTACCAGCCTCTGCTGACCACATGTTGCTACAGCCTTTGGCTCCCTCACAAACTGAAATCTTTGGCTTTGATCCTGCAGTGAATCCAGCCCCACAGTGGGGGTGTGATGCTGTTGGAAAGCCAAGAAAGACCATGTATATATCTTTTTTCCTCCCACAGTTCAGACTGGGGTGTGTAAAACTGCCCAGTTTATGCCCTGGGAACCCTTTCACCAGCCCAGTCACCAACGCCAAGCAAAACTTCCCCTGCCTGGTGAAAGAAAAAGCTCACAGTGGGTAAAAAAAGGGTCTGGTTGTCCATGGCCTTGTGTCAGCCCCAGGAATGCATCCATCAGCCTGGAGTTCCACCCACAGCAGACCCACTGGCTTCCCCAAGCACACCTGGTGACCAAGGCAGGCTGAGCTGCCCAACACCTGGGAGCAGCACAAGTGACAGCTCTGCCAGGCGAGGCAGTGCCACCCCCGCAAGGGCACAGGCCCACGGTACCCAAACAAACACCCACAGCATTGCAAACACACCAGGATGTCCCTGGGCACAAAGGTGTTTTATCCAGGAAGGAAGAAGCCTTGAACATCAACTTTTCAGTCTTGAAGCATCTTCAAGCCATCCTCCCCTCACAATCCCTGCCACCGGTGGTTTCTTTGTTTGCTGCACAACATCACGAACATTTTTACCAGCTAGCAAACTTAAAATCCAATTGTTTTCTGCATGAAGTGAAGCCCAGTGTGCATAATGCCCTCTCCTTCCCTTGGAGTCATTTTTCTTCCTGCGTCTATGGGATCAGGAGCGTGGGCAGGCGCAGTCCCACGCGGACCCCGCTGAACGCCCGCAGGTGCTGAGCCCTGTCCCCGCCTCTCCCTGCGAAGGGCAGCGCTTCGTGTCTCACTGACACATCTGAGAATCAGCAGAATTAAGCTCTTGTGAAGTGTAATTATTATAATTATTCATAAATGTCATCGAGATGTGCCTGTGATCGCTGCTCTCTTTCACTTTGCAGTGGGGTAAGGGTGGCAGATGAATGCAGGCGCTGGAACACTCATTTTTCAGGCTCACTCGTGCCCTATTTTCTCCAGAACTTCCAATTACAGCACAAGTGCCTGATGAATCCCAGCCCTGCAGGGAGGAAGAGCAGCCACTTCCATGGCTGGGTCACCTCCACACAGAGAAAACACTGAAATGGAAGCACCAGCTGGACGTGTTGGGTTTGCCCCGTGTCGAGCTGAGCACAGGAACACACCACAGTGGTCACTTGTATCCTATACAGATATTTTACAGGAATAGGTATCAAGGGGGAAAAGGCAGTTTAAGCAGTTTGGCCTGCAAGTTTTAGATAGGCATTTGGAGAAATTCCAGCGAGGGAAAAGGCTGAGCACTCACTGCCATCCTCTACCTGCACTTTTCTCCATCAGTCACACAGTGGGAACAGGGCAGGGACACTCCAGCAGCTTCTGATTCCCTCCACTGCCTCTGCTTTCAGCCCCCAACATTCAGTCCCATGGCACAGGAGCATCCAACAGAGGAAATGCCTCCCTAGCACCATCACTCGGCTCTGGAGCTGTGACACAAATGCTCTGTCAGGCACAATTTGGTGAGCACAAAACAAATAACGATGTATGGTGGCGAAGCCCCTTTTAACAGCTGATTACACAGATAATAACCTGTTTGGTTTTAGGGTTTTTTACACAGATTAATAATCATAAACTCAGCAGGTCAGGCATTACCACAAGATGAGCAGCTCTGACAACAAGCACTGCATTTAGAAAGGATGCTTAATTGAAGCTAATTTCACTAAGTGACCTTAAAGAGCAATTTCCTTTTCATATGACAGAATGAGTAATTTTTTTTTTTTTTATTTAAGGCACAAACCTTCTATTTTTTCCTCCCTTCATGATTAACTTTGAAGTGCAAACTCCTGAATGTCCTTTTATCCAAGACTCAAAGGGCTGTGCACAGCAGAAGTTAACCTGCAAGGTTCTTGTCTATTTGTTCACATAAAGAATTGTACAGTCAGGTACTGAATACAAATTCTTTCCCTCAGAAATCAGAATGCCAAGGCCATCCAAAGATCACACTGGTGAAACCACAGTGAATTTTGATGAATCTGCAAATTACTGAATCTCAAGGGAAAACTGCAGCAGGCAGAATTTATCTGGACTGGCCTCCTCCTCGTTACCTTCCCGGAGCATCTTCACCTCTGCAATTGTCTTATTTCATGTATTACCCAGCCAAATGAGAGGCAGCAGAGCTGTTCCCTGCTGCTCCCTCCATTCCCTTCAGTTGCAGGATGGAGCCTGCACCGAATCCTGACTTTTACCCTGGACAAAGCCCTCCCCAGCCACATTTAATTTTAGATAAACAGGACCCAAGCACTCCACGATTCCGATTGATTTTGTGGAGTCTTTCAGACAAGAGCACTTGAGTCAGGAGGAAAGTAACTGAAACCGTGGGAAAGGATACTGGAAAAGGAAACAAACAAAACAAAAAAAAAGCCCCAAACCAACATTTAGACACGTTCTACTCTCAACAACAGCATCGGTTTCCTTAAGAGGAGCTCTCAAACAGGACAAGGGAACAGGCTAAGGCTGAAGCAGCCACTGAGACACTTCACTGGTGCGTGTCTAGACCAGAATGAAGCATTTCCAAAGGACTACTCAGCACTGAACCGAACACTTCCACTTCCCCAAGCAGGCTCTAACAAAGCACTTCCAAGAGCCATCAGTTCAGACTGTGTCTCCCTCTCCCAAAGCCTCTGGCACGACTGTTTAAAACAGTGACAAGAGCAATTCCGACAACTTAACGAGCCTATTAACAAAAACAATGTCTGTAATTCGCTTTTATTTGCATGGCTGTGACCACGAAAGGAAGAGGCAGTGCACTCACTTGAAATCAGCGTTTCCATTAGGGATAATCATTGCGGGAGCCTGCTCTCAATTAGCACCGATTCCGACCCAAGGACACCTTTTATGAAGGTAAAAAAAGTTTCAATCATCTAGACTTCTGCACAGTGTCAAAATGTAAACAAAAGAGAAAGGAGAGCTTGGAGGAAGATTCTCCACAGCCGAGATAACCAACTTAACAGAGGCAGTATGAACTAAACAGAAATCTTAATTTCCAACGCATAAACTCAATTGAACAAAGCACCCCCTTCATGTGCCCACTGAGACTAATTCTCACTTCCAGATTCGCTCTTTATTGCATTTTAAGGATGTCTTCCCCACTCTTATTGGTGCTTGTCTGTGGTACTACCACCTCTGAAATTAAATTTATCAAGGCACCATTCTGAATTTATCCATGAAAACCACAACAGTCTCATTCTTGTTTTTGAACCAGCATGGTCATATCAGAAGGGCAAGGTCCTTGTAAAGCAGCAAACTTCCCAATTCAGCTCCATCTCTAAATTATCCCACCTTTTATTATTTTTGCCTGCACGTTAGACAGGGATCAAGGAAAACATGGTATTAACTGCTGCTGCCATTCCATTAACATTAGTGGGGCTACAAGGAAAACAGAGGTGTGGATAAAGCCTTCAAACACACATTTCACCAGGAAAATTAATGGTTGTGATTGTTAGGTCGTGCCTTAACTAACACACATGCACAGTTTAGGTCCAAGGTGGGTATTGTGGCTCCTGGCATGATGCTGAACATTGCATTTCCTATTTCTACTGACAGCAAACAATTAATGTTTGCCCTAGAATACAATATTTAGGGTTCTGTTCACACAGCCCTCTGTACATTAATTACTGGCACTTAGGTTGGAGTCCCGGGAACCACATTCCTCAGCTGAAGGAAACTTGTGGAATTCCAAGAAAGTCCAGAGGTCAGTCTGCTTAACTGGCACGTGGTCCCAAATTTATGGCTTTCTACACTTAAATTATTTTTCCATAAAGTCACAGCAAACCCCACCAGGAAGTTCTCTCTCCAGTATACTTTAAAATGGTCACAAACATTCAAAGAAGTTACCAGCCCAAGACTTCTTGTTTGTCATAACTGTACCACAGGAGGGTTTCTGCTAAGATAGGGACCTTGGTTAAGGATTTTTGGGGGTTCTGGTTGCTTGGGATTTTTTTTTTTATATCCCTTAACAGTTTAGCAGTATCTGCACAAAATTATAGATATGAATTATTTTTTTAAAAAATTTTATAAATGGTTCTTTTCCTTATCTCAGCTCACTAACATAGATTGTACCTAATGAAATTAACACAACAGAAGTAAAAATACAGCATTAATTATGAACAGAGTCTACAGTTGTAGAAATTCTCAGTCCATGCATCCATGTATCAAAATGAAAACCAACTGGCAAGACAAAATATAGATATGTTTATATGAGATTCATTAAGGACTAATTTGTAGCAGCTTATTTGGCACTCAGTTGTCAAGAAAATCAGTTTTCATTTCCTGTTTAGCATTTGTTTGAAAAACTTGGGGATGTGATATGTCAAGATATTAAACCCCAGTAACACCTTAAAAGAATGAGGGGAAAAATGAAAGAGAACTTTTTAATAAACCAAAGTCACTTAATGTATAATTTTGCATATAAAGCTGAAATCTCTAATATAAAACAAACCCACAGATAAAACAAAAGCCTTTTTTCCAAATCCCACTTAATTGAACAGTGAGCTCCCAATTCAGATGAACATGAAATTGTTCAAAGGCCACTGAGGTGAAATGAAGGGGGTGCAGCCTCATGGCTGGTAAATGCTGATTAACAGATTAAGAGATGGAATCAGAAATGGATGTCAGTGTTACTGTTCTTTATCCTGCTACACCAAAAATTTCAACCAAATTTACACCTGTGTACATTGGAGAGGATTTTTCACCTCTTGGCAAATCAAAGAAATATGAGTAAGTGAAAAGCAATCATCTGTCAGCAGCAGCCTGAATAACTGAGGCCTCTCTCTTCAGATCAAATGTCAAAAGCAATACTTATATAGTTAATAGTAAAAAAGAGTAGCTATCCATGGTGCAGCTTGGAGAATGTCAGGATTTCTTGAAAAACTTGTCACAGAGCAATAATACTTCCCTTTAATGACCCTATAAATAGTGCTGAGCAGCCTTCTAAGATTATCTGACACTGAGTCAGACCAAAGAAGAGAGAAAAAGAAAAAAAAGTAAAGCATCAGATTCACAGAGGTACTGAAAACCCACAGGTCCTTGTCCATTAGCATCCCTCTAAGGTGGTTTCAAAATGCTTTTTGAAACTACATAAACGTAGCACTTTTAATTTCTAATAAAATAGTTCATATAAGTCTTATATGGCAAATGAACATCACAGAAGTTCATCATTAAAAGGGATCAATTTAAAAAGCAACCTCATGAGAGCCATAACCTACTTACAATTAAATGACATTGTTTAAAAAGCACTTGTAAGTTACTCAACATCACAAGACCCAAGAATCACTTTTTTCCCCAAATATACTTTAAGACAAAACTCCTCCTTGTGAACTCTCATGTCTTTCTGCTCTCATTAACGTGATGAAAAACAGGGCCCAGAAAAGGTTTTGAAGAAAAAAAATTCAGTAATTCCCTACGTGAAAAAAAAAAAGCTTTATCCCTCTTGGTACTCTGGAGAAAATACAAATGTGTAGCAACAAGAGAATTTTAATCACTGGCAGCATCCTTTAATCCACACCTTTGTAATGCTCAGTATATAAAAATCAGATGCTTCAAATTGCAGGATAACAGGAGTGGGTGAGAGAGAGGCTTTGCAGTGCTGCTGGTCCCATTAATCACATATTGATTGAACACTGAATGCTTTTTCAGGCTGCCTGACAAATTGGAATGGCTCTGGTAACCCCTCACTCAAATACATGTTCTGCCTCATTCTCTTGTACATCATTCATTAAATCTCCTGGGAACACACACAGCCTCTCTCTCCTGCTTGTCCTCACAGATTGCTTGCTGGATGTTCAGGTGCCCTCTCATCCCCCCATCAACACCTTGCTGATCTCACAGCAAAAACCTGCCGTGAATTTAAAAATCCCTTTCTCTATCCCTGTAAAAAAGATCCCCCCGGGCTGTTTTGCTGTGCACAACTGGAGGGCTGTGCTCCACGGGAGTTGTGACACTGCTCCTGGAGAGCAAAAGTGACAGCAAATGTCACAGGAGATGCCACCCTCCCTCCCCAGGGTTAACCTTGGGAGCTCCTACACGGTTACAACACGTGGGAGCTACTGACACGTAACCAGGCGAGTCTTTTTTAACTTGACTTTAAAGATAAGACATTAACATTGTGACTGTGCATAAAAAAAGGGGTGGTGAACGGTACTTTTCTAAAAATAGCCCCATGGAGTGTCTAAAAACACCTTCTCAGTGTTCCATGCCTGCTCTCTGCCCACCACACAAACATAACTGCGAGTATTTCAGAGTTTTATGTGGGCAGATAAAGTCAAGGTGAGTCAGTCACTGCCTGTTACATCACCTGTAACAGTTCTGGATTAAAATTTAGTTACTATGCCAGTAACCTTGCTTTCCTATTTGGTGGAGTAAGATTACAGTACATTTTCCCCAAAATAGACTGAATAAAACAGCTTAGGACCAGTGCTTCACGTCATGCAGGAGGATAAACACTGCAATATTATTCTGATAGTTCACACTCTCAGGCTATTTGTACTTTTAAAAGTTCTCTTTGTGCTCCCATCACAGATTTTCATCATTTTATGATGAAAATGCCATTGAACTCAAAAGAACTATTTGGGATTCTGGGAGGGAAGCCATGGATTATGGTCCTCCATGGATTATGGTCCTTCATGTAGCACTACCCTGAGGAAGGTTCAGCACCTTTCCCAACACAATTCCCAACAGTTCAATGCTGAGATGCTGAGCCAGAAGCTGTTTTCCATCATCAATATTTCACAGGCCTTGGGATGCCATCCTTCAGATGGCCATGGGCGATTTCTTCAAATTCTAGTAAAATCTATCATGTCACACTATAACCTGATCAACTTCCTTACAAAAAAATCAAAAACACCAAAACCAAAAAAGCCCAAAACAGAAGAAAAAACAAACAAACAAAAAAACCCCCATGGATCTGACAACTTAGGCACATGAAACAGATTAATAAACAAATGGTTGAGAAACAAGGAGCTGAGTGATACAGAATAAGGCAACATTTCCCACAGAAATACTTCCTCACATCTAATTGTTGAAAAATTCAATGCCAAATTGATTTCTCAGCTGTGCAGACACGATCTGCAATATAATCTACCTTAAAAAATATCACTCATTCAATACAGGAACTCAAATGTCTGCAGAACTAGAATATAGGAAAAATAATTTAAGGGACAAAACCCCAAACTAATTCCGTAGTGCATGGCAGAGTGAAATTAGGCAATTACATTCTGAAAGGGACATCTCAGAAGAGAATTGTTCCAATACATGGATTCTTGCATTTCCTTCCATTTCCAATACCAGATTTTTAACAACACATAAACCACGCTCAGGTGATCAAAGCAAGGGAAAAAAGCCTTTCAAATTTGGCATTTTTTTCCCTCCTGTTCCACATTCAGTTGGACTGAAGCAGCAGCTTCCTCCACCTCAACCTCTGCAGCAACTCGACCTCTTTTGCCTTTTCACACTTCCCAAGAGTGGTGCCTGTGCTGTTCCTCCTGGCAGAGCAGGCCTGGCACAGGGGTCAGATGCTGCTGTAGTCTGAGCCACGGGCAGCAAGGGCTGCTGCTGCTCCCCACTCCACGGTGAAGAAGGTGATTGTTCCAAAGAAGCCCACGACCACCATGATCAGGAGCTGCCACTGCAGCAGGAAGTAGTTGCTGTAGAAATAGGCAACTGCAGCACAGATGGACTGAGAGGAAAAACAAAGTGAAAAGATTATCAGTGGAGATTTCCAGGCTGGTGCTACTACAGAAGGATTATCAAACTGACACAGACACAGTTTAATATGAAGCTCTCAGAATGCTTTTGTAGTAGACAGACAATCTTAAGGCTTCATTATACCTCAACATATGTCTCGGCGTGTCCCACAACAGATTTAGTTTTTACTTGTTATTTAAACAGTGTTCAACTGCAGGAAATGAACACCAAACTCCAAAGTGTTTCTAGCATTGCAAGCTGGTATTTCAAACTGGAAAAAAACCTACCAAAATCTCTGGTATTTCAAACCACTTTGTCTAGAAACAACACAGACAAAGCTTTAAGATCACAGCCCAGAAAACTGTTTCCAGCATCACAAAACTATTTTGCACCAAAATTCAGGATGAAATAATTTGCAGAAACATTTTTCTCAGCCCACTAACAGCCTAACCCAGTATTTCAGTAATATCCCAACAATCCTACTTCCAAAAAGCTAAGTTAGGAAATACCTGAACAAACTTAAAGATGGCAAAGGCAGGAGCACTGTCCTCTGAATACAGGAATCCCAAAATACTGAGGAGCTGGGTGTTGAAGCAGCTGTCCCCCAGCCCCAGCAGGAAGCTGCAGAGCATGGCCACCTCTTTGCTGAAGGAGAAAGCAATTCCAATTTAAAAGCCATTCATTCAAACAGCTCACCCATCTATAAACTATTTCTGGCAGACGTATTTGGAAACTGAGAATGGAAGAAAGTTATCACACTTTTAATTTCCCTAGAAAAGAACTGGGAATGCCTGGCTTGGCAAAAAGAGTCGTTTCATCAGCTTTAATTTCTTGAATGCCAAGACTTCTAATACTGTTACCTGCAGTCAATTCTACACTGAATTAGAATCACTAAAAGAACTCATTTTGGTGCTTGGAGCCACAAAGCCCACACAGCAGTGATTAAAAGCTGAGCCACATGGTGAGTTCACAAAATCTGCAGGAATGTTAGAGAAATACCAATTCATTTGGCAGGAAAATGCTCCAGCTAAGACCAGTCACCTGCACAGGCACAAATGCTTAGAATTGCAAGTTAGCAGCTGGGTCTGCAAAACTGACAATATAGGATTTTCACACAAATTGGCAAAAATACACCCCAAAAGAAAGCTGTAATGATGAGATAAGAAAGCTTTCCCTATTGTTCCCCCAAAGACTGAGTGCTGTAAGGGACAGGCTGCAGTTAGACCAAGTGGAATTTGACAATAAGCACTGGAAGACTTTGGAAACCAGTGCAAAAGTGCAAGGCTGGTGCTCCCTGATGTAAAACAGAGCCCAAGACTGTTTTAAAATAAACTGAATTCTTAACACCTACTACAATAGATCCTGGTCTTGCTATTGTGCTTACATGTCAGAAACATCAGTTGTCAAGTGACAAAACTGCTATTATTCATCCCCAGGCTTTTTATTCTTCTGCCATTCAAGTTTCCAAATTGGGTGCACACTGGTGAAACATCTACCTTTAATAAAAACAGAATGCCTGAAAGCTTTTTCTAGGAAGTTAGTCACCACACAGAAAAAAACTTCAAGGAATTTTCCGGAGAGAAACAAGATGGTTATGTACATCCTGAGTTACAGCAGCCAAAGGGGAAAAAAACTCACATACCTTGGAATCATATAAGCAACTTGATCTGTTCCTTCCATAGGAGCGATGGGGGCATCATTTGGCATGTTGAAAAAAATTAAATAAAAGGCTATGAAGTGGACAAGGATGCCCAGCATCACCACGGGGTTCCTGCCAGAGCAACTCTTCTTGCTCAGCAAGCCAAAGATTCCTCCCCCTGCAGGAGCAGGAAAGAGGAGAGAATTGAATCAGAAGTGAAGATTTAAATGCTGACAATTTAAATTATAAATGTCCCCCCACTGGATAACAAAGACTGACTGACATGCAAACAGCCCCAAGGAGTTTGCCAGGGAAATGGGGCAGGAGATTGATCAGATGGCTGCTGATGAAGATATTTCACCTTTTAGCAAGTATTTAACCAGCAGCCAGTTTCCTTCAGTACTGCAACAGCACTAAGTGAAAATGGACAGCCTTGTGCTCAGCTCTTAATTGCAAAACCATGCAACTCAATGGATCTGAGCTGCTAATGAACAGTGGTTTTTTGTTAAACACCACAGTACTTGAGTCTACAGAAAAAAAGAAATATTTACTCAATGAATATTACTTGTATCCGAATTTATTCAAATATCACATCTCATTTAACACAAGCAAACTTTTTATAGAAAGAAATCCTTAGTGTAACCATTTATTCAAAAAATTTAAAATTATATCACTCAAGAAGTAATAGAAATGCAAACATAACACTATTTCAAAATAGCATTTAAAATAGCAAAATGGTGTCAATTCCCTAATAACACTGTAGCCCAGTGTTTCTCACATTTTAAGTCTGTGTATTCCTCCACAGTAATCCAAAGAGAATGCAGAATATTAGAATTCATAGGCATCAGATGTTGCTCTACATACACTTTACACAGTGTAAGGTATAATTCACAGTGCAGTCAGGAACCACAGTGCCAATTATACTGCTACTATTTCATTTTTTGTTCACATAATTATTGCTGGAAGCTCAAAACACACTGTTGAGTTAAATTTAAAAAAGAAACCCAAACATTTTGAATAACTACATCACCCTAATCCTTTTTGCTGTCAAAAGGAAGCAACTTTAGACTCACCCAAGATTTCTCCAACACCAATAAAAATACCAGACAGACCAATCAGGCTTTTCTCCTCACTGCCAAACCTATTCACAGCACCTATGCATGTTCCATACACTCCAGAAAAGAATGTTAACACCAAACCTTGGAAAGAAACCAAACAGAATTGACAGATCAATTTGATAAAAGTCATGAAAAAATCTTTATGTCTGAAGGCTGATTTCCCCTCAAGTACCTTTAAATCATATATTTAAATTAAGTGTGGGTAATAGAAGCAAAGAGGGAATTTTAAACTATGTCATTATTATATTCTTCTATACCAGTTCCCAAAAGCCACATTAGCAAAGTGTCACTAATTGGTGTCACAGGCACTCAGGTTCAGTGCTGCTACTCTTGACACAACTCCTATACACAGTTCATATTTCTACTTCTCAAGAACTCTGGAATTTTATCAAATGACAAATGCCATGTGAAATAACACAAAGTAATTGAAGAAATAAGGCACAATTTCAGTATAGGATTTTTTCCCCTTCAAGTCACGGCATTCCTAAAAGTCCCTGCATCCCCAAATACCAATAAGGAGCTAAGAATCCTAAAATGAACTTTTTAATACATACATAATGAATTTAAGCTGAGAAAGAACAACTGCTATTTGTTTAAAATCCTCTTCCTTTCTTTTCTTTCTTCCTATTGCCATTAGTGTGAGGAAAGGTGACACCACTGAGTCCAGCTAACATGACCAGCAGTATAAAAATACCAACTCAATAAAAAAAGTCTATTTAAAACAATGCAAAATGTTATACCTAAACAGAAAAAAAACCAGCTCAAAATAAAACTTTCTAATTTATATCCTTTGCCTTTTGGCTACAGCCAAACTCTGGTAGAGCACACCCTGCCCTGCCTGGATGAACTGCTTCAAAAACAGGGGTGCACTTGGAGCCTCTTAACCTGACCAGTAATTTTGGAATAAAAGCCCTTGCTGCCCTTACGGAATTTTCTGTTTTCCTACAGAAAGTGACAACACCGACCCAGATCCAGAAGATGGCAGCAGATATTTCTTCCCCAGTCTGGACTGATTTATTTCCATGCCACCTCTAAACCCAAATGTCAGGATATTCAGGTAAAACCTGACTGACTCCCTTCCCTTGTTATCTCGCTCCACATTCCCACTGCATGAAACCTGTAAGGGGAATTCAGGTGAGTTAATCTGGGTTAGCACAACACTGGAGATGCTGTGAAGTAATTTATAATCAGATTAGTGGCTGGAGCAGCCCAACTCCGGAGCTAATCCTGATATTTCTCTACCAGGAGCTGCTGTAAATTGCAATGTTTGTATCTTGTTCACATCTAAGTTTTCCTTTTCACCTGCAAGAGCTAACAATAGTTTTTCCTAATGGTGACTTAGAGCTTAGGTTCTGAAAGTGCATCTATTTTATAAAAAAACCTAACTTTATCATGAACAAAACTACATCTGAAGCCAAATAAGGAGCAATAAACCCCTCAAAAAACAATTCAAGGATTTTATAGTATTTTTTTTTTTGTGGAAGAATCACTTATATGGCAAAAATATGTTTTTATTTTACAACTCATACATTGGTCCAAGGATGGCAGACCAAGTTCAACAAAAAATTGTTAAAAAGAATAAGAACTCTTGCCAGAGCAAATACTATTAATAAAAGCAGTTGAAAATGGCTAAGCTGGTTCCCAATAAAATCAAGACTAAATTGAAGAGCATTAGGAATCTCCCATGCCTTAATGAAGGTGTGATGTACAAACATTCCCTTAATTCAAATGCAATACAACTGCATTAAACAATCTACAAACTATTGATAGTGCAATATCAAATCCTGTAAAAGCCAGCTGTGTAAATTTTGCTTAACCCTCACTTTGGGACCCAGAACTTCACTGAACCAGCACATGCAGATTTGGATGCACCCCTCCTCCTGCACAGAAACACTCCCCAGGACACAGAAATGTCACAAGCAACCCAAAATTAATTAAAATATCTAAGTCATGTTTGCAGAGACATGGGTTAAAATTCCAGTCTGGGGTTAAAACCCCAAGCAATGCCTTGCCACTGCTCCATGGTGAAACTCTGCTGCCTTCATACCTGTGTAGGCTGTTGTAACACTGAGGAGCAGCATCTCTTTGGTGAAGCTCAGTGTAATAGACTTCTCTGCAAAGAAATAATAAAGAAAATTAATAAAACTTCTGATAATACTACTAAGATATTCTACACTTACTTTTGCTCTTTGCTTAAAGCAAAAATCGGTTATTATACAAACTGTGTATTAAAGTTTTATTTACTGTTTATTACAGCAGAGTGCTAAATAAAACAACCCCAACCTGCCGTCTAGAAGAAATGTGGCATCCAAAAATCGTTTTTTGTAAAAATGCAGTGGGGGAAATATTAAAGAGGAGATACACAGTTTTCAATTATCAGACAATTTTCTGCTCACTGTATTTTTGTACTCTCAGTTCATGGCAACTGTCCCCTGAAAGGATAAATAGATTTTCAGTGAAGATCCCCACATCCTCACAACAAACTTAAAAGTCTCAGGCAGAACACATCAAGCTTCAAAGGAAGCTGCAGATGCTTCAGTTCTAAATTGTTAACTGGTATCAACTGGTGACAAAATCAAACAACATATGACCTCTTTTTATCTTGATATGTTTGTTGATTTTTATTTTTCAATTTCACACCGCCTTTCCCAAGTTGTAACCCGCTCCTTTTGTGCTCATCTGTACAAGGAAGCTGCTGTAAAGCAACAGCTTTGGATCTGAAAACACATCAAAGGAGGAACACTCCAAGTCTCTCCTGGACTACACGGGTATGTGATTGAAGTGGTTTGTACATGATCACGTCATCAGCACAGACAGAGAGCTGGGAAGGAGATGCCAGGTTTTGCTGAAGGAACTCTTATGTGAAATTGTACTTACTGAAGGCAGCCACTGCTCTCATCATTTTGTTTCGTGCAGACCTGGGTAAACAAATTACTTGGTCAAAATGGCAGAGAATAACAACACTTTATTGCTGTGCTGGAAGGCACCTTCATTTTTCAAACCTTCTGTACATTCTCTAGCCCTGCACTATACACTGGAATATGACAACGTATTTTTTAAAGTTTCTGAGATCTGAAGTAACCACAAAATCTATTTGCTGCCTGCACTAGTGAATGCTTGCTTAACAGAACCTTTCTTTTGAACATTTTTAGCTTTCAACATTTTTTCCACAGGCATGCTCACTGATGTTTTTCTAACATTTTCATTGTTCTTTAAATAAAGCAAAAATATTTAAGCTGATGCCTCAGGCAAAACTGCACTGAATCTGTGTAACTGTGCATTTCTAATGTATTTATCAGGGTGGCATATATATTTAGAGAAGGTAGGAAAAACATGTTCCAGTTTGTAAAACAACCTATGAAAAAGGAGTACTTTCTGCTTATTCCAGCCTTTCAACTGGGCTGATGAGGGCAAGATAAAAGTGTTTAATAATAATCAGTGGAGAAGAGGTGAAGGGTATCTTTCACAAGGCACTTGCTTATCGAAGGAAAAATTTCATGTGCAGTACTGAACTTCACCCTTGAGAATATGCCATATCAAGAACATTATTTCTCATATATTCTCATTGCTAAAATACAGACATTTTTCTACTAAATCTGTGAATCCTCCAGGCTGTTGATAACATCCATGTTTCCAGCACAGAGGGGAAGTGAATGCACAATGCTCCTCTGCGGAGCAGGAGCCCAAACGAGGAGATGAGACAACATGTTATTGCCATCAACACTTACGAGCTCTCCCCCAGGATTTCATTAGTGGAATCATCATCCCCTGGAGCTTTTGTGTCCTCTTGTTTCCTAATCAGAAAGAACAGAACTGTGCCCACAAGACTGATAACAGTCAGAGCAATGAAGACAGTTCTGCGATCGCTCTCTGTGGAAAAACAAACAAGAGCCGTAACTAGATGTGCAGAGGAGATTCAAACCAATCCAGCTACCTCCAAACAACTAACACACACATGCTACAGTGTTTAACACACACTAATTTTCTAGCTTACCTTCCACACGGAGCTGCTGGCAAACTCCTGTCTCAGTTTTATGGTGTTAATAAAATACCAGATTTTATAGCACCATAAAATCTCATCCGTTAAAGGCAAATTAAAGAGGTCCCTCGCATTTTCTGCCATGCAAAGGCTATGACCAAGAAGCAGCCAATTAAAGGAAGTGCATAAATTATTAGCAGAAATTACATCTTTGAAGACTTACATAATTCAGATGGGACATAAACTGCCCCAAACCCCTTCAGATTTCTAAAAGAAGCTCTTGACCAGCATCAGAACTATGAGCACCGTGACACCACAAACTCGTAGGCTGGGAAACCACAAAGGCATTAAAACCACCAAAACCTCAATAACTGCCACAGCAGCTGGAGGGGGCAACTCTGCTAAACAAGCTGGTTACTTCAGCAGAGTCCAGACACATCTAACACAAAAGCCACTCCCATTTACCAGTATTAAGCAGGGAAAAAAGCCAGTAACAGCAAATAGCTGTGACTGAATTAATGCATGACCCTGAAGATATTACCTAAGAATGTATTTACTTCTCCTTTAGCTCAACAGCAAATGCAAACTTGTCCTAAAAACAACTTGTGTATGATCACTGATCCAAAAAGAGAAGGTGTGCTTCACACCTTGAGATGCCTGTAATATTTTTATATAGGTAGTAAAAAAAGATTTGATTTTTAAATGCTGTTAGACCATTTGATATTAAATTTTTTTAATAAAGAAGAATCTCAAGACATTTAAGATGGAGGGAAATGTAACAGCAGAACTGCCTCATAGTTAATTGCTCTATTGTGTCATTAGCAGAGCAGTGAAGTTTGGAATGCACAGAATTTGAGGACCCTCCCCCCCACGTTCAAAGTGTCTCCAGTATTTCCAATAACACTTAAGCCTTTGTGCTACAGGTGAGGGAATGCAGAAGATGACCTTTAAAAAGTAGCTGGTGTTTCATTACCAAACCTGTATCTGTGGAGAACCTGAAAAGATGGATCTGTCAGAAACAAGAAGTGGACTGTTCTTTC
Organism: Edolisoma coerulescens; assembly: GCA_013397115.1. Lineage (NCBI taxonomy): Eukaryota > Metazoa > Chordata > Aves > Passeriformes > Campephagidae > Edolisoma > Edolisoma coerulescens. Next base: position 330,095 of record VWZW01004158.1, on the reverse strand, counting down.
TGTTCTGTTATTTCTGAAGCCTGATAATTATCATTTAAAAGTCAACATCTTATTCCTGATTGACTACAGCAGAATTATCCTCATCCATTAAAGGTTAAAAGAATTGACCATTCTAGTAGATATTCTACATTAGGACTAAATAAGGAAAATTATCAGTCATTATAGAACAGGAAAATCAAACGTATCTGTTTACAGAGCACTCATTTCCCAGCAGTGCTCATTTTTGGTTATTAAAATCTGTTTTCACCATTGCAGTTTTCTTAGTGAATACCCCTCAATTTGCCTGGTTTAAACAGTCGCCAGAAATCTTTGCTTTAAAAACACTTGAGTCTCAACCACTGCCCAGCTTAAGAACATTAATACAGTCCACTCTTCTTCAATTCCTGCTCTTTGCCAATGTCAAATGGAAAACACTACAGTATTAATTACAATCCCATCAGGAAGTTCATCTCATAAACTATACCAAGAAAGGAAGAGAGCTCTTTCTCCACTCTCCCAGCAGTGCTGCCCCATCTCAGCCTCTGCCTCCCATGCTGCTTTGTGCCAGCACAATTAGTGCAGCCATGAAGTAAACTGGGATGGTTTTCCTTTATTTTCCTTTATTTCATAGCTTAATCAATCTCCAGTATGATTTAGGAGGACACTCTCCACCAGGAGCTTACTTTGGAATAGGATAGTGTGTATAATATTACACATAAATCCAGAACACCTACCCCCCAAACAGGTGTATTTTGGCACAAGTGTGTCTGCACAGGGAAAATCCCAGAGCAGCTACTGGGGAAAATCTCCAAGAAGAGACTATCTACAATAAATTGGGGGGGAAAATAAGTCTGCTGTTGTAGAAGCTTCCTGCCACTTTGGAGTTCATGATTTCATCTGTTTATTCATGCCATTATATTTAAAGGTTGGCCATATAAACAAGCAGTACCCACCTGATATGTGAGTTTTTCCTTGCCAAGCAAAGTATATATACAGATTTCCAAAAATCAAGCTGTAAACAAAAAGAACAAAGGTCAACAACACATTCTATGAAAAAATTTGGCTTGTAGCACCACAGTAGTACTATTCTATACAAAAATAAACAAGGCTGTGCAATTGTGAAAGAAATAAAGACATGAGTCACTCTCCATGCCAGCTTCTTCTATATAAAACCTCACACAAATTTGAGGATTCTGCCCCATAATGCTGGCTATTCATTTTCATCAATCAAGGCACAAGGTGGTGGCAAAAATGAGGAAACCTGCATCTAAGTTGCTTCTAATTTTGGAAAGGTATAGGTTAGAAAGCTGACGCATTTCTAGAGGTGATTTTGTAATACTTCCTTTCCTGTCTTGTCTGAAGTATTGCTTCAGCTCAAGGAAATTCTGTCCCTAACTACCATTTCCCAAAATACAGTCATTCTGAATGAATGATTTAAAAGAGTTTTAGAGCCAATTTTCCTTATATTAAGCCATGCATTTTACTCACTGTAAAACACACAATCAGCTGGGTTTGTGGAAATTGCTACCCTGATAACATACTGAGGGGTTAATTCTGGAACTGAAAACTTTAGGAACATGAGTATGCCCCTGGTTCAGGCTGATGCTCTCCCAAACCAGGATCCCATCCCCACAGCAGCATTAGCAATGCAGGCTCAGCACCCTAAGCATTTCTGCAATTCACTCCCTGGTTATCTCCCAATATTCAGAACTGCTGCATTAGAGGTGGTAAAAGGGATCTCTCTCCAGGAACCATTTGTGCACCTGTCTCCCACAGCTTTTTTTGATTCCTTTTTGACCTTGCTGACACAATCCTACTCCACACACAGTCCTGTGGCTGCAAGCTCCAAAAGTTTAATCACCCACAAAGCACTCGATGTGTTTCAAACCAGTCCTCCTCACTCTCACCAAGTGACCCCAGTTCCAGCACAGCAGCATTTGGTGAGCAGCAGTTCCACACTCAGCTTCCCTGCTGCCCTCGTGTTTGGGTAACACATTGGTATAACCCTCCTCAGCTGCTGTTCCTCCACAGGAAAGAGTCCCAACCTTTTCAGTCTCTCTTCAAGCCATCAGCTCTATCTTCTTGCATCATTTTATTATTTTTCTCTATATCCTAATGGCATTACACTCTCATGAGAGGCATTAACTATCCCTGCACAAAACACTTAATGGTCACAACACAGCATTCACTGCCTTGTTCTCACTGCCCTTCTCAATGCTGAGCTTTTTGTTGACTTTTTAGTCAAGCAGCACTCCAAGTATAATATCAGACTGCCATCAAAAACAAGTACAAGATCCCTTTTCTGGCTTCTGACTGCCAGGTCTAACTTCAGTATCTTCACCTCGGCAGCAAGAACCAGCTTCTCCCTCAACAAAGGACACAAATTAGCACAGCCCTCCACAATCAACAAGATTGCTGTTACATCCCTCAAACGCTCCCCTAACAGAAATTTATCTTTTTAGCACCTCAAGAGCAGAGATTGCAATACCCAACTTTCTTTCATTCCCTGTTGTGTAATGCACAACACCAATAAAAATGTTGCTTCCATCTCTCCTTCACGCTGACTGCAGGGTCCCAGGGGAGTATTTCTGGATGCAGTCTCCCATTTATAAAAAGATGTAAAAACCAGAATGTGTACACAACCAAAAAAAGAGAAAAATTAACAACTAAAGCTTACCTGAACTGTAGGAGTGCCCAAAATATTCCACTGTTCCTTCCAATGGTGTTTTCATCAGAATTTTCAGTCAAGCAATTTCCCTGGGCTGTCCAGAGGACTGAAACAGACAGAATATATTGCTCAGGAAATAAAAATATTTTAAAGGTCTATTCAAATCTCATAAAAAAACAGTCAGCAGAGTAAGAAAAATGCTTACCAGCAGCTGCAATGCCAATAAGCACAGAGGCAGTGTAGAAAGCCCATGTAGCTGGTTGGATAAAGACTGCAATGTACAGGCTGGAACAGAACAGATCAGTTCACTGGCTTCTGACTTAAAGTGGACAATGCTCTTTAACAATCAGATACCTCACTTAGGTGCTTCTAAATCAGCTACTCTCTCCTAAGGGATGTCGAAAAACAAGTTGTATGGGGAAAACCTTTCTACCCTTCTAAGAACACAGAATTTTTTTTATACAGTTATTAATTTGAGACCATAACCTCAATTCCACAGTCAGCAAAGTCTGGAAATGCTGTGGAAAAAAAATGTGCTGTTTCCAGTAGTACTCTGTAGTTACACATCTGCAGTATCTCTGTGAGATGTTTTTCTTAGCCAGTACCATTTCATGTATGGCACAGGAGCCTTAGATGTGAAAAAATGAAAGAAATATTTCCAAGGAAGCAGGCAAAACCTCAAAATTAATACTTACCTGTAAAACACACCACTAACAACCATGGAGAATTGAGGTCCTACTATTGCAACCAGTGAAGGGGATATAAGATTTGATGCAGACAATACTCCATAAATAATGGACATGCTACAAAAATAAAAAAACAAAGACAACTAAATACTTAAAATAAAATATAGGCTATCAGTGCAACTGATTTAAGAGTGATCATGGATTTCAAAATATTCAGTTAAGTACATACATAACAGCAAAACTTTGATGGTCAAACATTTCCTTACTTTCTTCTGTTCCCTTCACCCACTGCACTGCACGTGGGAATGCAGGAGTGTACAGTGTTCCCTGGATTGCTGAGCAGAGTCCCAGACTATTGCAGGCAATGACACCTTGTAATTTACAGCGTGCATTTGTCAAACTGCCTGAACAGCAGTTATTGTATTTTGTACCCTGTACGTCTAGAGGAGAATGTTCTAGAACCTCATTTATCTGCCAGTGAGGTTTTCACCTTCTGCCAAATACACCACAGAAATTTTACAGACATATTTTGTGCCAGTGGAATTTTTAGTTTAAACTAAGACAGCAAACCCTTCAAAGGAGCAATCAGGTTTTTCTACATGACGGATTAATTTGGCATGCAAAAGGTCCCTGATCATGCCTGACGAGTTTGACTCTGCCAGTGCAACAAAGAGAATGGCTTTTTGTGGCTTTTGCTTGTCTTTCTGACTGCTCCTTTCACATTTATGTTGTATTTCCTGAGAGCTGATCCACACCACCTGTCCTATACAAACACAGAGTGTGCAAGGGCAAACAACCAAGGCCTGAGTCAGCAGTTTCATTTATTTTTAAACTTTCACCTTCTTCGCCTCCTAAGGTAAAATGCTGAGAATGTGATGATAGTGGCTTTTCTCCCTATAAAGAAAACATGCAAACCAGATATGTAGTTCAACTGGAAATAATTCAGAGCAGAACTGTGAGAAGCCTGTTTTAAACTGCTTTAAGTGTGTCAATAAATTGTGAAGTCAGCAGAACACTGCAATCTCTTGAGAGTGTCTCTCTGCTGGATGAAACTGTAACTAAGTTCAGCCTGCAAGGAGCAAAGTAAGAAGAAAATCTGTGTAATTACCTCGTGTAGCCACTGCCATGAAAGTCTGTGTTGTTTAAATTCGTGATAACAGTTTGCTGTGAGGAGAAGATCATACACTGTAATATGTTAGAATCTATCTTGTATTTTGAGAACACCTGCATCAGTTTGAAGTCAGAATCAAACATTAGAATTATTCATTAATATACACTACAAAGTACTTAAAAGAATTTAAAATGTTAATTACAACTCACACCAGCTCCACAACAAAGATGCAGGAGATACTTGGCAGGGAAACATCTATGTTTGAAGAAGAAATTAGTACTTTATGATTAAATCATGATTTCATAAGAGGCCTAAAATACTTCACAAAACTTTTGTTTCACTTAAGACCTCTCTTACATAGACAGGCATGACTATCTTAGTTTTAGAAGTGGGGAAAAAAAAGAAGTTTCAGAATAATCTTGACTTAACTATGAATCTCTGATAAGAATTTCCATTCTTCTCAGCTTCCCGTTATTTCCCTGTTCCTTTTTTTTCCCCTTGAATCAGCTTTAGTGATCATGAGACCATGTAGTTAGTTGGACTGGCAGGCAGATCTGACTGAAAGTCACTTGCTAAGACTTTTATGACAATGAACTACATGACTGCAAGATCACAAAGTCCAATTCAGTGAGGTGCTGAACTCATTGCAGAATTTCTGAGATCGCTGGGCTGCACTTAAGAGCTCACATAAAGTATCACACTGCACTAGGACTTACAAAAACCACCTCAAGTAGTTATTTCTGTAGTGCAGTGAAGGACATTTATCTGTCTGAACCCAGCAAGGATCCTTCTTGCATGCAAGAAAAGAGCTGTAAGACCTGTGGGCTCGAGAGGGATGTTGAAATCTAACTGCCCTGCAGGCACAGAACTAATAATACTGAAAGCAGCTCGGGAAGTTAAAGGGCTAAGCCTGGCAGTAGCAGGAGTCTAAAAATTTAAACAGTAACAGTAAATTTGGATTATGCTGTGCTCAATTTTTGCTCTGCAAAGAGATACTAAATAGCAGAAAGAACTTCTTCAGCTGGAAGGTGACTTGGCAGTTTAGCAACTGTAGAAGTCTATTTGTCAGGTGTTATCCTCATACTCCCCCTCAATATCTAAGTTCGTTAGATTATGAAAATCTAGATAATAATAGCATGGTCAATAATAACTTAGGCAACTATTTTGAAAGGGACTATACAGAATATGGAATATAGAATATGCAAGGTTCAGTGTAATTCAATTGTTCCACATCACAAGTATCTAAGCAGACACTATTTTAAGTTCACTAAGACACTATTTTAAAGTTCAGACATTTTATAAGATTAATTTTCTACTTTCTAAGCAATCAGGCACAGTTATATACATAGCTACACTATCTTAAATAACCTGCTAAATTATTTGGTTAAACACATTAATGTAGTTAAAACTAAACCAAAGGAAGATAAATGTCAAAGTATCTTGCACATTAGAAAATCCAAATAAGAGCACACAAAAGACAAGCCAGGATAAATAACTGGGATAGAAATGTGGCACATTTTGAAAGTCACACCTACCGCAATATTTCCACAGGATTGGAAAGCAGTGAATATAAACATAAATGAGACTCCCAAAATAATGATGTTGAAAAGCTTTTTCCCTTCAGAAGACATTTTGTGTTTTCTTCCCAAGTCCTCAGCTTCAGTCTGGAAAAACTCTTTTTTCTTTTAAAAGTTTCCTCTTAACCTCTGTTTAAAAAAAAAAAAAAGCAAAAAGAATAAAAGAAAGCAAGCTTCGTAAATGATGATTACTTATTAGCTGCTACAAAATACCGATTAATCAAGAATTCTGGTAACTCTTTTAAATAATGTGCAAGAAAATCGGTAACTTAAAAAAAAAAAAAGGTCTGGTACAAAAGGTAAAGCCCAAGATTCCCTCTACCTGTTCCCATGAAGTTAACAGGGCTGACTGCAGTGCGTTACTTCATGACATCCCTTTCTCCCAAAGGAGCAGTTTTCCCAACATCGAGCAGGTTAATCGGCTTAGCTTCTTGTCATTGTTGAAATCAGATTTGTGGTCCCCGGCCTCTCAATCACCTGACGAAGGAAAGATGAGCCACTCGCACCCACGAGTCATTTCCATGCACTGCACAGGAAATAAGGAACATTTCGGTGTCTCCATCAGCTGACCCAGCCCTAAAAGCCCTTGTGCACTATGGGAAATGCAGTTTTAGCAAAGCAACCTTTTCCTACTTAAAGCGGTGAAAGTCTCCCAGTCGTTAAAATAAAATTATTTGTAATAGTTTTTGAGAATTGTAATTTCTATCCACTAAATAACACCTGGAAAGATTAAAAAAAATCCAAAACAACAAAACAACAACAAAAAAAACCCAAAAAACAAACCAAACCAAACAAACAAAAAACCAAACAAAAAACCCAAAACCACACACACAAAAAAACCCCTCACAAACCAAACCAAAAAATAAAAACCCCACACAACTACAGAATCACGGAATCACAGAATGGTTTTGATCGAAAGGGACCTTAAAGCCCATCTCGTCCCACCCCCTGCCATGGGCAGGGACACCTTCCACCAGACCAGGGTGCTCGAAGCCCCCTCCAAGCTGGCCTTGAACACTTCCAGGGATGGAAGTGATACCATTAATCCTTTACTTCACAATATTTCTAAATAGTAAATTTAAGGTCAATTGATCCTCGAGGAATGAAGATCTCTGTTAAAACATCAGCAAAACTGAGAGAGGATCAGCCATTGACCGAACGGCCACTCTTTCCTGTTACCATCCTTTGTCTGTTCTGTTGGGCCTCTGGGATTGGAGAATTCAAATAAATCAGTTCTACTTTAATGCTGGCCAAAAAGACAGAGAAGGAAATGCAGAATTGATTGAAGTTAATGACAAATCACCACATTTTACCTCTGCTGTCTACAGTAGAGGGTTTAAAGAAACAGAGGTCTCAAACAGAGAAAAGGATCTTAGCCCAGGAGTTAGAAGGGCTTGATGAGAGAGTTTAAACTAGATTTGAAGTGGGATAAGGTTTGCTTGACCAACCTGATTGCCTTCTATGATGAAACAACTGCATGGATGGATGAGGGGAGAGCAGTGGATGTTGTCCATCTTGACTCCACTCCAGCAAGGTTTTGAACATTGTGTTTCACAACACCCTCCTGGGGAAACGCTGGACATGTGGGTGGGACGAGTGGGCACTGAGGTGATTGAGAACTGGCTGAATGGAAAATCCCAGCCATAATCAGTGGTACAGGGTCTGTTTGGAGACCTCTCACTAGTGGTGTTCCCCAGGGTTGTTTAACTCCCTCATCAATGACTTTGATGGGGGGTCGATGCCTCCTCAGCAAGTTCACTGATGGCACAAAGCTGGGAGGGGTGGCCGATAGCCCAGAGTGCTGTGAGCCCTTCAGAGGGTCCTGGACAGGCTGGGAAGAAGGGCAGAGAGGAACCGTCTGAAGTTCAGCAAAGGCAAGTGCAGGGTCCTGCACCTGCAGAGGAACAACCCCAGGCACCAGCACAGGTCGGGACTGACCGGCTGGAAAAGCAGCTCTGTGGGGAAAGAGCTGGGGGTCCTGGTGGCCAACGAGCTGTCCGTGACCAGCACTGTGCCCGAGGGGACGAGAAGGTCACTGGTGTCCCGGGGTGCGTTAGGAGGAGCGTTTCCAGCAGGTCAGGGAGCGATGCTGCCCCTCTGCTCAGCGCTGGCGAGGCCTCCCCTGGAGCAGCGTCCAGCTCTGGGCTCCTCGGGATGAGAGAGACACGGAGCTCTTGGAGAGGGTCCCGTGGAGGGCCACAAAGATGATTTGGGGACGGGAGCATCCTGTCCTGGGGAAAGGCTGAGGGTGCTGGGGCTGAGAGGGGCCCTCAGCCCTGTCTGTCCCTGTCTGCAGGGAAGGGGCCCAGCAATGGCACAGGAGGCCATGGACAAAAAGTGATGCCCAGGAAATTCCACCTGGACATGAGGCAGAACTTCTTCCCTGTTCAGTGACCAAGCCCTGAACAGATTGTCCAGAGAGGGTGTGGAGTCTCCCTCACTGGAGATATTCCAGAGCCATCTGGACACAATCCTGTCCCCTGTGCTCCGGGATGGCCCTGCTGGAGCAGGCAGGTGGGACCAGCTAACCCCACTGTGGTCCCTTCTAACCTGACCGTCCCGTAGTTCTGTGAAATAAAATCCACACCCCAGCTATAGTTACATATATTTAATACATGTATTACATGCTTTTTAAATTCCCAAAATGTATTTTTTTAAATGTCAGTGTTTTTCAAAACAGCACGCAATTTTCACTTGTGGAGGAAAGTCAGTGTGATTATTCAGAGGCTGCTGTACAAAGATGCAATTAAAATATCAATGTGAGGGGTGCTAACACAAGTAAAGTTCTCTTCTTCCTTTTTGATATTATTAATTTATAGTAGCAGAATTTTAAGATTCTCTAGGAATAGTGTCCCACTCATGTCTTTTTCCCCTTGTGCCAGTACGAGCTTCCATCCTGCTGCACAGCAAACTGGGCTGGTGTGCTGGAACAATTCCTTTGGCAACAGCAGCAACGTGTGCTGAAGTGACTGAAACTGGGAGGAACCTCCTCTATCATTTCAGGGAAATCACTCCAAAGATAAAGTTCAAATTTCTCCTTTCTCCTTTCAGCAGATGAAACACAAAATTTTTTAATCAAAATTCTCTAAGAAAAATAAAAAAAAGAACAATCATGAAGCAATATAAAACGTGAAACCAGTACCAGTTTATTTGATTTCTGAAGTCATTTGTAGCAGGAAACAAACTGTTGCTTCTGTATTTGTATCCGCATCACCGCTTATTTTTATACTTCTTCAGTGCAAAAAAAAAAATCAAACACGATTATAGTAAGACTAAGGATTTAAATTCTAATACTGAAATAATTTTTCTTATCGATACTGTCATTGGATGAAACAGATCAGTAGAAGATAATCTCATTTCTATTCTTTTTTTAACCAAGTATTATGAAACACCTGGGTAGAAACTTTTAACAGTGTTGTGAGAGGAGAACCAGGTATTACAGTTCAGAAACGGAGCTTGGACATTTTATTAGTGCCTGAGGTGACAGAGCAACAACTTTTGGGGTGGGAGAGCAGCTTTCACGATATTCCCTGAACTCTGGGAAGTCGCTTGTCACCCTGACACAAGGGCTGTGCAACTCTTCTCCCTTGTTCCTCCACAGCACGAACTTGCAAAGCGGGCCGGTGTGAGGATGATTTTAATATTTCCCTGCTCGGCTTCCACAGGCACCGAGGATCTGGCGGAGACCGCCTGGGCTACAGCGCGGATCCATCGTGGCACATCCAGAGCTGGCGGGGCCGAGGAGGCTTCCCCGGGCACCGCTGCCCGCAGGGGATGAAGGAGAGCCCGCGGAGAGCCCGCTCCGGGCTGCCCGGCCCCTCACAGCCGCCACAGGCACACAGCGGAGCGCGGGCAGGAAAGGCAGCGAGCTCCCACAGCAGCTGCTCCGGGAGAAGCGCCCTCACAGATCTCTGGCCGAGCGCCGGTTCCCTCACGGAGCTCCGACCCCATTCCCCTCACGGCTCTCCCCTCCACGTCCGCCATTTTAAACCGTCCCCGCCCGCCCGCGCCACAAGAGATTCTCTTCACCATCGTTCTTTTTTCCCGTGGCGGGGGTTTCTCGCCCGTCTGTCCCCCTCCCCCCGCACACACACACACACTGCTGTACCCTTTTTTTTTTTTTAATTGTTTTTACTATTGTTTGGGTTTTTTTACGATTTTCAACACACATTGTTCAAAAATTTCCCCGCCTCCACCGAGTCCTTCCGGGTCACGGCGGCGGCGTTTCAACAGCTACTTTCCAACCACAGGGCGAATTATTAATTTAGAGGCGGATTTCCCGCGTTCCCTCCGGGACCACCTCGGGGAAAAGAAGGAAAAAGGGATCGGGGGTCGCTCCCGCGGCGCGGCGGGCGGGGCGGTGCCGCGTTCCCTTCCGGGGCGCCGCCGGCCATTTTGTGGCGTTAAGCCGCGCGCGCGGGCGGTTCCCCCTCATTTCCTCGTCGCGGCGGGACGGGGCGGCCGCTCCTGGCACTTCGCTCCGGCCTCGGGCCGCCCCTCGGACCCTGAGGTGGGTGCTGCTCCCTGCGGAATCCGCGGCTTTTCCCTATGCGCTGTAGCTCTCCTCCTTTTTGGACTCGCCCTGCGGTGTGAGGCGCGTCGCCCTCAGGGCCGCGCCGGCTGCTGACCCCCCTCAACCCCTCAGGTTTATTCTCTTCGGCCGCCGCCGCCCCTCAGGGGCTCCTGCCCACCATGAGCTACGGCCGCCCGCCGCCCGACGTGGAGGGCATGACGTCCCTCAAGGTGGACAACCTGACCTACCGCACCTCCCCGGACACTCTCCGGAGGGTCTTTGAGAAGTACGGCCGCGTGGGCGACGTCTACATCCCCCGGGACCGCTACACCAAGGAGAGCCGCGGCTTCGCCTTCGTGCGCTTCCACGACAAGCGGGACGCGGAGGACGCGATGGATGCGATGGACGGGGCGGTGCTGGACGGCCGGGAGCTCCGCGTGCAGATGGCCCGCTACGGCCGCCCGCCCGACTCGCACCACAGCCGCCGCGGGCCGCCGCCCCGCCGGTACAGCAGCAGCGGCTACGGCCGCCGCAGCCGCAGGTGAGCGCCGCGGAACGGGCAACGGAGTTCGGGCAGTAAGTGAGATGTACCTTAGCTATGCGCCTGTGCAGTGGGACCCGTTTGTTTTCATGTTGGTTGCCTAGAGAGGTAGTGAGGTCTCCGTCATTGAACCGTATGGACACAAACCTGGGCCATGTGCTTTAGGACGGCTCTGCTTAAGCAGGGAGGTTGGACCGGATGACCCACTGTTGTCCCTTCCAACCGGAGCGATTCTGGGATTCTGTGTGCTTTTCCCAGTGAGTTTCGCGGAGGGGCTGGGAAGAGGAGGTGGGGGTTTACTAGAGGTTTACTAGCAAAGGCACGTGGGGTTCCCTCGGAGTGGAAGGGTTTCGCCCTGTAGTAGATTTAGCCCCCGGCCACTCGCTCTGAACAATGGCGCCCTCGTAACACTCATTTTCGTGCCCACGTGCGTCCTGTTCCGCCTTCCCTGTCCCGCAGCCCTCGCTCCAGTCCGTGCGTCACCCGTGAGCAACTTTTAACGCGCCCTTTTTTTTTCTTTTCTTTTTTTTCTTCTGGTATGTTTTAGCCCTAGAAGACGCCGTCGCAGCCGATCTAGAAGCAGGAGCCGCTCTAGGTCCCGCAGTCGGTCCCGCTACAGTCGATCCAAATCCCGGTCTCGCACACGCTCTCGGTCTCGTTCCACCTCCAAGTCCAGGTCTGCCAGGAGATCCAAGTCAAAGTCCTCATCTGTCTCCAGATCCCGGTCCAGGTCAAGATCCCGGTCCAGATCTAGAAGCCCTCCCCCTGCCTCAAAGAGAGAATCCAACTCTAGATCCAGGTCTAAGAGCCCTCCCAAGTCTCCGGAAGAAGAAGGAGCTGTATCCTCCTAGGAACATGGTAATGTACCTCGGGGTCAGCACAGGATGCATGTTACTTTATTAGAGCACTTAGGTGGGGTGTTGGGTAGTTCTTGGAACATGAATAGCCTGAACCAAGTGAATCCTAGTGGGGCACATTGTTAGTAGTTGGTATTGGTTTTTTTTTTCTTGAGCAGTGCTTTTTGGTTATTGATTTAGGGAAATAATTACTGAAGGGTTTTCTACGGAGAAATTTTTTTTTTTAACAGAGAAAATGTTTTATTGCAAGATTAATGCCTTGGTTTTAATAAAATATTGTATGAGACGCAACCTATGATGAAAATGACTATTTCTTACTGTATTTATCCAACATCTGCATTTTCCCCTTTAAAGCTGCGGTCTCCTGTTTGCTAAAAGAATATTGGCCAGTATTGCAGATTTTAACTGATTTGGCTGATCCTCCAGGGACCAGTTTCTGTGGGCGTGTGTTGGAGCAGGTTTGTCTTACACTGTTAAAGATACACTATCCTTTTAGAACGGAAGATCGGTTCAGTGGCCGTTGTACTGACTGGAGGTAATAACTGTCCTAGAAAAGTGGCAAATTCCTTGCAAGAGAAAACCACGGAAACTAGTTTTTCCTCAAGTCGACATGTTGAAGAGGCGTCTAAGGATACACCGGGTGGGGAAAGGATAGTGTGTCTTTAACCCTTCAAACTGTTTGGTCCTGTTTTTTAAAAGGAAAGGGCCTGAGCTAGCTCTGGAGTTAGGTAATTGTAGCAAAATTAGTCACATTTTCGGTTTTGAATGCTAATTAGAGTTTAGTTAAGTCTTTATGAAGAAGTATTAGTTTTGTAACTTTTATAGAACTTGGAATAATTGAGTGTTGAACAGGCTGAATTGAAATTAATGGTGGCTTGATCTACAGCCTGCTGCTTATTCTCCTTTGTAACTAAATATTTTGACCGAACCTTACATTTGGCCTCTGAAGTAAAGCAACACACGGGGGGAGGTGGAACACTGTGGAAATTCCTAAAACTTAATTAAATTAGGCAAAGCCAGTTGAAACACAACTAGAAGTATCCCTGAAGTCATCCACACCCAAAATAGACAAGGTAGAAACCTGGCTGAACTTTTCTCTCTTCAAACCTAGATGCTTCAGCTAAATGAGAACCCACATAAAGGACGCCTTTGGGGGGAAAAGATCGCTTGAGTCTTCAGCCCATTGGAGAGACCCTGGCCGAGCAACCAGCTGTTGAAAAGGTTATTTTGTAACATTTTGTCTAACTTTTTACTTGTTTAAGTTGCGCCTCAAGTGGCAGATTTTACATTTTATGTGCCATTTTGTTGCTGTTATTCAAATTTCTTGTAATTTAGTGAAGTGAACGACTACCGATTTCATTATTGGCTTGGATATTTGAGGTAAAACTTCATTTTTGTTTATATAGTGCTGACTTCTATTGGAAATTGAAAACTGATGGTAACTTGCTGCCTCCAGTTTCATACTGAGGAATCATGCAGCCATTATATGCCGATAGCTAACTGTCAAAAAGTATTCTCAATTTTGTCTTGATTCCTTAAATAAAATTCCGCAAAACTTCAACTTGAAAAAAACAACTTACTGTAAATGCTTTTTTTAAAAGAAAGAACAACTTTGACTTAAAATAGCATCTTCAAATTCAAATTGGTAGAAATCTTTTCAGGTGACAGTTGATATTTGCAAGGATTGTTTTATCAGACTCAATTCTAATCTCTTCTCTTATGTATTTTTGTGCACTAGGCGCAGTTGTGTAGCAGTTGAGTAATGCTGGTTAGCTGTTAAGGTGGCGTGTTGCAGTGCAGAGTGCTTGGCTGTTTCCTGTTGTCTCCTGATTGCTCCTGTGTAACGATGCCTTGTCGTGCAGAAACAAATGGCTGTCCAGTTAATTAAAATGCCTGACAACTGCACTTCCAGTCACCCGGGCCTTGCGTAAAAAAAATGGAGCATACAGTGAGCACATCTAGCTGATGATATACACACCTTATTTTTTCCAGAATGGTAAAACTTACCAACCTACATATATGAACTTACATATGAGAATTGTAATGTTAAGCAAAGAAATGGTTCATTCCTTTGTAAGTACTGATTGGTGTATCTTTTGCTTAAGACATTCTGTACTATACCCACTGTCTCTGTAGTTAATATTAAACATTTTTTTCTGTGTTAACTTTTCTCAACTTAATGTCTTGGGTCAGCTTATTTTTAGCTTGAAAAGATTTCTGCAATTATACTGTCAATGTTTAACTTCTATATAGTAACCAAATGCATTCTGCTGCTTATAAATTTTATCCACTGGGGTTGCTTTTAAATTACTGTGGGCAAACTTTAATTAGTATTGTGACTAACCCAATGTTGTGTGGCAACTGGTAACACACCAAGCCATGAACACAGAACCAGCCAGGTCCTGGGACGGTGTTGTGGGAGGTCCACACTGAGCAGTACTAATATTTGCATTGCTGTGTGCTTGCCCTGGCTCACCAGGCTGCTGCTTGACGGGGGCTGATCTTTACAGTGATGATTTCTCTTGATTTGGTACCAAATGACTTGTAACTTCAACCATCCTGTGTCAAGGGTTATTGTAATGCCTTGTTTTATCTTCTGCATGTATGTTAAATGGGAATGGAAACATCTGAACACTGGCAGTATGGCTTTGTTGAGGATTAAAAGTACTTTTCTACAAACTGAGGAGTTTGTATGTTCCAGGTTAGCGCAGTAAACAGAGGGGCTGGCTTTTGTATGTGGATCTTTGGGAAGGATTCTCAGTCCTGGGAAAGGGATCTTATGGGGATGTTTTTTTATTTTAAAAGAGTGCAGTTACCTTTTCATAGCTGAAGTTGTGGATTTAGGTTGGATCTTGTGGATTTCCAGGTTAAACTCTGTTGTGTTGTGGCTCACATGATGGAATTGAGGCTCTGAACCATTTCATGGGCTTGGGGGAGGAACACAAATTTCTCAAAAGCCATAGCTGGAAAACCAAACAGCTTTATTTTTACAATGCATGTTTTAAGAATTGCTGCTTCCCCAAAATATCCATGAGGTTTGCTGTAAACAGGACTGTTCTCTGCAGCTCTGTGCTACAGCGAACAGCTGAGTATCACCTTGTACTGAAATCTAAAGTGGAATAAACTGAAGTGCCATCTGACTGTGCTAGTGAGATGATCATCATTTCAATTGTGTGTCTTCCTGGCAGAGACGAGCTGGCCAAGTGCTCTTTGTCTGCACCAAAGGAATGCAAGGGAACGTGGATGCTCTTCAGTTTCCATTTGTAGAGCAGAGCCTCGATAGACCAGTCAGCACTGAAGGGAGGAAACTGTGTGAAAACCTGACCCAGGGTTATGGCTGCTACAGTAACTCGAGCCAGGCTGTCACCAAATTTCAGTACAACACAGCTGGGTTTGTAACAGTTTTCTACTCAACAGCAAATTGGTGGTTCTTGGATTATTTTCAGATTTTGTTACCTCCAGGATTTCCTGGGCAAATAGCAGCCTGACTCACAATAAGGAGCTTTTCTGAGCCAGTGGTGGTGCCACAGAGTTAACGTTCATCCACAGCTGAGACAGGAGTTAAGATTTGAGTTTTAAATAGGTAAAAATTTACCTTCGGACTTGATAAGTTGTCCAGAATTGAGCATGTGGGTTCTTCTCCAACAAGAAGTAAATCGTAGTTAAAATATCTTCAAAGTCTGTGGAGTTTGGGGAGATAAAGCAGTCTGGGTTAGTCTCTGGATTCCAGGTGGGGATAAATCTGCCTGGTTCTATGAAATGGTGATTACAAATCAATGCAAGCACAGTGTATCTGTATGAGAGACCCAAGCATGGCATGAAGGGACTTAGTTAATTACTTCATCCTCTACTCCCACACCCTCGGCCGCATTTATGACAGCTCTGAACTAGAATTACCCCAGAGTAACAAGGTCAGTAGCACAGTGTCACCTGATCTATTGACACTGTTCCCAGCACTGCTTGGACACTAAGTCCTTGCAGTCACAAACCAAAGCTACCCAAGAGCATTAACGTACCTTTGGGGTCAAAGAAGACATCTGAGCCTAAAATAATGTCTATAGGAGCAAGAGAGAGCAGCTCTGGCGACACCCGGCCCCAGGTGAGGCCGAGGACGGGCACGTGGGGCAGGCGGTTCATGAGGCAGCTGCTGCGGCAGCTCTGCAGGCACCGGGGCAGCTCCTCGCTGTCCGACAGGATCACCTGGGCACCACACCTGGCGGCCACCACGCCGGGGAGACTCACACCGGCACCGATCTGAAACCACAGCGCGTTCGTGGAGACCCCGGACGGAGCCTGACCCGCGGCTCACGAGAGGGGGTACCGGGCGGGGAGCGGGCGGTACCTCCAGCACTCGCTTGCCGGGCAGGCTCCGCCTGTGCGCCCACAGGTACTGGGCCAGGACCACGGCGCAGGGCCACACGTACATCCCATACTGCGAGTCCAGCACCTGCAACACACGGGGCGAGGCGCTGTGCCTTGGGCCCGGGAGCTCCCGCTGTGCCCCGTGTCCCGGCCGCCCCCGGTACCTCGGGCACGCGCACGGCCAGCGCCGCCGGACCCTCCTCGAAACGGTACCGCCGCGCGCGCCGCCGCGGCTCCGCCATGGGCCAATCGCGGGCGGACACGTGTTGGCGCCAGGCCGCGCTGACCAATCGGCGCCTCCTCCCGGCGCGACGTCACGCGGAGCGCCGCCGCGGGCGCTGATGGCGATGGGCCGCTCGCCCGGCCGCGGCCTCCCCCGGGCGCCGCGGTTAAACCGGGCC
>VWZW01004158.1:294974-313040 GCA_013397115.1 Edolisoma coerulescens | reverse complement strand
GGGGAATGGGAGGGTGGGAACGGGGAATGGAGGTGGGGAAATTGGGAATGGAGGGGGGCGCGACCGAGCGAGTCCTGCGGGGAACGGGCGAGAGACATGAGGGGAACGGGGAGGGCTGAGGGAACTGGGGTGGGGACACGACTGGGGGGTTGGGGAGCCCTGAGGGGACAGGGATGGAGGGGGCGACTGAGGGGATTGGGAATGCCTGAGGTGAGGGGGGAGCTGCTGGAGCGTGATGGGAAGCGGGAAGGGGCCCGTTCCTGAGGCTGGGATTGCCTCAGAGCTGGCGGGAGGGAGAGGTTTGGTGAGGGAGATGACTTTCTTCCCTCCACGTGGCGAGGGGTGTGGGAAGGTCAGGGTCCGCCGGGATGGGACGGGCACCCGCATAATTCCCAGGAGCGCTTCCCCGTGTCCCGAGGGGGTGAAATGCAGCAGGGGATGTGTCAGCCGAAAGGGCAGGGTGGCCTCTCCTCCTGGGGAGCTGGCTCGGTGGGGAGCAGTGCCAAAGGCTTCAGGCTGCTGCTGTCACTGATGTGTGCAGGGAGCGGGCCAGGAGAAATGGGGCTGCAGCCTCGGGGAGCTTAAAATAACACAGAGGCAGCTCTATACCCTCGTGGTGTGTGGAGCAAAGGATATGTGTGAAGCTCCCCCGCAGGCAAACGCAGTCCTAGGATGTCAGTCTGTCCTAATATCCGTCCTGCTTTCCTCCCTTGGTTTCACAGGATAACGTGGAGAGGGCAGATGCACTCCAGTTAACAGTGGAGGAATTTGTTGAGCGTTATGAAAAGCCTTACAAGCCCGTGGTGTTGCTGAATGCTCAGGTGGGCTGGTCTGCCCAGGAGAAGTGGACGCTGGAGCGGCTGAAACGCAAGTACAGGAACCAAAAGTTCAAATGCGGGGAGGACAATGACGGTTATTCTGTGAAGATGAAGATGAAATATTACATTGAGTACATGGAAACCACACGTGATGACAGTCCCCTCTACATCTTTGACAGCAGCTATGGAGAGCATCCCAAGCGAAGGAAACTCCTGGAGGACTACAAAGTCCCCAAATTCTTCACTGATGATCTCTTTCAGTATGCAGGGGAGAAACGACGGCCGCCCTACAGGTAGAGTGACAGCAAGACAAAACTGGGTATTTTCCAGCTCATTGGTTGTTCCTAAATACCTGGCATTGCTTCCCATTAAAAAGGGATATTTTTACATCATCTCTAAAATGTGTGCATATCTGTAATCCTGAGGGAGAGAAGGGCAGATTTGTGTATCACAGTTTCTCCTTGTGCCACCAGTGTTGCTACAAGTTTATGGTGTGGGGTTTTTTTTTTTATTCTGTTAAGTCAGTTTACGTCACTTCTTTAGATTTTTAAAAAATTACATAGTTACTGAGAGTTATAAAGATCAGTTTCTTGCTGTGGCTGCCTTCTGGCATTCAAATTTTAAATACCTCAGGAACAGCTCCTGGGTTTTGCATCAATGGCTTATGTACAGTGTGGAATTTTGTTTAATTATGAGTCAGTCCTTTTAAGGTAAAGATCTTAAACTAGATTAGGATCTAAGTTAGCACTAGTTCATAGCTCCCCTTCAGATGGTTTTGAGAGAGAACAAAATTTCACATCTACGTAGTCTTTTCAACTCTTTCCTTATTTTTGCTTCAGATTGGAAGAGGGTGAAATGACATTTCATTCATAAATTCAAATGCAGCAACCTTGTATTTGGGCTTCTAGATACAAAAGCCATTTTTATCTATGTTACTATGACACTTTATAGCAGTATGGGCATAAGCTGAACCCTCCCAAGTAATTAAAGTCTTTACAGTGACATTATAATTGTCAGACAATGCCTGTTGCCCTTTGAGTGACATGGGGCTGTGATGTGGTTTATTTAAATAAAATTGAGCAAGTAATGAGTGATGGCACTTTCCTCTGAACTCTCTCACGTGTCTGTAGTCTAGCTGTGCTTTTGCAGGAGTGAAGCAAGATCCTGATTCCATTTGAGGTCACTGAAGGAGGTGTTTTTACAGTGCTTTTTGTAATTCTCTTCTAAAAACATACAACGCTGTGATCGAACACAAAACCGCACCAGGTTTACTCTCACTAGAAGCTGAATACACTTAATGAACTAGAGATCATTTACCCAAATTAGAGGTAAATGAGAGAATCTGGTTGTGACTCATTTATTTTGCTGTCTGTGTCCCCCACACCCTCCCCACCTACAGGCACGTGCTGAGCTCTTTGCTCATGATCTTGATATCCAACTTCTTATATTTTGTCCTGGAAAATGTGGGGTTTTTTCAGGCTGTTGAGGTTTTTTTGAGAGCTGAGTGATGCACGAGAGCACAGTAATGCCTTCTGGAATTAGAGGGTTCATCTGGGTACAGAAATGAGTGTGCAGTACTTTAGAGCATAATTGAAAATCTAACAGTAAGTGGTGCTAATCGTATGAGGAGGATACTACCTGTACAGGTTGATCTCTGGATTGAGAGGTGTGTGATAGTGTGTAGACCTTAAAAGAAGAATTTGTGCTGTTTAGGACATTTCTATTGGCATTGTTCCTCTTTAAAATAAAGACAGTAATTTTTGGAAGCACTTTACTGAAGCAGCTATTTTAATTTGGAGAAGGGGGCTGGGGTTTGCTTTCAGATTGAAGTTTTTTATGGTAAATTTGATGTCTTGGGGCAAGCTGTGTTTTGTTCCTTGTAAGTTAAATATGTGGAGGAAAGTGGTGGTAAATAGCAGTGTTGCTAAATAAGGGTTTTAAAACCTTCTGTGTGTGTCGATTCAAATGATTGTTAGAAAAATGGTATTGAACAGTGCATCTGTCTGTGCCAGACAGACCTTCATGTGTATAATTTCTTCTGATTTCTTAATGAAAGCCTTGACTGTTCTACTTGTAGTTTAATCAGCTTTCTAAGGCTAATATAAATCTAAAGAGTGAATTGGCAATAGAAATGACAAACACCTGCTTATTTACAGCTCTTTTGTGAAGCAGGAAGAAAGCAGCTTGATAATCCAACTTACTGTCCTGCAATTGATGCTGGCAAACGATCCTTCAAAACCAGCTTGATTTACACCTGCACTGGAAAGGGGAGATGGAGAACTTGCTGTATTTTCTGAACCTTTGCATTCCTCTTGCTGGGCATCACCTGCCTGTCACTACACCATGGAGGGATCCTGTTGGTGTTTTAGTTTCTGTACTCCCTGCTGCCAATTAAACAATTACTGTCATTTTTTTCCTCTCGATGCCTGGTATGAAGTCACCTCACACTGCTTTTTCTGGTGTGCTTGGTCTTACTGCTCCATTCCAGGGGAAACGAGCAGCTGAAGGTTCTGCTGCAGTTAAACACGTACAGTAGATAAAGTTCTCCACTGGGAGAAATAAACCTTGCAAATGGGCAGTGGGAATATAAACCTCAAATCCTGAATGGTCACTGGAGAATAAGCTCCATGTAGTTAAGTGTTGGAATAAAAAGCCTGTTGTGAGTGAACAGAAGGCGCAGAGAGAGGCCAGGGTTGCGTAACTTGCTCTGTTCCTTGTGTTGCCTTTTGTTCCTCATTGTTCTGCAGTTCTGGATGTGTTTGAGCAGGAAATTTTAGAAAACCATAGGAGAGTCCCCATGCCTAGGAAGAATCCCAACACAGGCTGTTGGGACTTAATCATACTCATAAACTTTGAAATCACTATTTTATTGAAGAACTGTTTGAAGCAAAATACAGCTATGACATTTAAAAAGTCATCTTCACTTGCTTGTCCCACAGTCATTCCTGTCCCAATTCATATTGGTTTTTAGGTTAAACTCCTGTTGCACCTTTTTGCTGCAGTGTGAACTTAACAAAATTAAGAATACAAATGAAGGAACTGTAATTACTTTAATTTCTAACTGAAAGTGCAATGAACAGCTGTAATTCTCTGGCTAACATAAGAAAGGGAGCTAGCTACCTTCCTGCTCTTTGACTAAAGCATTTTCTTCCTTCCCCTGCAGATGGTTTGTGATGGGCCCACCTCGTTCTGGAACAGGAATTCACATCGATCCCTTGGGAACTAGTGCATGGAATGCCTTAGTCCAGGGACACAAGCGTTGGTGCCTGTTCCCAACCAGCACTCCCAGAGAGCTGATCAAAGTGACACGGGAAGAGGGAGGGAACCAGCAGGACGAGGCCATCACCTGGTTCAATGTCATCTATCCTCGGACACAGCTTCCCACCTGGCCCCCCGAGTTCAAACCCCTGGAAGTCTTACAGAAACCAGGAGAGACGGTCTTTGTGCCAGGTATGTGCAAATCTCTCCAGGAAGGAAATCTGGGAGAAAAAAAGTATATTTGTAATATTCCTGTGTAGTAGAGATGAAGGGAATATTTCAGCTTTCTTACACGGCCCATCTCTTACAAAACAAACTCTCCTGAGCTCGTTTTGAGACTATTCAGTTACTTCCTGAATGTCCCAAACAGGTATGGCCTGTGGCATAGGGTTGTATGTGGTACAGATGGCAGAACGAGTGGGGCTTGTGTTACAGCATCACAGGAGTGTGATCCTGAACTAAACTGCAGTAATAGGAAGCTGTCAGGGCATAAAATAATGGCATAAAATAACAGAGGTGTTTGAGCCCCAGTAGCTCTTAGACAAAAATGCTCGAGTTTATACACGCTGGAGCAAATTCATGACTGAATTTTGCATATGAATTTTTCTTAGCTGTGGGAAACGAACTACTTAAAGGCACTGACACCTTCCACCCACCTCTCTGTGGTTATGCTTCATCTTGCATTTGAAAGCAAAAGCTAAATAAAGCTTTGCTAAGGATGCCTTTCTCTGAGTGGCAGCACACTGTGTGCCCATTGTAAGTGGGGGGTGAGGTGAGTTCAGTGCCAGATTCTAACCTCTGAATCTTGCATCATTTATGTGCAGCACAGCCCATAGTTTCTGTCCACACTGCGTGTCTCTAACATCCAGCTGACTTGGTGTGTGAAGGGTGCCTTGTGATTGTCTTGGCACTTACTAGTGACTCCTGAGAGTACCTTCTGTCAGGAGTTTGTAGCTGTCGGGTTCCATTAAACTGTTCCCTCAGTCTTTTATGAGGCTGTACGTGGGTTGTAAGAACTCCACTATTTTTATCCTGTGTGGAGAAACAATTTTGCATCTATTTTTAAATGAAAGGTTAGTCTGTAGTCATAAGAACCTTACAAAATCAGCGTGGAAAGTGCTCTCCAGCTGAACAGAAAGGCTCCTCTGTGCAGTCTGGGTTGCAATGGCTGTTGCTGTTAATAAACTGTCAGCAGCCAGCGTGGTGCTGTCAAATCACATCT
This sequence comes from Edolisoma coerulescens, assembly GCA_013397115.1. NCBI lineage: Eukaryota > Metazoa > Chordata > Aves > Passeriformes > Campephagidae > Edolisoma > Edolisoma coerulescens. The sequence continues at coordinate 307,742 of VWZW01004158.1, read as the reverse complement.
TCAGTCCTGTGTGTGAGCTGGGTAATTTGGTCAGAGCGTGGAGCAGCCTTGTGTAACAAGAACCTGTCAGGCACTGGGGTGAAAGCTGAGATAAGGCTGAGGAAAGATGATGTGTTGGCAAACTCACCTGGGTTTGGGAGATAATGTCCAGTGGGACACTATGGGAAAAGTGTTGTTGGCTGTTCTTGAACTTGCTCTCTGCCACGCAGCCACCAATGGTCACTGGTGTTGTGTTTTAGGTGGCTGGTGGCACGTAGTCCTCAATCTTGACACGACTATTGCCATCACACAAAACTTTGCCAGCTGTACCAACTTCCCAGTGGTGTGGCACAAGACAGTAAGAGGGAGGCCCAAACTGTCACGGAAATGGTACAGGTAAGAGATTTAGTAGCTTCATTTGAATATTCTTCATTGAAAACAAAACCTAAAAAATTTATTGACATGCAGTGTTAAAATTGAAAGGCTAACCCTGAAATTTCAACTGTATTTAGGATCCTAAAGCAGGAACATCCTGACTTGGCAGCCTTGGCTGATTCAGTTGACCTGCAGGAATCTACTGGTATTGCTTCTGACAGTTCTAGTGATTCTTCCAGTTCCTCAAGTTCCAGCTCCTCAGACTCTGATTCAGAGGTAATGATTTTTCTGCAATAAGTGATCCATACTCTGCAGTAACATTGTATTTCCATACCTGATCATGTGCCTTCATCCTTATATTCATGCCTTAGGGAATAAATTAATGGACAGCAGCTAAACCGATCTACATGGTGGAAGAGCCTGTGATCTTAGCAGGTTCTGTTTGCTGAAGCCTCTCTTTGCATTGCTAAATGGGTTCAGTCTGTTTGATCCATGTCTGTATTATATACGAATCTGTCACTCATTTAGCTTGTGGAAAATGGCTGCAAAATGAATGTTCTGCAAATTGAGAGAGGGAACAAAATCCTAAACCGATCAGTTATGACACAGGACTCTTCTCGACACCTAAATACTTCAGAAGCCAGAGTCTTCTCCTGCAGGATGATGTCCTTCTAGGGGCCAAAAGGAACACATTCATTGTCTTGCCCCAAATCAGCTTTAGTCAGTGATGAAATCTAAGAACATATCTGTTCCTGATTTTTAAATGCTTCATTTAAAATTTCCTCGATGTGTCTGACCTAAACCAGCACGTTCTTTGAGCTCAGGGTTGCTGAGTAGCTCTTGTGGTGAAATGCACAGCATGGGCAGTTCATGAGGTTCCTCTGAATTGTGGTTTCATCTTTCCATCCTGCAGTGTGACTCTGGCTCCGAGACAGAGGGGATGATGCACCGGAGGAAAAAGCGGAGGACGTGCGGAATGATGGGGAACGGGGACACGACTTCCCAGGACGACTGCGTGAGCAAAGAGCGCAGCTCCTCCAGGTGACCCCATGGCAGCTGTTGGTTTTAAACAAGCACAGGACAATGTGAGGGAAAGCTGGCACACTTCAGATAGGGGATTCCTCAGGAGAGAGGGATGGGAGAGCAAGGGATTCCTTACAGGACATAAAGCAGTTGAGCAGTGCTATCTTCTATTTTAATTGTTCCAAGCTGAAAACTAAGATTATTGATGTCTTTTTAAAAATCAGGGGTTTTATTTAATAAACAGTTTTATTACTTTTCCTAGTTGTCTCTTTTAATAGATGAAAGGATTTGATTTTATCTTTGTTTAATGGGAGAGGTGGGATGTTTTAACTGCTCTTCAGAGAGCACAGATGAATAGTGAACAGTTAAAGATGAAGAATGATCAGGCAGCACTCAGGTTTCAGTGGCTTATTCAAACAGAAAACCTTCAAGCAGTTGTATGGTTTCTCTTACTGCTGCCTGGATTATTTCAATTTGTTCCACTGCTTTATCTGTTAAAGGCAAAATTCATCCCAAATTCCAGATGTCTGTGTTTGCATTTAAAATAAATAAGTAAATACATAAATATCGAGCAAGTTTCAGTCAGTATGGAAGGAGGCAACATCAATATTGCAAAATCAAGGATAGATATGCTTAGGGTAAAGTTGCTGAGGAAAGCAGTTCTCTGGACTGGCCAGGTTACAAACAGTGGAACACTGGGAATCTGGGAGAATACTGCAGGGAAGAACTTAAACATTCTTTCCTAAATGAAGCATTTTTCTCATACAGCAGAGGCTTGCCAAAATTCTTAAGCAAATTCCTTGCAGCTTGGTTAACCAATGCTGCTGGATTGGCTGCCTGCCTGCATTAGAGTGCTGGCCAGTTCTGAGCTCTTGGATGCTCCAGGTTTGGCATGGATGCAGGTGCTGTGGTGGCTTAGAGTGTGGCTTGCTGAAGAAGGTGTGCAGCAGTAATTTCCCTGAGGAAGTCCATATATCCAGCACGATGCCTGACTTCCTGGTGTAGGCACTGCCTGAAGACCTGTGTGCTCCTGTAGATTGCTCTTCTTGTTTCCAGGAGTTGCTCATTACTGAACACAATTGAATTACAAGTACAGAACATCATTAAAGGTTGGGGAGAGCTGTACTGACTGCTTATTTTGCCCTGGAGGTTTTCACAATTTGCTTGTTATGACATTGTCAAATCCCATTTCGGCAGCCAGCGTGACTTCAGGCAGGGAATGAGCAGCAGGAGAGAACAAACCTTAATGCAGACCCTGGTTTAAAAAAAAAGCTGTAAAAATGCAGATCACAATGCAGATCTGTTCTTCTGAAAAACCCGTGCATTTTTAAATTATTTGCCATTCAAATTTTGAAATGAATACCCTAAATATTAAAAATTAGCACCTTGCCTAGAACATTTGCTTTCTGGGTGTCAGTGTTTTTCCTCCTGTATGTTGATTGTTTCACTCTGTGAGGGCGGGTGGGCGTTCTGTTCCAGCTGTGTGATGGCTTAGTTGACAGAAACGCTTCCAAACATAAAATCTGAACCCTGCTTGTACGATGCTGGAGGAAGAATAAGCCTCAGATTAATCTGCATGCTGGGATCTTGTGCCCTGCTATGAGGGGAATGCTCAAAGGCAGTTGTACCTTTTTTTGACAGGATTAGGGAATCTTGTGGAGGCCGCAGCTACCCCTGAGGGATAACACCACCTGCCCAGAGGCAGCTGCCGATCGAAGCTCCGTTAGCAGCCAGCCAGCTCTGTTCTACCCCCTTCTGCTTCTATTTCTCACACTCCTTAAGTTTTTGTCACTCTTCCTCGATCCAGACATCTTCGTTACGTGCTGTCCAAGGTTGGCTCCCGAATAACCTGTAGGGGAATGCCCCGACTACGTCCTTTGTGCAATGCTTTGTCCCCTCTGCGCCCCGGGTGAGTGCACTATAACCCAGCTGTGGGTAAGGACCTGCCAAGGATTTAATGGGTCACGGAACTGGCAAGGAAGACAACAGTCAGTTTTTAAAGAACTCTTTTTAAAACCAGCAGGTAAATGTAAAAAACCTGCCTTGCTTTGACACTGTCATATGTTTACATGTTGTCCTGTACACTTGAGGAAAGGAACACCAGCCCTTTTGGCCTAATGGAACATCCGGCGGATCTCACACCAGAATTTCAGGAAGAAAAAGGAAGAAATTATGTTCTGCAAGAGCTGAGCTGTGGAAAATGGGTCCTTGGATCTTACCCTGCTGCAGGAGAACGTTGCTGTCAGGGCTGGCGCTTCCAAGTGTGTGTCTCATAGAATCCTGGAATACGGACACTTGGAAAGAACCCATCAGGATCCTTGAGTTCAACTCCTGGCCCTGCACAGAAACCAAGATTCCCACCCTGTGCCCAAGAGCATTGTCCAAACACTTCCTGAACCCAGACAGGCTCAGTGCTGTGACCATTGCCCTGGGGACCCTGTTCCAGTGCCCAACCACCCTCTGGGTGAAAAACCTTTTCGTGATACCCAACCTAAACCTGCCCTGACTGAGCTCCAGCCTTGAGTCCTGTCATTGGTCACGAGAGTGAAGAGATCGGTACCTGCCCCTCTGCTGTCCCTCAGGAGGATGCTGAAAACTCAAAAGAGGTCTGACCTCAGTCTCCTCCAGGCTGAACAGACCAAGTGCCCTCAGCCACTCCTCATACAGCTTCCCCTCCAGACCTTTCACCATCCTTGTGGCCTCCTTTCAATGCTTTCCAATGGCTTAATGTCTGTTATATGTTGTGGTTCCCAAAACTGCCCCCAGCACTCGAGATGAGGCCACCCTAGTGCAGAGCAGAGCAGGACAATCCCCTCCCTTGCCCAGCTGGTGATGCTGTGCCTGATGCCCCCCAGGACACAGTTGGTCCTCCAGGCTCCAGGCCACTGCTGACTCAGATCCAACCAGGACCCCAGGTCCCTTTCCACAGCTCTGCTCTCCAGCCTCTCATTCCCCAGTCCATCCACACCACCAGGAGTGTCCCGTCCTCGGTGCAGAATCCAGCCCTTGCCCTTGTTATACTCCACATGGTTGGTGATTGCTCACCTCTCTAATTTGTTTAGGCCTCTCTACCCTTGAGGGAGTTGACAGCTCCTCCCAATTTAGTGTTGTTGGCAAACTTAATATTCCTTCCAGTCCTGCGTCCAAGTCGTTAATGAGGATGTTGAAGAGCACAGGGACGAGGACGGAGCCGTGCAGAACCCCACTAGTGACCAGTGCCAGCCTGGTGTCACCCCAGTCACTGTCACCCTTTGTGTCCAACCTGTGAGCCAGTTGCTCACCCACCATGTAACACGGTTAACCAGCTGTGGGCTGGACAGTTTGTCCAGAAGGTCTTTGGGGAGAGACAGTATCCAAAGCTTTGCTGAAGTCCAAAAGATGACAACTACTGGCTTTCCTAGATCAACCAGGTGGGTCACCCTGTCACAGAAGGAGATCAGATTCAACAAGCAGGACTTTCCCCTCGTGAAGCTGTGCTGGCCGTGACTGATGCCTGCATTGTCCTCCAGGTGTTTTTTGGTACTTCCCAGAATCATCTCTTCCATGATTTGGCCGGGCACTGAAGTGAGACTGACAGGCCTGTGGTTTCCAGGGTCCTCCTTCTTCTTCTTGAAAATTGGGACAACATTCACCAGCTTCCAGTCAGCTGGGACCCTTCCGGATTCCCAGGACTGTTCAAAAATCGTTGAGATGTTTTGCGATGACATCAGCAGCATCTTGAAGATTCTCAGATGAATCCCATGAGGCCCCATGGATTTGTAGGGATCCAGCTGGAGCAGCAGATCCCACACAAGTTTTGGGTCGACTGGGAGTTGAACATTCTCACAGTCACAGTCCTCCAGCTCAGGGCACTGAGACCCCCTTGCTCCGTCATCTGTGCTGAAGACGGAGGCAAAGGAATGTTAAACACCTCTGCCATGTCCGTGTCCCTGTTTGTGAGGTGACCATCCTCATCCTGGAATGGGCCAGTGTTATTTCTAATTTGCCTTTTGCCATTAATATATTTGAAAAAACTCTTTTTTATTGTCCCCCACGGTTCTGGCCAGTTTCATCTGCAGTTGAGCTTTGGCCACGTGAATTTTGTCCCTACAGTGGCAGCAGCATTTCTGTGTTCTTCCCGTGTTACCTGACCTTGCTTCCACTGGGCAAACACCTTCCTTTTTCATCTTGTTTCCAAGAGAAGATCCCTGTTCAGCCAAGGAGGGGAAGGTGGTGTGAATGCCCCAAGCACTGAAGCAACTTCAGCAGAGGTGACCACCAACCTGAAGCATCTTTCATGGTCTTAATCTGCGTGCTCCATGCACACACCTGAGGTGCAACACCTGAACCAACAACAGTCCATCTACTTCCACTCTGTGTCTGTCACGGTGACAGGTAACAAAGCTGCACTAGCACCTTGTGATGGGAAGCTCGATGGAGCAGGAGAATCCTGGAGTTTTCTTGCACAGCAAAAACTGTGGGAGGGAAAAAGTCAGCATTTGCCAGTAATTCCAGTCCTTCAGGTGCGGGTGTGATGTTTAGCACAAGGCAGCTGCTGACAAAGTCTGACTCTGGCACGATGTTTGCTGGGCTTGAAACACCAAACAGTTCTGAGGCTGTGGGCTTGCTCAGGCCAGTGCAGTTCACATCCCTAAATGGCTTTTCTTTGAGGTTATGGGTTCAGATGTTTCTGAAAGTTGCAGTGCCAATTGTAAAGGACTGAGGGGGGGACATATTGTTGTTTTATGCTTTTAAAAAATGCAGTGTGTTGCTGAAGTCTGTGTAGATGCATTTGTATTACGCCAGGTAAAGCTCTCGTCCCCAAGGGATCTGTTGGAGCTGCTGGTTTGTTTTATTAGCAGGGGCTTGTGCTGGTGGTGTCAGTGGTTGTCTCTGTGGCTCAAGGTGCTGCCAGGAAATCTGAACTTTCCATGGGCTGCTTCCATGGGTGCTCTTCTGAGCCCTAGGAGGTGGATATAGAACTCACTTCAGCCGTTCTTTGGGAGAGGAAACTTGACAGCAGAAGTGCTGTGCGTGTAGTAAACACACAGCAATGCCCAGGCACTGATGAAAGAGCAAATTAAAGAGAGATTAAAGCCTCAACTGTGACTTTGTTAAATGTGTTGGGTTTGGTGGAACCTGGAGCGTTGCTTTTCTGGATTCTCTGATCCATTTTTAACCTTGTCTCTTCCTTATTTAAACACTCCTGGGCCATATCCTTTTGTACAAAGGAATCCTAAATATGTTTGTCAGGATCTCTGTGTTTGACTCTTCTGTGCCAGTCAGTTTGTGTAGGAGCAGTGTGGTGATGGGGACACGGAGAGAGAGAAGGTTTATTGATACATTCTTTAGTTGTCCAGACTCCCAAATTTCCTGTGATTGATAGCCAGGCGTAAGCAAGCACACTTGCTCTGTAGCCACTGCAGATTCTTCCACAAGATTACTTAAAAAAACCTCCAACTTCTCCAGCTCCTGGCATTTCTGGCCGAGGCTGAACAGCCTGCACAGTCTGTGTGTGTCCTCTCAGAGCAGGCTGCAGCTGCTGCCTTCTGGAAGAATGGAGAGGCAAAGGCTCACAAGACTCAGCTCTGTCAGGGTGAGGGGAGTCCTTGGAGAGCTGTCCCTGCCCTCTCTGGTGGCTGGGCAGCACCTCAGTGAGATGCAGCTGCATTTGGCACATGTGGGTCAGTTTGCACAGTCTTAAAATCTAATGGGAAAGCCTGATTGCTGTGCTGGGAAAGCCACACCTCTGCCTCTAGAAGCACAGTGGGAAGATCCAGTGTGCAGAGCATTCTTCCATGCCTGTGAACTCTTCCGTGGTGTGAAATGAAGCGATTCCGGGTGAAGCCTGTGTTGGTGTGACACCCTCACAGGAAAGCAGCGTGTTTACAATGGACTGCAGACATCGTGGTACCAGCAACCCTCTCCTGACTGCTCCACAGGGCACTTCCTGCTGTCAAACAGTGTCTGTTCAGGCTGCCTGGGAATCAGGACTCTGGGATCTCCAGTTCTTCCACTTACGGCTTTTGCCTCAGCCACTTTGGTGAGTCTTTGAGCAGTGAGGAAAATCCCTACCTCACAGGGCTGTTGTGAGGCTGAACTCTTAATTGCTGTGTAAGATGCTTTGAAGCCATCCACCCATCAAAAGTGTTCCATTCATCCTGAGCAACCTGAGACTTCCAAGCCTGGTGGGAGCTTTTTGTAGCAGAAAACATTGGGGATGTTGTTCAAACGCTCTTGGCCACGTGGTGTCCTGTGGTGGCCTTTCCAGAACTGCTGTGTGGTACATAAATTGTAGCAGAACAAGACTTTTTGTTTTCACCAGGGCTGAACTGTTGCTGTTCCATGGCCTGCTCTAAACAGGAGGTCCTGCTAGAGCAGGATCTGGTTTTAAACAGGACTAGATGCAATTCTCTCATCAGGGAGTCAGCTTCACTGGCCTCAGAGGAATGGGAGGAGCTGGTGCTTCCCAGGCCCTCGTTCCAGGCTGGCTGAGTGAGGAACAGTTAAAAACTGTGCTCCCTTTGTGCCTAGCTCCGTGCTTGTGGGAAGCTGGCTGGGAAGGTGGGCTCTGTGCTCTCGATTCTCCAGGCTTGTGCTTCTTGGGGCATCCATGTCCCTTGTTCCAACCCCGCTGCTTTTGTACTCTAGAGGCCCTGGATGCAGCTGGTCCAGCACCCCGTGGGCTCCTCCTTTCCTTGAGCCCCAGAGCAGCAGCCCAGCTTTGCCTCAGCCCCCTGGGGCTTTGGGGGCTGCCCTGTTCCCCAGGGATGGGCAGAGAGCCTTGGGCTGGGTGTCATTGTCACAATCCTGCCCGCTCTGGGAAAGGTGATGGGATTTGGGAGCTCTGGCTGTGCTTTAGAGCCTGGTGACGGACACAGGCTGTGAGAGTTCAGGAGGAAATGACCCAGCACTCCGTCAGAACCACAGATGTGGACAAGAGGCACCAGTCCCAGCACCTGTTCCCTGCACAAGTGCTGTGGGAGCAGGTGACAGTGAGGAGCCTCTGGCAGACCTTCCTCCCCTTCCCAGCTCGTGTGCACTGGCTCCAGTTTGTCTTCTCAGTTACATCAAACCTCTCCAAATGCTTCAAGGAAAGACAGCAACCTCTTTCATAGTTAACCTCTGCTCTCCTCCCCGAGTCCCCAGCCAGCGTGGGCTGGGAAATGAGACTGTTGGCTGAATCCAGTCTGAAACGCCTGTGTGGGCACATTGTAACAGGAGCTTTTTGGCATCCCCTTTGCAAAGGGGGAAGGAAAGTGTTACCCATTCGTGTGACAGTCCCACTGTCAGCTCCAAGCCCTGCCACTGCCCTTAGCTGCTTTTATCACCTATCCAGCAGAGCTGGGATACTTGTCTTGTTCGGATGATTGTGGTTTTGCTTTTTATTTTAAATAAAATCAATTATTTTGCATTATCCTGTCACTTCTTCATACTGTGATCTGAAAAAACCTTAGAGGTGTGCACCTCTGCTTCCCAAAGTGCTAAAATGTGTCAGATGACAACTCTGGGGGTGCTTGAGGGTTTGCACACCTGTGCTGGGGTGTGGTTTGGAAGCTGCTGGGGTTGCACTGGCTTTGGGAGTGGTTTTTGTGGGTAGGTTTGTTACCAGACTGCCCCACCTGCTCTTTGCCCCTGTGCTGCCCTCCCCAGTCTGTGTCACAAGAGGTTTCTGTGTTGTGTTTCTGGTGCCCCCTCACCCTGGTGAGAGGGGGTTTCATCTTCCAGGTGTCAATCTGCTGCTGTGGGAGGGCCACCACGCTGATCAGAGGGATGGAACACTTCTCCCATGAGGAAAGGCTGAGAGAAAAGGGATTGTTCAGCCTGGAGAAGAGAAGCCTCCAGGGTGATCTAATTGGGGTCTTCCAGTATCTGAAGGGAACCTACAAGAAAGATGGGGAGACTGTTGACAAGGACCTGGAGTGACAGGACAAGGGGGAATGGCTTCAAACTGACAGGGAGTAGGTTTACCTTGGATATTAGGATGAAATTCTTCCCTGTGAGGGTGGTGAGGCCCTGGCACAGGGTGCCCAGAGAAGCTGTGGCTGCCCCATTCCTGGCAGTGTCCAAGGCCAGGTTGGACGGGGCTTGGAGCAGCCTGGGATAGTGGGAGGTGTCCCTGCCCAGGGCAGGGGTGGAACAAGATGAGCTTTAAGGTCCCTTCCAACCCAACCTATTCTGTGATTCCGTGATTCTGGATAAGCCCCACAGTGCAGAGGGGCTCTGTAGAAGGGCTGCAGTCCAAGCAGAGGGGTTTGGGGCAGAGCTGCCTCAAGGAACCTGGCTGTGAGGTGGAACAAGGACTGGGAAAGTGGAAAAACTTGTATATTTTATCAGTGAGCTTTGTTGAAACCAGTAACTGTAGGTAAATAAGCTGGAACAGAGTGTGGGACAGCAGCCCCAAGGCTTTTGAAATATTTCTAGCAATGTATTGTAAAATGAAACACCTCAAAAATGGCTTTGTGGCAGCAGACAGGCAGCTCACTCATTTCCACATAAACCTCTGTCCTGTCCTCCCCAGACACTGCTGGAAACATTCTTCTTTAGTGTCACCTATAAAGCCATTTCTTTTTCTCCTTCCCAGTTGCCCTTCAGCAGCTCTCCCCATGCCCAGCTCACCTCCCCTGCTCCATGCACAATTAGCAAATGAGCTCCTCTCCTTGTGGGTGATCCAGGTGTGTCCGTGCTTGGTGTTTAACAAGCCCCAATTCCAGAAAATGCTGTGAGCAAATGGTGGCTGAAAACTGTGTACAGCCACTGTAGAAATGCTTTTATAACTGATCTCTCTTGCTTTTCAGTCTGGAGAGGCAGCTTGGGGTGCTTCAAGATAACCTCACTGTTCTTCCTCATTTGCAGGTACTGCTGGTACCTCCTGCAGTCCCTCTGTGGCCTTGCAATCAGAACTTGATTTATTTTTATTCCTCTTGATTTATCTACACATCTTCCTCTTTGTGACAGTTGCAAAGGAGGACGACACACTGATACTTTAATTACTGCTGTGGAGCCCACAGGTTGGATGGCCTGCGCTGCACCTTTGCCAATGTTCCTGCTCCTTTCCTCCAGCCTGATGCAGAAGCAAATAACTCCTGCTCTTCCTTTTGTGGCAGTTGGAAAGCAAGTGATGGAGCAGGGCTCTGTCCCTCCTGCAGTGCCAGGCATGGCACTGAGCAGCTGCGTGTTTAAGACTGGTTTGGGGTTGAATGAACAGGCTTGCAGCACTTTTTTTCTTTCAAGGCACATAAAGACTCCTCTGTGGGGCTGCACCTCTGGTTCTGGAGAAGTGTGGATCAAGGCAGGTAGAGCTGGTTGGGAATGTGTTCAGAGGGAAATAATCATTGCATGTCCCTTCTGGTCTGAGGCCTGTTGGCTCCCACCTGTGTGATGCCTGTGACCGTGTGTGTCCTGTGTCCTGTCCTTCAGCAGAGGGGCCTGGAACCGGGGGCTGCCACTGGAACAAATCCGCGCAGCCAGCCCGGAGCAGCAGGAGGGGCAGGGCAGCTGGAGCAGCAGCAGCAGCCGTGTCCTGCCATGTCCCAGCTGTGCTGACAGGGAAAGGCGGATTGGGGCTGCAGGAGAATTCTGGAATTGCTTTTCTGCTGCAGCACTGCCTTGTTTAGACCCAGGGCTGTGCCATTTCTCAGCTGTTCCACTGCAGCTGGGGCTGGAATGGCTGCCAGTATCCAGGAGCTTTTGGAATATCAGCTTGTATCAGTGTGCTGTCAAGGGCAAGGCCAGTTGTACTGGTTTAAGGCTTTGAAGACCCCCAACAACCACTCAGAGCCTGCCCTGGCTCAGGGATTAGATTGTAAAATGAATTAAGTTGTTGGAAGAGCTGTATGGGTGAGAGCAGAGGCCTCACAAGCAGAGCGGGTAGTGACAGGAGCTTAGGGAGAAGGTCTAGAAAGAAACTAGAAGGTCTGGAAACAAACACTTCCAGGAGAGCTCTTGGGTTGGATCCTTCCTTCAGTGGAAGCAAGGCACAGCCATCCCCACCCCTGGGCTGAGCTCTGCCACTCATGGATTGAGCCCAAATATCCCCGAGCCAGCACACAGCCAGGGGTCAAAAGGCAAATGAGAAGCCAGCCAGGTAAGGGAGTGACCTCCAAGCCTGAAGAACAGTGAGTACAGGGGCATTTCTTGGGACAGCTTCTCATTTCTGGCATCAAGATGGAGAGGGCTGTGTTCTTGGCAAGGACAAAGTGGTATCCGTGACTGGGAGCGTGACTGGGGCTTGCAGAGGTAATCTCAGTTTGGACCAGTTACAAGACTGATCTGTGCTCAAAGTTTATGTGAGGGAAAATGGGTTCTGAGAGGATCTGGGAACATAAAATCCTGTCTTTTCCCCTTGGAAAGCAGCCTGTAAGTGCTCACCTCACTGCACAGCCTTGAGCAGCCACACTGGGGTTATGGCTGGGATGCAGAGACGGGGGTTGGAGCTCAGTGACCTCTTTGCTTTGGGTGGGAGGGAAGCAGAGGACCTCGGAACAGCGCCTGCCTGTACAGCTCACAGGCTGCTGGAGACTGAGAACGTGTGGTGTGTTAGATCAGATCTTTCCTGTGCCTCCAGAATGCCCTCCCGACTGTCCCACAGCCCATTCCTGCATCCTGGGAGCGCTGCCACCCGCAGTGGCCCGGGCAGCAGGAGCCAGCCCGGCTCTGTCCCTCCCTCAGGCAGATTCGCAGCGCAGCATTTTCCGTGCCGGGGCTGCTTCCCGGAGCAGTTGTCACCGCGGCTCTCCTGAATTCCCCTTTGTTGGCAAAGCTCCTCAGCTGCTGCCGCCCTTGGCTCCCCCGCTGCGGCCCGGAGCTGGCGGCCGTGTGAAAGCGGCTTCTGTGCGGGGCCGGGGCTCTGGGGACCGTCCCCAGACAGCCCCTGCCCGCCCGAGGCTCTCGGGGAGCGGTTCCCAGCCATCCTCAGCTCGGATGGGGCTCTGGGGACCGTCCCCAGCCATCCCCTGCCCGCCCAGGGCTCTCGGGGACCGTCCCCTGCTCTGCCGGGGCTCTGGGGGAGCGGTTCTCAGCCATCCCCTGCCCAGACTGGGCTCTGAGGAAGCGCTCCCCAGCCGTCCCCTGCCCGCCCAGGACTCCTGGGGACCATCCCCTGCCCATCCGAGGCTCTCGGGGACCGTTCCCAGCCATCCCCTACGCGTCCCAGGCTCTTGGGGACTATCTCCTGCCCGCCTGGGGCTCTCGGAGCCTGTCCCCAGCCATCTCCTGCTCGCCTGGGGCTCTCGGAGCCTGTCCCCAGCCATCTCCTGCTCGCCTGGGGCTCTCGGGAAGCGGTTCCCATCCATCCCCTGCCTGCCTGGGGCTCTCGGGGACTGTCCCCAGCCATCCCGGCCCGCCGGGCGCTGCAGGGCGGTTCTCCTCCCAAGAGAGGGCAGCGCGCTCCAGCTGCTGCTGCTGCTGCCC
>VWZW01004158.1:225391-291774 GCA_013397115.1 Edolisoma coerulescens | reverse complement strand
CGCGGAGCCCCGGCAGCCCGGGCACCGGGAGGATGCGGAGAGCAAGGTAAGGCCGGCTCCCCGAGGAGCCTCACCCGGGACCGCCGGGGTCCCCGCAGCCGGGGTCCCCCCAAGCCCCCCGCGGTGTCCCTTCTCCATCGCTCCGTCCCCGCGGGTGGCGGGGAGGGAGCAGCGCTCGGGGTTTTCCCCCTAAAATAAGAGAGGTCCCGGCAAAACCCGTGTTTTGTCTTCGGGTGGGGACAAGCCCGTTGTCTCCGAGGGAGGCAGCGAGGTTGGGGGGGTTTCTGGTTCCTTTCCACCCCCGTCCCCCAAGGAATGCTCCTAAAAATAATCAAGAAAGTGAAGATTAAGGGAATGTCAGTGTGAGCCTCTCCTGTGTGCACATCCAACCCCTGGGAGTCTTTTCCTTTCCCCAAGAGCTTGTCCAGGTGCTGGGCTATGTGCATGTGTTGTTCTTCCCGTCCGCATCCCTTTGCCAGCGCGGGTTCCTTGTGCTGTCCCTGCCTGCCCCAGGGAAGGGACCGCCCCACTCCTTCCCAGCCCCAGCGGGATGCTGGCCCCAAGCTCTTACCCCTGGCTGAAACTGGGGGGGCTGGGGGCGGCAGCGATCCCCATAAACGCCCCGTAAACCCTCCTCCTCCACCGGATCTTGTTTAAAAATAAAAGGGCGACCCAGTGTACATGGGAGGATCTTGTTCTGCTCTTGCCCAGCCTAGATGGGACTCGGTGACAGCCCGAGGTGCCTGAACTCCCTGCCTTGGTGGCTTTCTCCCATGCGGCCCCTTGTCCACAGGCAGGGAAGGGAGCCCTGTGGTGGCTCGGGAATGCGGGAGCGTCGCCGTGTGCCGGCAGCGTGTTCGGGCCGGGGCTCGCAGGGCTGGGGCCCAGTCGCCTCCTGGCTATTATTAGCAGCATTTGTAATCCTCAGCAACTGTATCCAGGCTGGCGGGCAGTGCGCAGACAGCCCTCGCCTTGGAAAGCATCTCCACTGACTCACTGGATGGCCTCGGGCAGCTCCCGGGGGCTCGCACACCCTGCTCTGTGCTGTGATGCTCTGCAACACCCAGGGGTGAGCCCTGACCTGCTCTCGGGGCTGGGATGTGGCTCTGCCTCCCTGCGCTCCTCAGCACCTCCTCTCGTGGTTTCTGAGCCTTGGAGCTCTCCCTCTCCCCTTCCCGGTGCCCCTTGGCCATGGCTACAGTTCTTGAGCAGTCCCATCCCTTGTCCCAGCGTCCTGGAAACCACATCTGTTTCTCTGTCGTGTGATTTATTGGTGCCTTTGAGTACCAGGATCTCTGGAGAGCTCCTGGGCCACCGTTAGCCAGCTGGGCCCTGGCTGGGCCAGCTCAGCACCAAAGCTGGCCACTCTGCTGGAGCTGCTCTGGGCAGGTGCAGCACCCATCGGGACAGACAGCCGGATCCAGAGCTGCCAGAGCCCACAGGTTCCTCTGCTGCTAGCTCAAGTCTTGGGAATGTTTTCCTCCCCTCTGGCTGCTCTTCAGCCCTGATTTCTTTGGCCAGGCACTGCTGCAGTGCTTGTTGCCTTCAGAGAAGGGCTCAGGTCCTTTATCCCCACTCGGCACAGGTGCAGTAACAGGGTTTTGTGTGCCTGGAATGAGTTCTTACTCGAGAAATGGGGAGTTCTGTGTCCTCCAGGAGCCCAGCTGGGCTCTGTGCCACTGGGTCTCCTCACTGCCCTCAGCCCCTCTTGCAGCAAAGGGGGCACTGGAGCTGAGTAGGGTCCTGGCCAGCTTTTCCTACTGGGAAATTGTTCCCTCACTGTGGGAGCAAGGCAGAACAAGTCACCCTGGGGCTGAGCAGCATCCCTTTGGGAAGGAGCAGGCACGTGTGCTCTGGGTGGTGGTGGGGAGCAGCGGGAGGGGAGCGATGCTTCTCGCTGCTGAGTAAGTGTTTGGGAGCTGCGGCCCGCGCATGATCCCGCGGCTGCCAGCGCTGCCCGGCCGGGCTGGCCGGCCCCGGGGCTGGGTGGCACGGCCGAGGGACTACGTGCGCTTCCAGCAGGCACCACGCACGTGTGGCAGTGCCCAGTCTGCTGATCCAAGGGGTGGTCCTGTGGGCAGAGTGGGAGAGATCATCCTCAGCTCTGCAGAGTCGCCCTGGATTCCCTGGTGTTGCTCCCTACGAACATCCTCAAAGCTGCTTCATCCTTCTCCTCCTCCAGCACCACTCCGACCCAAGCCCAGCAGGTATTACAGGCAGGGATGGGACTGGCCCTGGGCGGAGCAAGGAGTGCTTTGCAGGCGGCTGCTGATGGAATCATTCCCTTTCCAGCCTGTCTTGGCTCGGCCGAGGGCTGCAGTCCCCTGATGTGACTCAGCAGAAGAGGCTCCAGCCCCTGTCCCGCTGCTGGCTCCTGCAGGCTCAGGGCTTCTCAGTACGTCAGCAAGCAGAGGGCTGTGCTCGGCACTCGGGCAGCCATTAACCACTCGACCAAAATGCTGATGGATGAACCCGCCCAGGGAGAGCAGCCTCGGTGTGTTAATGACGGGCTGGAGCCGTGCATCCCGCTGCCTCCTCCTTCCCTGCTCCCTGCCCGGGCAAACTGGGATTTGCTGGGGCAGCTGCGTGTCCCAGCCTCCCTCCTGCTTCCATCTCCTGCAAGGATGGTAAAATCGCTAAAACGGGAGCCTCCCTGCCCCTCTCTGCAGTGACCGGTTCATTGCAGCATCGTGCTCAGGGCTACAAAATGAACCAGCGGCAGAGCAGGAAAAGGAGCTCAGGAGTCCTTGTTTCCCTTAACGGCTGGTAATGGTTCCCCCTTGTCTCTGCTGGCTCCCATCACCGAAAAAAACTTAATTAATTTGTCGTTGTCTGTTCTCATCCCCATCCCCAGCTCGTTAACGGATGAGGCAGTGCTGTCAAAGCAATCCCCTAATGAAAAGCTGCCGGCTGGGAACGGCAGCGGCGCTGGAGCTGCGGAGCGCGGTTCTTGTGAGAAACGCTCAGAAACTTCATCTCTCTAATGAGCCCTTCTGTCCTGGAGGTGGCAGGTGGCAGGGACCGGGCAGGGCTGGGCCAGAGCCACTGCCGGGATGCCATCCTAGCCAAAATGCTCTGGAGATGGGGAGGGTGAGCGGGCAGTGCCGGGGCGCAGCAGCCTGGCTGGTTGGCCAAGGGTTAATTGCAGGGCATCAAACAGAGCGGCGGCAAGTGGGTGACAGTGGGGAGAGGGGACACGCGAACCCTGCCTGAGCAGGGCAGCTTGTGGGGCTGTCACCCGGATAGCAGAGGCACAAAGGCTTCCTCTGTCTCTTCTGCCAAGCTCCTGCTGCATTTCCCCTGTGCCCGCCACCCCGACCTGTGCCTCCCTGGGGGCTCCCGGTGCCTCTGCGCACACCAGGCAGCACAAACCACCCCGCTCCCACCAGGAGCCCTCTTTCCATTTAAAAAGTCATCATTTCCCCCTCTAATACCTCCTGCCTGCCCTCCCTGTGCCGGAGGGGAGAGGGTGTCTAATTAAGTCTGGCTGTAATTGGCAGCTGTTCAGGCTGTGTCTGCACTGCCAGCGGGGTGGGACAGGAGCTCCACCGTCCCACAGGGCGCTGGGGAGGGATGTGGTGATGTGCTACCCCTCGTCACAGCCTTGGAAGCGGCACTGCCAGGGAATGCAGGGCTCCCCACCCAGATCCCTGACTGCTCAGATGTGCCCAGCTCTCACCCAGAGCAGCCTGTGCCAAGGACAAATGCATCATCTCTTGCAGTGGCTGGAAACTGGGAAGTGAGACAGGACGTGTGTCACCCCCCGGGGAGCCTGTGCACATGTTGTGCCCCCCCTGAATGCCAGCCACGGGGCTGGTGCTGGGACGTGGTGTGGGGCACGGTGGCACTGGGGTCTGTGCTGTGTCCCCCACACAGGCCCAGGAGGTTGGGCTGCTGCCCAGGTCCTGCTGGGCTGGGTAAAGCCCTGGGAGCTGTGCCAGAGCTGGGGCACTGCTGGAGCAGAGGCCACGAGGACTCTTTGCCTCCTGAAGCGCCCACCTGTGTGAAGGGCTGCCAGGCGAGGGCCAGCTTTGCCTGGCACTGCTTCCAAGGATGCCATCCAGCTCACCTGGGCCAGGTGTGTGCTGGTGTGTGGTGTTTGCTTCCCAGAGGCTGTAGCAGAAAGGGAATGAGGCGGCTGGATGTGATCCTGGGGGAGCCACGCTGGGATGTGACGGTGCCTGCAGGGATGGGTGCTGCTGAGCTGGGCTCCTCACCCTGCTGGGGGACACCCCAGTGTTTTCCTCATCAGCCCTGGCACTGCCTCATCCCCATTAAGGGCTGGATGGTCCCAGAACTGCCCACTCTGTGCCTTGTCCTTGCCCATAGCAGTGATGGGGAAGCGGCAGGAGCAGATGGTCCCACACTCTGGGGGGCTCAGACCTGCAAAACATCATCTCCTCATGAGGCACATCCTCTCCAGGCACCCCACAGCTGGCAGGACCATCACCAGGGCTGGAAAACTGCTCTTGTTCCATAGCAGCTGCTTCTCTGGCCGGCAGGAGGATGGAGAGCCCCAGTGGAGGGTGAAGGGGAGCTGCTGACAGAGCAGCTGCTTTGCTCTGCTGAACTCTGCCCAGCATTGTTATTATTTAGTCTTTTTGTAAAGGTTTCTTCCTTCCCCTTTTCTCCCAGCTTTCCTCTTTCTGGCTGGCTCTCTCCTGTCTGCTTTCTTTCCCTCTTGCAATGTCTTGCATCAGGCTTGGAGCAGAAAGTGCAGCCATAAATGGCAACACACAGGGCCCGGGAGTTTAATCCAAGATAATTTTCTCCTCTTGCTTTGCAGCCTGGGATCTTCTCTTTTCCTGAAGCTGAAGCGGGGCACTTATTTGGCCCCAACCTGCCCATAAGTGCCAGGGCTGTCCCTTCAGCTGAAGAAAGGGTGAGGGACACACTACCCCCAAAGTCTCTCGTCCTCTCTGGGAAAGAAGCCCATTGCTCAGTGGGGTTTGCACCGGGGATGGAGGAAGTGGGGAGGAAATGGCCAGAAATGAGCTGAAAACCAGATGATGCTGTGGTGGGAAGCCTGGCTCCCATCTCTTGTAGGCTGGGAGAGGGTTCAGAGGTGGCAGAGCCAGAAGGGGGCATTTTGGGGTCACAATGCCAAGCTCCTCTATCTGAGCCATCCTCCCCTGGGAGACTCAGGGCTGTCCATGGTCAGTGCTGGCTGTGTCCCAAATGTCCCCGAAGCCTTGTCCTCGCTCTGCTTTGATCCAAACCCCGCTGCCAGGGTCAGCCTCACGCGTGGGCGTCTCGCTCGTGGCCATGGAGCTAAAGGGCAACAGCACGTTTGTGATGATCCAACAAATGCTCCGGCTCCGCAGCCGGGAGCTGCCAAACGCCGAGGCAGATGGATCGCTGCCTTGTTATTTAAGGTGGATGGCTTGCTGGATTTTAACCCTGGGCTTTCCGGAGCCCCGGGCGGGCTGTGCCCAGGTGTGATTCGGACGTTGCGGGGCACGGGCTGTGCTGCGGGCCGGGCTGGCTCCGTGCCGCCCGCGGGCAGGAGCGGGCAGGGAGCGCTCCCAGCCCCGCGCGGCCCCGGGGCCAGGCAGCTGCCGCCCAGCGCGTCCCCTCGGCTCGGCAATGAGATCTTTGTTCGCCGCAGCAGCTGCTCGGGGCGGCCCGTGGCAAGTCTCCTCCAGATGCTCCCGGATAATGACGTGCACGGCTCCCTGCAGTGCTGCTTCTCGCTTTTTTCTCTCCTGCGGGGAGGTTTTCGCGGCCGGTGCGCACCGAAGGATGCTGATTCGGGGGGTGTTGGACAGAGCACTCAGGTCCTTTCTTCTCCAGCTGTTCCTTCCCTCACTCCCAGCTGCTCAAAACTGTCTCCCTGCATTCCCCCTGGGCTGTGCTTCCTACAGAAGAGCAGTGCCTGGGGTGCCTTGGTGTCCTCTTTGGTGTGTCCCGGTGTTGTCCCAGCGCCTTCCCGCTCCCCGTTTTGGCTGCAGGGCGCTGCCCTCCTCTCGGAGCATCCCGCGGCTGCGAGGGAGCCGGGACAGCAGCACCCACCGGCCATGGCAGGGCTGAGAGCTCTGAAATTCGGGGCTGCTCCAGGCAGAGGGCTCTCCCCTCCTCTCTGGCTCGCAGGGGCTGCGGGCACAGCCGGGCTCGAGGTGGGGCTTTGTCCCTGCACCCATTTCCAGCCAGCCCAGAGGCTGCTGCTCCCAGCCCGGTGCTGGTATTTCTCTGCAAGGCCAAGGGACACGGTGTCCCTGCTCCCTGCCCACGCGGATCCTCCTCCACAGCCCTCCAGGCACAGCAGGGAAACCTCCATCTGAGCAGGTTTTGGACAGGGAAAGCTGGCTGTGCACGGGGGTCGAGGCCATCCACAGCTGCTGTGGGGCCGAGAGGGCCGGGAGGCTCCAGCCCCAGGATTGCTGGGGGGTTTCCAGGGGGTGTTTCCCTGGGGTGGAGAAGGCAGCCAGCAGAGCGTTAACACACCGAGCGTGTCCTCTCCCTCCCTGCTAGTCCTGATCTGCTGCATCAGCACCCCGGGACGCTGCCTCCAGCCCTGCCAGGACACACGGGCAGCCCAGCCTGGTGCTGGCAGAGCCAGTCCCCCTTCACCAATGGCTCCTTGCTCTGGTGCCATCCCACGGGCTGGGACTGCCACAGAGAGCAGCTCATGAGCCCCAAACCCTGGCTCCAGGGAGGGGCACTGGAGGTCTCTGGTGTTCCTCATTCCAGAAGCCACGCCATGGCTTGGCACAGGGATCAGAGGCAGCACAGGCTCGGGCATGGGGCAGGGTGGGCTATTGGCCACATCCAGAGACCTGTCCATGTGTGCTGCTGCTGCCAGGGCTGGTTGGTGGAGCACAGGGAGGGCTCGGGGGTGTTTGTGCTCAAAGCTTTTGCCCTTTTCCAGATACCACCTTTGGGTGCCTCGCCTGGATCCAGCCTCGAGCACACAGGACAAGCAGAGGACACATGTGACCATGCAGCACTTTCCAGCCATGCAGAGGTGCGTGGGAGGGAGAGCCAGCCTGGGGAGGGTGGCACAGCACACAGCGTGGGTGGCACATCGCCCCAGGGTGGCAGTGGCCATGGGGAGGGGGGCAAAGCTTGCCTGCTCTTCTCCCCTGGTGGGGTTGGGTGGCCTTTTAATGACTCGGCCCATTTAAAACAGAAAGAAATGGTGTTCCAGGTGCAGGTGTACTTCCTGGAGGTGGAGGGAGTGATGCCCCGGGGATGGGGGTCAGTGAGGGGAGTGTCCCTCTGAGGCAGCTGGACCATGATGGCTGTGGGAGGGAGCAGCCCCAGGAAGGCAGAGGGACAGGGATGTGGAGTCTGGGGCCGCAGCACGGGGGAAAGGGAGGTGCTGGCATCTGCCTCCAAGCCATCCAAGCAGAAAAGTGTTGTGCTGTAGGGAGCTCCTGGCTGCCACGAGCAGGGGTGCCCAGACAGCCCTGGCACACTGCTGTCGCCTGCCAGCCTGGCATCCCTGCCTGCTCCCTCTCTGCTCCCATCAAGTGCCTCTTCCTCTGTCTTGAGGATATATTTTCCTTCCTTGGAGGTTTGCCACCCGAATTTCCTGCTTGCTCTCATTGTTAAATGCTCAGTTCCTAATGCCCAGGCAAGGAAGAGGCTAAAATCCCCCTCCTTGTGTCTGCTCCTGGAGGGTTGGGTCTCCCAGGGGATGTCCCAGCTCTCAGGGAGAGATGGATGTGATGAGGAACTGCTGCCCTGGGCTTGTGGCCGAGTCACCAGAGCTGAGTATCCCCTCCCTGAGGCCACTCCTTTGGGTGCCTCCCCAGCCATCCTCAGGGGAAGTCCGGGTGTCCAGTGGGAAGTGCCCATGTTTGGAAGTGTGGCCCAAAATAGCCGTGGCTGCAGCGGGCGGGGGTCCCGGTGGCATCTCCTTCTGGGGAACAGAGTGGCCAGAGGAAGCCAAGTGGCTGTGAATAATGCACATTCCTCCCTGATGACAAACTAACCCAGTTCTGGGCCGGGGCTGTGCTCCAGCAGCTCCTCCAAAGCTCTGCACTGCAAAGCCAGCACTCGACTCTGTGCAAGGTCCCTCTTGGGTCAGCATCATTCCCCTCGGGTCTCCTTCACCGCAGCTTTTCCCATGTGTCCCTTG
Source organism: Edolisoma coerulescens (assembly GCA_013397115.1). Classification (NCBI taxonomy): domain Eukaryota; kingdom Metazoa; phylum Chordata; class Aves; order Passeriformes; family Campephagidae; genus Edolisoma; species Edolisoma coerulescens. The sequence goes on along the minus strand of VWZW01004158.1, from coordinate 283,691 downwards.
ATGGTGTGGGGCTTGGCAGCCTCCCTCCATGCTCCTCCTGCCCTCTCTGCCAGGTGCTTTGCCCTTTTGCCAGCCCATGGGATGCACGGGGTCAGGGATGCAGGAGGACACCCCGAGGTGCTGGTGACCCCTGGGCTCGGCTCACAGGGGTTTGCAGCTGGAGCACAGGGCTGTGCTGGAGGAAATCACTCATGCAGGGGCTCTGCCACGTGTCTTTGTCTTATCTCCAGAGCTGGAGTGCTCCCCTTTCTCCCTGCTTGGAGTTTCTGCGCAGGACAAGGAATCTGGGCTTTATGAAGTTTGTTGTACCTTGTAGAAGGGAACCCCAAAACTTCCAAAATTGCTTTGCATTTAAAAGAACCCCAGAACGTGCTGTTGCTGCTCCTGCCTGTGCTCCAGACACCAGCTGTGGATGGCTCCTGGAGGGGTCTCAGCACAACCCCCCAGTGCTGCCTTCGACCACTGGGCCCAACTGGTGAACGCCCCTGTGCTTCAGAGCAGCTGCTCGGCCCGTGGCTGCAAGGTGGCTTTGGCTGGGGATCCACCCTCTCCTAATGCCAGGACAGTCTGTCCAAGCCTGGCCTGGGGGCACACAGAAGTCCCTGTGGCTCTTGGCTCAGTCCTCTGCCTGTCCCTGGGCAGGAGGGGTGGCGGGGGTGCCGCCAGGAGGAGGGTGCTCAGGTGCAAGGCTCTTCTGAAAAACCTTAATCTCTTCAGTTATGGGGAGGCACTTGCATTTCACAGCCTTTGGGTGGGCCAGACCCCTGTGACTGATGAGTGGGAGGAAAGCAGACTAATAAACCTCACTCACTAGAGAGCATCCTTTTGTCCTGTTCCATGGAGGAAGCAGGGAAGGGGTGCTCGGCCCTCTCACAGGAGCTCCAGGCTCTGCATCCCAGCCCTGCCCCACCCAAACCCGGGTTATTCAGCACAGCACCTTCTCCTCATGGCTGCTCTGTTTTTAACTCCTCCAGGAGGAAGAGGTGGACTCAGAAAACGAGCAGCTGGTGGTGAGAGAGCCGGAGGATGATGATGGTGAGTACCAAGCAAGCCAGAACTCTGCAGGGAGATTTTGGACATGTCTGCAGCCCTGAGTGCTTGGGGATGGTCTCCTTCCCCCAGGAAATGTAGAGGAAATTCCTACCCCTTCCCCAGATGCCCTTGGGCTGTTTGCCATGGGGTAGCTTTGTGATGCAGCTGCTCCAAAAGCTCCTTGCTCCATCCAGGACAATCTCTAGGGGCTTTAGTCAGAGCCACGTTTAACTGATTAGCCAATAAGTTGATTGGAAAATGATTAATTGACTAATTGGGGTGACAACTGCTGCACTCCTAAGAAAATGAAACAGATGGTGCCGAGCAGGAATGTGTGTCTGAAGGGGACTCTGCTCTCCTGAGCAGCCCTGGAGATGCTGGGATGTCCCCGGGAGTCCTGGCTTGGGGTGGCTGGGGACAGCTGGGGCGGCAGGAGGCCTTGGGGTGTTCTCCCTCGCCTGCCCCACTTTCTGCCTGGCTGTTTGAAGGTGCTGTGTGGCAATCCCCCAGCTCGGGAGGATTATGCCTAATGCCACACAGAATCAAATTTTAATCCTGGTGCCATTCCTGCAAGGCGGGGGCAGCGCCTGTGGAGACGGGGCTCCCAAAATACCCTCATTCCACCCTGCTAGGCTTCCTCGCAGCACGGGGGGCTGGGGGTGTCACTGTGGGGGGCTGCAGGAGGTCTGGTTTGAGGGTTGATGGGTGTATCCTGCCAAATGGGTGCTCAGTAATGCTGCTCTGCCAGTGCCTGCCTCGGTGGGCTCAGCTCTGTTTCAGGGCTGCCCTGGCACCACAGGGCACCGTTCCCAAGTGGCTGTGACCTGGGATCAGGAGAAGATGATGGCCCCTGGCTGTGAGTCCTGGCTGGCACTGTGTCCTCCCTAAGCACCTCCTGCAGGCAGCCCCTGACTCCTCTCCTGAATTATTCACACCAGTTCTGAAGTGTTTTATGGCAGGGCTGGGCAAAGCGACGGCCCAGCCTGTGAGGAGACAGCGGGATGCAGCTGGGAATGCCAGCAGTGCCCTGGCCTTGCTGGGATCAGCCCTGCTCCTTCCTTCCCTGTCCCCTGCGTGTCCTGGCCCCACTCAACCCACCAGCAGAGATTCCCCATGTGCATGTGGGGATCCTGCAGGCATCTGCCACCAGCCTGGGATGCTGCCCTGTGACCAAAACCACCGGAGCAGCCTTCCCTCCACTTCGGGCAGGGAGCTGGCAGGGATAACGTGGATCATGCCAGAGCAAGCATGTTCAGGGGAGAGGTGCACTCTTGGGGCTGCTCTCACCCTGCCAGCTCGGGGTCACAGCACTGGCAAGGCGAGGGCAGAGAGATGAAAGACAAATGTTTTCTTTAATATGAACTCACGGAGGCTCTCAGTAAGTAGGTCACCTCCTATTCCTGTAATGTTTTCCCTGTCTACACGAAAACCCAGCCTCCCCTTTTCTGTGTGTTTCCTGAAGTTTGTTTTCGAGCTGCAAAGAAAGTTCCTGAGCTCAAAAACCAGCCAGAGGTTTCCAAAGCCACACAGTGTTTCCTTTTTTTAATCACACCATGTGGGCAGGGAGATGGGGACCTTCCTTGCCTCCCTCTTCCCTTATTCTTTTCTGGTGAGGTGGCAACTAAACTGCTCTTTTTGGGCCAGTCTAAATCCCAAATCTCACTTGATTTGGCAGAAAACCACGTGAGGGAAACAATCTTAATTGTCCTTGAAATCAGTGGAGCTTTACAAAGGTAATGAACAGCTCCTGCTCTGCACCAGCATCAGGAACAGGATGTTACACCCTCTTTTTTTCTTTCTCCTAATATCTCCCAAATCAGCAGTCAGCCGAATTTTCTTTCCCTGCATTTTTATGGTCTCCCGAAGTGCTGATAAGCTGCAGCATTACTGCTTGTTTCCAGTTGGCCAGGTTTGTTTGTTTGTCCACGGGGAGGGTTTCCCACCGAGGGAAGTGGAATAAGGCCAAGCTGAATGTTGGGGGCTGCAGACCAGAGCTTTGGGCTGCTTGTGTTCAGACATTTGTGACAAAGCTGGATAAAGGGTTTGCATCCCCGAGAGCCCCGATGGCATTTAAGGATTAGAGAAACACTCTGGATCAGTAATTGAGCAGTAACCCACCAGGAATTCCCAGGGAAGCTTTCCAAGATCAGGAACCTGGAGATGTAAGGAAGTGAGGAAACGTGGGCATTAGCGGGGAGGAGGTCTCTGTGAAATTCCCATCCCACTCCCAGGCACGGTCACTCCAGTGTCTCCCCGTGAAGCCTTGCACTGCTTCTTTCTGAGATCTCTGGTTTCCTCACCTACAAAATAAGGCTCTGACGTGCCTTTTACGAGGGGGTCCCCAAGGCCTGGCAGCAGCTGAATGTGGGCACGAGCTTGGGGTTGGAGAAATCCCAAAATCGAGGTATTGGACACAAGGAGAAAAATCCTTAAGCGCAGCATTGATCAGAAAAGAGAGGGAAGCTGCTGATGCTGAACCCTGGGTGTGAGGAAGGGAGGGGAGGGGCTGTGAGGGGTTTTTCATTTGGGCAGGTGGAGGAGGAGAGACACTCATGAATATGGCCACAATAGCAGTGGAGAGGATGGGAAGGGGCTTCCTGTGTTCCTGGGGAGAGAGGATCCGTCCACATGCTAAGTACAAGTTGGGGCTTTCTCTCCTGCCAGGGGAGTTTCACCCCTTTAGGGGTCCTGCTGGTGCTGGTAGGTATCATCCTGGCTGCTGGTTTGTGAATAATGTGCAATTTTTCATGGCCATGCAGATGATGAAGTAACATCTTCCTTTTGTGCATGCCTTGGAAGCATCCCCGGGGCTCTGAGGGTCGGGGGAAGCAGCAGATGTTTCTGGGAATGTGGAAACAGCAGTGCTGGATGGTTGGATGTGAGGCAGCCAAGTCCTGCAGTCCTTGGGAGATAAAGGCTCTCAGATAAGCAGCCCACGGATAACCCACAAAGGCGACTACCCAAAGCAGCAGCTCCTCCTGGGCCGCCTTTTGGATTGACCTCCCCTCCTGTTGTTTTCTCCCATCTGTAGGAAGATAAAGCACGGGAGAGGTTTTTAAAAGCACATAGTGCTTGAACAAAATCCGATTGGAAAAGGATCGGCTTTGGCTCAGAGTCTGTGAGCTTTGGTGCTCTAATTAGCACAGGGCTGAGGCTGGCGAGCCGGGTGGGAGAGCACTCAGGAGACGGAGACCTTGGTTTCCTCTTCAGGTCTGGTGACAGAGGAACTTGGACCCGGCTGTGTTGGTGCTCCTGGGGCTGCTGTGGCTCAGGGCTGTTTGCAGCACTGGGATTTGCCATGTGGCATCTTCTTTTCACAAGCTTTGTCAGGGGCTGCAGGAGAGCTGCAGGTCTGGGACACCATCCGTGAGCCCCAGGCTTGGGAAAGGGCCCCTGGACGAGGAGAGGGAGGGAGAAGGAATGCAAGTCTGGAGAGGAGAAGTGGAAAATGCTGCCAGTTAATCAGGGCAGGATTAACATGCCTTGATAAGCCAAGATGGGCCTGCAAGGCTCTGAATCCAGGGAGAACAATAGCATATGGTTCCTGTGCTGGAGGATTTACTGGGATCTGCTTCCAGCAGGCTGCTCGCTCCCAGCAGTCCTCGCTGTTTCCAGTGCTGGCTGTGGCCTGGCTCCTGCCATCCTCTGGCCAGCAGCACCTTGGCTCTCCTCTGGGATCCACACCGCCTCCCTGACACTGCCCAGGCTTTCTGGAGATTGGAGCTGACTCAGGAGGTGTGCTGGGGTAGCCAGAGCATTTGGGGTGCAGGAGCAGAGGTCAGAGAGCACCCCAAGGGAACAACCCCACTGCTGTTGGTTGTGGCTCTCGGGAGGTCTTTGGTTCACACATTTCTTGCTCTTTTTTTGTCTCCCCTCTCCAGCTGCAGATGAGACGTTTTCTTTTAAATACAGCCCTGGGAAGCTGAGGGGAAACCAGTACAAGTCAATGATGTCCAAAGAAGAACTAGAGGAAGAACAAAGGTAAGTTGAGCTTCCTTCTTCTTCTTGCCCAAGCCCACCTGGCTGATGTGCCCTTGGAGCAAGCTGGGTGTGCTCAGACCTCTCTCTCCCCACACTGCCCTCAGCATCTCATTGCTCTGGAGTTCCAGACCTCTCCCACCCAGGAAGACACGAGAACAAATAAAGTCACACTGATTTAGGAGATGGAGGCACTGTGGCCCTAAATACCTTTGGAGATCCTCTGGATGCTTAGACCAAATTTCCCAGCGGAAGCAGCTGGTGTATTTGCCCTGATCCCATTAGTTCTGTGTTGATACATATCTGTTGAGGATCTGATCTCTGGTTACTTCCCCTCCCCTGGCCCTGTGGATGGCCTCCCAACCAAGGACATGGGCATAGCTCAGAAATACTGGGGCAAAGTGAGGGAGTGTGAGGCTTTAGAGCTCACCGAGATGGGGCCGACACTGGAAGTGTCCCTCCCCAGGGCTGTCTCCTCAGCTGGACGTGGTAGGGATTTACAAAGTAGCAGGCCTGGTAGAGATGGAGAATTGTCCATCCTGCACTTTTTGCTGAAGTATCCTCCTGAGCCCTGCATGAAAAAAGGTCGAACCTGTCCTGTCACATAAAAAAAGCTTTCTGGCAGGAGATTCCCCAGCCTATACAAGGAATAACTCCACAGCTGAGGGCTCTGTGGCAGGCTGCTCCCTTCCAGGTGCCTGCAGCTCACACCCCTTCCCTGAGGGTGAGCTTCAAGGAACTGATTTCCCAGTGGTGGCTCAACAAGCCTGGGAGATGGTGTTCTCTCCACTGCTGTCCCAAGGGCTGTGGGACTCAATTCTGCACCCAGAGGTTTGCAGAGAGTGATTTAGGGGCATTTGTCACCCCTTGCCTGTCAAACCATGGTCCAAGTACCACCACAGGTGGCCTGGTGTAAAGAACCAAGCAGAAACTTGAGCACAGCAGGGAAGGCAGGGATGGGGGGATCACACCTCGCCCCTGGCTCAGGCATCTCCTGCTGGCTAACCTTGCCTTGAGGCCCTTGCGCAGCATCTTTGTGATGCCACCAGCTGGGCTGGCTGAGGTTTATCTCTGTGACGTGAGCAGAGCATTATGGTAGGCAGAGTAAATCCAGAGACCTGCCCTGCTCTGAGGTCAGCAACAGAAATGAGCTCTGGTTTCCTCTGGCACGGGGTTGATTCTGCATTGGTGGCATCAGGAAAAAAACGTTTGCTTTCTTCTTTTCCATGTATCTTTGTTGTGCCTGAAGCCCCTACCCTGTAAATCGCTGAGCAGGGCTGTGAGTGTCACTGTATTTTTCACTTGGGGAGGGTGGTGGTGGGATGAACCCAGTGAATGCCAGGGACACCCATGGGGCTCAATGGGATTTGCTTTTCAGGATCCTGCTAAACACCAATGCAAAAATCTACCTGCAGCTGGCAAACTCAAACCCTTTGCACCAGCAGCTCCATCCAAAGCAGCTGAGCAATCACTGCTCAGGTTTTCAGGGCCAGGAGTCCTGCAGGGCCTTGGGCTGGTTCCAAAAAATGTCCCTGTTGTCACCTGGGGCACTGAGGGGACACTGCCTAAGGACAGCAGTGGGATGGGGGGTTTTGTACTCAGGACTGTAGAACGGGCTCCAGGGGGTGATGGACCTGTCCTGGGCACGTGGCACCACTCAGGCACTGCTGCTCTTGTCTGTCTGCAGCAGTCCCAGGGCAGGACAGTGCACCTGGGACTGATGGACAGTGCCTGGGCTTTGTGTCCCTTGGAGGCTCTCAGCAGCCTTCCCCACTGAGGGCCGTTGGCAGACGTGTTTTTCCTACTGCTCCTTTATTTTCTTCTCTTCCGTATTTGTGTTGTTCATTTCTTTAAGGCAGCTTTGTGAATTTTTTTTTGTCTTGCTTTGTTGCTGGCTTACTTTTCCCCCCCTCAAATCTTCACTGCGGCATCAGCAGCTTTTCATTGCAGGCCTCGCAGGTGGTGCAAGGGGGCAGGGCTGCTGCCAGGTAAGCTGGGCGAGCTGAGCACAGCGGCTCAGCCTTGTCCTGCATCCTTCTCCTTGTCCTTCCACCCCTCTCCCCCACTCCATGCACCCCGACCGTGCTGCTGACCTGCTGTGACCCGGGTTTGCCGCCTTTATGTTGCAGGATTGAGCTGACCTCTGATCTCACATCTCTGTAGCAAGTACCTTAGGTCCTCGGCCACAAACATTCTTGCAAATCTTTTTGGTAAGGACACGTTGCTGCTTAGAGGTAGTGGTACCACTGATAACACCTGCTCGTGTCTTGGGTTATTTTGCTTTCGGGTTATTTTCCAGGGGAGGGGTTGTTCTGAGTTGCAGTTGGTTGCCTGTCCCACCTCCCTCCCCACCTCCCTGCCCTTCCCTCTTCATAACAGATTAATGAGTCCGCTCCCCTCTGCCTCCATCTCACTTTCCATGAGCACTCCAGGGGGAATGGGGGCTCTCACGTTTGGATGCTCACCTCTTCCATCCTGGATGCCTGAAGCTGGGCATCCCACAACCACTTCTTTGTACTGATTTGGGAAACTGGGGCTGCTGCTGAGTGGGTGGTTAGTCCTGAGGTGTGTTATCAAAACTGAGACAGGTTTAGTGTTTGCTTTGAGCCCTGTCACTCCTCCAGCTTTCCCATGGACCAACAGGTTCCCATGGGAAGCAGCTGGTAAGCAACATCCCAAAAATGCAAGTGGGTCCTCAGATGCTACTGTTGTGTAGTTCACAAGTCTGAATTTTGGCGCTTCTTGATTTTGGAGATGCCACTGAAAATATTCCTCGCCTGTTCCAGGAGGAGCTGTAGGATGTCAGACAGGAGAGTACAGGCATGCAATAGATTTGGTTATTTAAGCAAAAAACCCACTTCTGTTGTAACCTGCATCCCTGCAGAAATTGTGGTTGTCCTGCCTACAATTCACTTGAGTCTTGTGGCTTCCAACTGGTGCTAAATCTGGACTAAAAGGGGAAGGAATGTGACCTTTACTGAGTGATGCAACTTCCTGCTTCTGGTGACTTCAGCCTTAAAAATTAGAGTGCTCACTGAGGGAGGAGGACAGTAAATCCTGTTGGCAAATACATCTGCTTGGGTGGTGGCTGTGCTCAATCACACCTGGTGGGTCACCAGTCCTCCTAGAACAGAAGCACGTAGCCTTTGCCCCCCCTGGGGGAGAAAAACAGTCTGGGCAGGAAGGGGAAGAGTGCAGGGGAAGGATGCAGCCCTTGGTCCAGCCAGCACAGCTTACTCCCAAATCCTTGTCTTCTGCACCTGAGGCTTTTGGCCATCTGTTGCCAGCTGTAGCTGTGCCACGGTGCAAAGCTGTAGCTCAGGAAATGTGAGTCGTGGTGGTGCAGCTGCCCTGCTCAGACAGGGCTGAGGTGTGGGTGTGAGACACAGCCAGGCTGCCTGAGAGGTGTTGCTGTCCTGGCTGGGCAGCTCCTGTGGAGGAGGGAGGAAGAGCTCCCCAGTAGTGCCCTCAGGGCCTGGCTCTCATGGATGGCTTGGAGTGGTCGCTGCCAGATGCTCTTCAAACCTCCCTTAAAGCTGAAAGAGGTTAGTGGGGATTTTTTCTTTTAGAAATGAGTATGGTCAGGACTCTGCTGAGCACTGACAGCTGCAACAAGGCTCCACTCCTAACAAATGAGAGAACAACCAGAAAAATGTCCCCCCTGGGTCTCTGCTTTCAGTTCTCTCTTTCCATGAGGCAAAGCAGGTCCCAGCCAAGCCTTGGCTGGCCGCAGTGATGTCAAGGGGTTGAGCTGTCTGTGCTCTCCTTGTCACTCTTGGCTAGGTGTGTTGGAAGGAGAAAGGAGAGCAGATCCCACCTGAGAGGCTCTAGAAAGGTCTCTCCTCTCTGTCCTCTGTCTGGGATTGAGGAAGAGGTGGGGGTGAAGAGCCAGGAGCTGCCCCATGGCAGACCCCTTGAACAGGGTCTGATGAATGGCACCAAACTGCTCAGACACACTCTGCTGTTGGCAGGGGCATTCCTGGATGGAGCAGGAGATCCCCCAGACCCCTGTCAGCCTCTGGAAGAGTGCAGGGAAGATAGGGGTAGCTGCCCAGTTTCCCTGGCTAGTGGGCTCAATTCCCACAGGCAGGTGACCCTTTCAAGGAACAAACTCTCCTCCTGCCTCTCAGTCCTCTCCTCTCACCTCCTGGCCAGCCACAGATGGGTTGAGGTGATACTGTTTAAATACAGACTGGGTTTAAGCCTAGGGCTCAACTGCAAATTGGAATTCATGCAAGGGGAATTGGATGGCTGCAAATATCAAGCTCAGCCCTTTTCTTGGTGGAAATTTAGCCATGGAAACCTGCCTCCTCCCCAGCTGGGTTCAGAGTGCCTCTTGGTGATGGGGCACTGAAAAAAACTGGGCTTGGACCCTGGAATTTCAGCAAGGCAAGGTGTCCTGGGTAGACCCTGGTTCTAGGGAATGGCAGAGAGGAGAGACCTTTCCCTGCTCTGCAAGGCATCCTGAATCAATGTGGGATGCAGCTGTGGCTTGAGGAACAACCGTGCTGAAGTTTGAATTTCAAATGAGACAATGCTGGTGATGACAACTCTGGAGCACACAAGGGCAGGAAGCAGCTGCAGGGGTTTAATGACTGTGTTGACAGACCTTGACCTATTTCAAACATCTCCACTAGTGGCCCTCCAAAAATAGGTGGGTGGACAGGGCTGGGGGAGGTTGCATTTAGGGAGAGCTGTCCATTGGCATCTGTCCCTGTCCACCCCCTGCATTGCCATCACATAATCCTGGCTTGCCTGCTTGCTCCCCTCTCCGTACAGCATGGGATCTGGGCCTCTTTCTCCTCCTTCTCTTTGGCTAACCTTCCCCCCACCCAGTGCTTTGCTGTCCTGTCCTGTCCTGTCCAGCATGGTGCTTCTTTTGGATGAGGGAAGCTGGTAAGTTTGGGCTTTTCGGGGGGGTTTTATTATTTGTTTGCTTCTCATCTTCTGCAGCACGATAGTCGTCCTGGGCTGAGGGAGGAGGAGTAGCAGCAGCAAGGGGTGCAGAACCCAGGGCCATGGGACTCTGCAGGGCAGGGTGGCCACTACTTCACTGTGGCCACCAGCCACAGGGATGGCACCAGCCATGGGCAAGGTTGCTTTCAGCTGCCAAACACCCAGGGCATGAGGTGTGTTTGCTTCCCACCTGCCTCTTGTAGTAAAGAGCACTGCATATTTGGGGATCCCTGCTGAGTTCCCCCTCATGCTCACTCTGTAGGTGTCCAGCTCCACTTGGATGAGGAGGAAGTCTGCTGGTGGCCTGGTGCTGTTCCCTGCCTCCAAATCCCTGGGGAAAACGTCCTCTGACCTATGGGCTGTCAGTGGACTGGAGCCCTGGCCCTATTTATAGTCATGATTGAGTCATGAATCCCCAAAAGCTTTAAAAACAGTAACTCAGGATGCCTCCCTCAGCAAGCCAGGGAAGGGGAGGCCAGGAAGCCCCTTCCCCATCTCCTCCTCTCCTGTCCCAGAGAGGAAACCCTTGCAAACTCCCCCATAGCCTTTGCAGGGTGTGAGTCTCTGACCCTGCCTTGGCATGAGATTTCAGTTCAGACAGCAACTCTGCTTGAGCTCCTGGGGATTTTTTTGGCTCAGGTCCTGAATTGTCCTGGCTTGTGGCTGCTTCTCTGTGTCTCCCTCACCCAGCGCTCATGACTTTGTCTTCATCTGCTTCTGCTTAACCTTGTGCAGCATGGGCAGCTGGCTGTTCTCTGCCTGCTAACTCCCTGGGAGCCCTGCTCTGCCTGCCCTGGGCTCCCCTGCAGCTGGGATAGACTCGGGGATGCAGGGAATAGGGGCATCTCACCAGGCTGGGAGCAAACTGGTGTTCAGCGAGCTGGAGAACAAACACTGAGTGATGGAGGAAAGTTCAGCCCCGCCTGGCCGTGGCTTTCCCCACTGCTGTGGTGTTGGCTGGGGTGGTCAGGAGTGTTGCAAGGGAATGGACAAACGACTGATGGATGAGCTGGTCAGGAGCACAAGCCACCTTCTTGGCTGTGCTCTGGCCTTTTCAGCTGTTGCTTTTCTGGCTGGGAACTGTGGGAAGCTTCTGCCTCAAAACAGCTGCAGGCAAGGTCTGCTGGGGGTGATACAGCCCCCGATCCCACTGACTCCTCACCAGCCCCGTCCTAAAGGCAATGGGACTTGTGCTCCCTCGTCACACTGGTTCTGGCAGCCTTGAGGCACTCTAGGTATTTCCCAAAGCCCAGTGCACCTTTCAACTTCTCTGTCCCACTGGAGGAATTTCAGATTTGTGTTGATGAAGCTCCTTTTGGTACCTCTCACTCAATCATGCTTCTCTCTTCTAAGCTCTGTCTCCCTGGTCTGCATTTAAGTCCTCGCTGTGTTTTACTGATTGGCTGAAGAAACTGGCTCACACTTTTGGGACCACCAGAAAAGCTTAGGTTTAGTGTGTCATTCCTCACATTCTTCCCGCAATACCTCAAGGCTGGGTTATGGTCACCACCAGAAATGAGATGGTAGCTGTCCCCACGGTAAAGAAACATGGAAACAGTGGTGATGGGACCATCCCCAGCACTGAGATGGGAGGGAACTTCCTGGGGAGAAATCAACCACCCATTGCCAGGCCTGCCCAGCACTAAGGGCTTTTGTTCCCTGCTCTTCATCCTCAAGGGTCAATCCTAGTTTGGAGTGAGCAGAGTCTGGAGCCAGGTTGCTGTCCACCTTCCTTGCCAGGATTTCAGAGCAGAGAACTCATGGTCCTGACAAGGCCCTGAGCCAGGGAAAGGAGCTGGGAATGTTCCGTGCTTCTGAAAATCATCTTTTTGAGTGGAACTACTCCTGAAAAGGGCACAAGCAGTTACCAGACATGGTTACAGTAGGATGCACTGGGCTCTCCTTAGAGCGAGTCAGGACTCCTTTAGAAAGCCATAGTCTATGAACAGGATACGGATTTCCTGACCTGCTGTGGATTTTTGCACGTGTGAGAGATAAATGCACATGGGAACACCACCAGTAACCCCTGTTTTTCAGAGCTGAGGTGCTGTCTGCCCTCAAAAGCAAGAAGCCTTGTATCAATGCTGTGGCTGAGCTGGAGTGAGGGAATGCTCCTGAGGCCACCAGGACACGCAGTTTCCATGCTGCTTTGAGGCCTTCAGTCCCTGAGCTGCCCTCATATTCCAGGACCCGCTTTTGTGTGGGCTCCTTGTTCTCCAGCTGTTCCTTGCACGGAACCATGTCCAGCTGACAAATCATGCGATTCAGTGACTTGGCCATTGGCTTGGGCAAGGACAGAGATACCTGGATAATCTTTATCAGAAGAAACGATACAGCTTCTGGCAAAAGAAGGCCCTAACCTGGTTTGATTGATGAGCTGCTGGGGGCAAGCATGTTGATCCAAGGAGAATGGAAAGGAGGGAAGAGCCAAGGATAAGTAGCGGCTCAAATCTCCGAGCCTCCATCCCAAGCTAATTAAGACTTTCAGGTTCCATGGCAGCAATGCCAGAGCTTCTCAGCCTGGGGGGTTATATGGCCCCAATGTCCCAGAGAGCCTCATGCTCTTTAGTCCAGTTCCCCTCACAGCTTGCTCCAGGAGCAGAGAGGAGTATCCCTGTTGTGCAGATGGGAATTTCTGGCTCTGACGGACATTCTCCATTAGGGTCATGCTGGTTTTGAGATCTTCTCACCCCAGCTGTCAGCCTGGCCCTGTGCTGGAGACGAGTATCCCTGTGAGGGACTCATTCACCCTCTCTGACATCCCGCATCCCTCCCCACTCCAACTGTGGTACACTGGAGGGGAGATCCCCTCCTGGGCCCCCGTGGCAACAAGCTAATGCCCTGACACGTGAAATCTGATTATGCTTGCGTGACTTGAGCGGGATGATCTGCTCCTCAGCGCCGTGAATCCCGCAGAGCGATTATCCACTCCGGAAAGTTTCCTTTCTTTGTCCTAACGGGACGGCCACTGAGCCTCAGCAACGTCGCTCCAGTAACCCCGGTCCCACGTGATGCTTCCCCCGGCATCTCCCATCCGGGATCCAGGTCACCGGCCGCGCTCAGAAGGCCGCTGGAGAAGGCAGGATTTGGCAGAAGAGCGAGGAAGAAATGAGGCTGTTCCTCACCCTCACGCTGTGCTGGCAGGAGTAGGGGACTTTCAAATGTGGCTCAGGTGTTATGGATCATGAACCCTATTGAATCCAGGAGGAACAAGGCTGGGGGTGTGTCTGTATGTGTTTGTAGGGTAGGTGATGTGTGTTGTACCCCAGTGCAGGTCTCTGGGTGCATGGGCAGCTGTCCAGCCTTCTGCTGGGTGTTTCCTGATGTGGATGGTTCACCCATGAGAGATGCTGGGGCAGCAAGGGCAGAGTGTCTGGAAGGTTCCAGCCGAGAACAAGGGACCGCATTTTTTAGCCCGTGGCTCTGCTAACAAGACCGGGAGGGAGTGCCTGGATGTCCCCACACATAAAACACATCTACTCATCTCACCCTCCTTCCCTGGGACACTGTGAGAGCTTCCCATCGAAAGGAAGTGACCTGCAGGGAATCTGGGATTTTTACCTCCTTCCCTTGAACAGACTCATCTGCTGAAAGATTGAGAAAGGTCGAGCTGTTCAGGCACGCTGCCCTGTGAAAGCAGCACTTGTTCCTGGCTCATCTGGCTGCAGGTGGGAAGAGGAATCTGGGCTGGACAAGGGTGCCAGCAGCCCCAGGAGGCTCTGCACAGGACAGCGAGGCAGTAACCCATGGAGTTAATTAGTTTGGCTTCTCCAATTCTTATTAGTAGCTCAGAAGGGTTGTAACTTAGCTTGGTGCCAGCTAAGAGGATTTGCACTTCTGATTGGGTTTCGACTATCTTGCTGCAGTTGATGAAGCAAAGTCCTTCTTAGAGGCATGAGGTTTGCAAACAGCAGCTTGTCCTGCCCTGAGGGGGAAGCTGCCTTGCCTTCCCCCCAACACACACACCGAGGGCTCCCCCTGCTCATTTATGTGAATAATAATGAACCAACCTGAGGGGTGGAATGACTGAAATGATTTCTCTCCCTCTTTCTCTTTGCAGACCTGAAGACTATATGAAGTTGTCCCTAGCCTCCTCCTAAAGGCATCCCTTGGCATCTTTAAAGGCTTGAGAGAAATACCAAAACCAACCAAACACACCCATAAGAGAAATCCATAAACCCTCAAAACTTGGGATTCCCTCTTGGTCTGAAGTTGAGTTCTTCAAAAACTCCTGTCAAGTTTGAGGAGATCCTGTTGTGTGGTTCCACGGACTGGGGCTGGGCCCAAGCAGTGACTTGAGTTGTGTTTGGGGGACTGGGAAGAACGTTCCTCCCTCTCCCCCAGACAAAACCCAAAGTGAACACTAAATATGCAGCGAGTCTATTAGTTGTGCTTGTTACATGTATTAGGCCATGAGATCCATGTTGTTCCTTTCCTGGGATGGGTGAACCATAGCTCTTCTCTCAGACCAGCTGGGACCTTGTACCAGACTCTCGAGTTGTTTTATCCTGGGGCCAAACTCCTCTTTATTGCTGGGGGTTGGGAACTGCCTGTGATTTCCAATGTTGTACAAAGCTGCTTTACTCCAAGGGACAAAGTGGGGTCCACGTGAGGGATGGCAGACGATGGCTGGGCTGACTCAAATCTTGCTTCTGTAGTTATTTTAGCAGAGAGCTGGTTCTTTAGGTAGACAGGAGACTCAAGAAGTGATGAAGGTGGATAGTTTAGCTGTTCCACTTGCGGTGGAGAGACCACACTTTGGCTGCTGTTAATATCTGCATCCTCACTTTTCCCTACTCCAGTTCCCAAGAGGAGAGACCCAAGGAGGTAGCCATGGCATCAGGGGTTCCCTCTGGCTCAGGATGAGATAATGGGGGTCCTGGGAGAGGCACACTCTCCATTCCTCTGCCTGCTTGCTGTTCCAGTGCCCTCTTCTCTTGCTGGTCCACGGGCGCCAGAGCTCAGCGTTGCCCCTCAGCTCTGTCACACAGTGCAGATGAATTTGGCTGGGCACATGCTCGGTTTTAAATCAAACCCAGCTGGTTTTTGAGAGAGAGAAGAGGGTCCGAGTCCTCTAGTGATGTTGTAGAAACAGCAGGCTGGGTGGGATGTGTCCTTTAAAGCTTCTCTGTCACTGCCTCTTGGCTAACGCTGCAAACATATCAGGAACCCAACAGGCTGCTTTTTTTTCCCCTCCTTTTTAATTCCTATGCAGACAATACTTGAAACCTTGTACACAGTTGTCCTTTCCAGCGCCTGGGGTTGGCAAACTCTTCAGAAAAGGGCTCGTTTAAAGAACAGCAGGAGGCTTCAGCTTTAGAAGAGGCTGGGCTGCCCCTTCCCAGCCGACAACTGCAAGCGTGTTCAGTGGTTTGCATATGAATTTAGGCACATCTGGACCCTCTGCTTCAACATCCCGCTGGTACAGCCGCTGTCTCCCCTCGGTGCTGGCTGGCTGACTGTGTCCCAAGCACCCAACTATGCAAAGAATGCCTTATATCCATTGTGTTTAAGTTACATGGCAATATGTACATCCAGCAAAGTCGGTAGTTAAGTCCAGATTTTTGCTAGTGGCAGCAAGTCAAACTCTTTCTTCAGCTCAAATGGCTGTCTGGGTATTTTTTACTTTTGTTTGGTTTTGTTTGTTTGTTTTGTATCTGATGGTGGCTCTTATACAAAGGACTGTAATTCTAGTGGCTTGAATCTGTAAAAATTGCCTTTGTTTGGTCCAATAAACCTTTGAATAGTTTGTTTGGTTTGTGCTTGTTCTCCCTGCCTTCAGCAGCTTGTAACTTCTTCCTCAAGAGATTTGTGTTGAAAATCTGGATTTTAGGTTAGAGGTACATTCTGCCCTCCTCTGACTTTTACCCCATAAATGATTGCATTCCCATAAATGATCAGAGGGAAAATCAGGGATATTCTCCTTTTTTCTGCTGAAGCAACACAGTGTTGCAGCAGGATCCTGGTCTTGTTTGGCTGCAGAGCAATTAACAACATTCCCAATGCAGAGCTCTGCCCAGGATTTCAGCTGCTGTGGACACGGGTGCTTAGCAGTTCTTAAACCCCAGATCTCTAACATACCTATGGCTCACTGCCCCAAACCTCCAGCTAACTGTAAAAGTCTTGGACTGAAATGTCTAAAAAGAGCCTTAGGGAGCTAAGTATGCAAATGTAATTGCCTATGAAGAAGAATTAGTCTGCTTTGAAAATCCTTAATTAATCTATTTTGTCAGCAATAAGTAAAATCCTGTTTGACCTCCTGAATCCAAGTAGTTTTGAGAACAGCATTTATGAGAAGAGAGAATGATTCTCTTTGTGAATGGGGTATGTTTGATCTGAACTCATCCAAAAAAATACCCAAAACCAAACCAAGCTGGAGCACTACAAAGTTGTTTTGCAAGGTCGCCTTTGATAGGAGAAGCTCCTCTTCAAACACAGTTTCATGTTTGTGGTGCCTTACTCTTCCTTCCCAGGCTCTTTTCTCTCTTTATCTTTGTTTTGCTGTCCCTTTGTAGTAGATTACGGAGTGCAGAGAAATAACAGCAGTAACAGCTCTTTTTTCTATTTTCCAAATGCACAGTCATGATATTTAAAGCTGAGGGGAGAGCCAAAATGCATTGATGTTGTGCTTCAAAAAAAGAGAGTGAATATTGTCTGTGATCCTGCTTTTGGAGACAAGGAAATGGGCCTTTGGAGAGATTTCAGCAGTGCTGATGTCTGTGAAATAAGGAGTGAGGGATGCAGACCTGTGTGAGCACTCCCCGCTGGGATGCACTGCAGACACAGGAGGCCAAGCTGTGTATTGAATTTCTCCACACCAGACTGGCAATGTGCCCTCTGGTGCCCGGAGGTGATCTAAAATAAAATATTGATCACTAATGACCCTGCTTCCCTTCCTCTCGTCTGGAAAGGGCAGCTGGACGCTCCTCCTGTGAGAAGAAAACATTAAAGAGACAGACAAATCCAGGCTTCCACAACTGAAAGATCCCACATCATTATCAGGATATGTTTGGCCATAGGACCATTGCATTTTAATTGCAATAGAAAAGACCTGGCAAATGAACTTACTTTAGCCAGGATCTGCTTTTTTCCTGTCCTGTTTGCTTCAGCAGTGCTGAGAGGACAGGCTGCTGTTCCTGCTTCTGCCGGGGCTTAGCCCAGGAGAGGGGAAAATGCAGAGCAGGAGCTCAGGAGCACGGGAAAAAGGTTCCTCTGCTCATTCTTGACTCTCTTCCAGTGATCTTGTTCGTGGTGTGGTGGTGGCTGCTGGTGTGTTGATGCTGTCCTTTCTTTCAAGCAAAGATCGTGTCCTGGTTTTGCCTGTCAATAGTTATTACTGCCCCTCCTGTTACTGGAAGAGCTGATAGCTCGTCCACACAGGCCTTGCAGGAAGACTACCCCAGGTTATCCAGTGGTGTGCATTTAAATGGATTAATTAAATGGTTTCAAGTCCTATGTGGGAAGATGGTTGTGGCAGGAAAAAGGACTCTTGACAGGGTGACCACGTGGGAGTAAAAGCCAGATTCTGTGGTTTTAGCCCACGGGAGGTCTAAGGGTGCTGAACAAGCAGGAGGAGCTGGGATTGTGGCAGGTCTGTGCTCTGAGCTGGCACTGAGTTCTGGCCTCACGCTCACGCAGGGACAAAATGAGCTTTGCAGTAACGGAACTACATCTGCCTTGTTACAGCCAGAAAGCACCACATCCTCATTAGTTCTTTTCATCTCCCACAGGAGAGTCAGGAATGAGATGTGCTAAGCAATAGAGCAGCCTGATCCCAATCAGGTAGGAGTCTGGCAGTGGGAACATTCCATCCCTCAGCCAGCCCTGCCTGGAGCCATGTGCATATTCATTTTGCCTTAAAAGAGGATTTTGTACATCAGTTCATGAGCTACCTGCAAACAAATGACATTCCTGTGCTGCCCTACCCAGATAAAGCCCTGTCAGATACCAATCTTCATGGGACGTACAGTGGTTAACTGGTTCAGGGTAGGGAAAAATCAGGATATGCTCTGTTAGGGGGAGAATTATCTACTAGGGGACTGCCTGGGGATTAAAAATCTGAGCTAGGTGGTGCATTGGTCAGCCTCTGCCCACACAGGGACCACCTCACTGCTGGACTGGCTACCTGGGTCCATCTCACCATTTGACATTGTCAAATAAACTTGAATCAAAGCAAATTCCTATCTGTGATCTTATCTTCCAGTGGCTGGTTAAAGTCATGTCCACACTGGGAGGTAGTCTGCTCTCTAGTTTTAAGTTAGGATATACATTTAAAATTTAATAGCTATTCCTGAATTACTCTGTGTCTACATCCTCTCATTACAGAAGGAAAGCACACTGTGCTGTTGAATCTTAATCCAGGTTCATTATGGAGTCTGCTAAATTGGGACATGTTGGCCTTATAAAATTCCACATGTCGGGTTATCTTGAAAGTTTGAGCATAGATAAGCCCTAAGGAACTCCAAAGCTGGTGTTAAAGCAGGCTGGTTTATCTCCACGTTTAAGGAGCTGCAGAGAGACGTGCAGGATGATGGGATAGATGGGAAGGGGGAGGAAGGAGAACCAGAGGCTATCTCTGTCTTACCTCACACGGACAGATTTCCTGCAGCCAGTAAGGTTTGTACAGCGACCTGCCTTTGGCTCCGTGTTTCATTTGACCGTGGTGTTCTTGCTCCTGGACTGGCTTTTCCTACTTCTCCTTTTCTTCTCGACAGGGTTCAGAGAGAGCAGCTGGCTGCCATCTTCAGACTGATGAAGGAAAAAAGTGACACGTTTGGAGAGATGTCTGAAGGAGACATGAAGGAGCAGCTCAGACTGTATGATATTTAACCCTGCAGCCAGGGGAGGCTGTGCCCAAAAGCCATCTTGGCCATTATTATGCAGGACACTGGAGGCTGTAGTGCTTTAAAAGTGTCTCAGTAGCCATTTTGCAGTTCCAGTTTGTTTTGCAAACACATATAGGCCTGTGATATGTATTTCAAAAGACTTGTAATTCCTCAGCCTTTTTATCATTTTCCTTTGCAGAGCTATCATCTCGTAGAGAGATTTTTACCTCTTTCTGGGCTGGGTCATATGTCTCAGTCCTACAAAGCAGTTAAACTCACAACTTTTTTCCTGGCCATGCTTTATGCAAATGATCTTTCAAGCCTAGTCTTTCTCAGTTTGATATCTGAAGAAAGCCAAAGATGATGGGTGTAAAATGCATGAAAATAATAGAATAACTCAGGCTGAAGGGTCCTGTAGTCCAGCCTCCTGCTAAAAGCAGCATCAATTGTGAGACCAAGGTGGCTTTATCCTGTTGGGTCTTGAAAAGCTCCAGAGATGGAGGCTGCACAACCTCTCTTGGCAGGGAGGCTTCCAACCCTACAGTTAGAAAACAAACAGCCAAAGGCAAGGCATTAGTGCTGTGATCAGGGGCGTGCTGCCTCTCATCTCCCTGGAAGGAACACTTCATCCTCCTTCACGCTGGCTTTCTGAAACCAACCCAAGTCGGTTCTGGCTGACCTCGTTGAGCTCATCCTCACGCCTGAGGAAGCAGCAGCAAACTCCAGCCTGGAAACACAAACATCTCCTCTCCTTGTGGCACTGGTGAAAGGAGCACAGAAAGGCTGCCGGCTTTATTACAAGAATGGTTGTGTCCGCACACAGATCCCGCTCTTCTCATACAAAATTTTGTGGGAAACGACATACTGAGGAAATCTCTGTGAATTTAGGGTTGTACATTTAGTCTTGACCAGCCCTTGGTGGTTTGGATAGAGTAAATCAATGAGCATTCCTAATTATAACTAAATGTCTTCTGGTGTGCTTATCTCTCCTATGAAATCCTGTTAAATACCTTCTTATCAGGAAGGATTTTCTCGGTTTTAATAACTGCTCACAAAGGGAGGCAACGTTTTCTGACCCATTTTTACGGAATGATCACTTAAAAAATTAGGTTTGCTTTATTTTGTGTAATCCTCTTCAGTCCGAGAAACCTAATATCTCATTATCTGGTTGCTGTCTCCCACCACATTTGCTATAGTGTGTTCTATAACAAAAGACACTTCGACTTTTAAGAATCATTTTATCTTCTAATTGTTTTCACTTAGGTCAAGGCGTATTTATAACGAGCTCAAGCTGGTTTTACTACCAATCATGACTTAATCTAAATTTAATGTCTGAAAATTACCTCTTCTTATTCAACATGAACGAATTAAGTGGGAAAAGGAGTCCCGTGATGTGAAACACCACACTAGCTTGCTGTGTCCTCCCTAGGACAGTTTCCTTTGTCAAGCTGTGCAAAGGGAGAAACGTAGAAAATTTGTATATGGGGCTCATCCCTAGCTCAAAACCAAAATCAGGATCTTTTCCAAAACTCTTTATCAAAGCAAGCAAAAGAGGGATTTAGTTGATTTTTAGTCCTTGTTTTGCAGATTTTACAGTTTATTTCCAAAATATTTTTATATTTCTTATGTTATGGTTGGGTCTTCTCTGAACAGGGACATTTCTGGAGAAGAAAAAAAAATTCCTCAAACCCTCCAGCTTCAGAATATGCCAGCAATGATAACGCTGCACAAGGGAGAGCAGCTGGAATTAAACCTGTCCTGTCCATACCAGCTCCGAGCATCATCACCAAAATATTCAGATGCTGCTGATGACACAAGAATGGTGAAAAACCTGTTATTTACTAGGCTCAAATTTAAGAAAGAAATGAAGATAAATAAAAAAGCCTCTGGCCAAGGCATGAAATGAAGGAGTGTCCAGATGTAAAACCCATGGGTTTTGAGCTGTGCATTCCTCCATGTGCGTTGGCAAGGCTGTAATGAAGAGGATCCCGCTGGACACATCTGTGTGAGTCCATGGAGGTGGTGGGGAGGGAGCCATGGGGTATGTCCCGACTTGGCCGGGCAGCTTCTGAGGTGCTTTTCCCGCTGGGCTTATCAATATTTATACAGGAAATTTCACCAGTGGCTATGGCGGGATGTCTCCTTCATACAGGAAATTTCACCGCCTGTTGCAGCAGCATCTCCCCTTCTGGGTATTGTCCTCTAAATAATCGCAGAATCACAGAATCCATCACAGACTCATTTGTGCTGAAGCGACCTTAGAGGTCATCGAGTTCCACCCCCCTGCCCCAAAAAGGGATGGTGGCACTGGGGGATCCCTCATGAGGGGATGGTGGCACTGGGGGATCCTTGTGAGGGGCGAAGGCACCACGGGTCTCCAGAAGAGGATGGCAGCACTGGGGGTCCCTCATGAGGGGATGGCGGTACTGGGGGTCCCCATGACAGGATTACGGCACTAAGGGGTCCTCATGAGGGGATGGCGGTACTGGGGGGGTCCCCATGACAGGATGAAGGCACTGAGGGTCCCTCATGAGGGGATGGCGGTACTGGGGGGGTCCCCATGACAGGATGAAGGCACTGAGGGTCCCTCATGAGGGGATGGCGGTACTGGGGGTCCCCATGACAGGATGACGGCACTGAGGGGTCCTCATGAGGGGACAGCCACACTGGGGGGGGGCCATGATGCAGTGGCTGCACTCGGGGTCTCCAAGAGGCGGTAATGGGGGTCCGCATGAGGGAGTAGCTGCACTGGCGAGTCCCCGTCAGGGCAGGCGATATTGGGAGCTCCCCATGATGGGGTGACTGCACTGAGGGGTCCCCGTGAGGGGACGGAGATACTGGCGGCTCCCCACGGCTGCGAGCCCCCGCTGCCATGGCAACAAGGTACGGTCGCCATTGGACTCACATGTTCCCATTATACGGCAACGCGAACGGCTCGGATTGTCCCTGTGCGCCCCCCGTAACCAGCCGCGAGGCGGGCGGGGCCGGCTGGAGACGCGCCGGGCGGGCCGTTCCCCGGCAGCGCGCGTGCGCGATGCGTGACGTCACGCGCTGCGAGTGACGTCACGGAGCCGCTGGCTGAGGCGAGGCCGCTCCCGCCCTCACAGCGATGGCGGCACTGCGGGCTCCGGGGGCGCTCCGGGCGGGCTCCGGGCGGGCTCCGGTTTTCGGAGCTCGCTAATCACGGACACAGAGCCTGCCTGAGAAGGGACACATTGTTTATTCTGCGCAGAGCGCGCGGGGGAGGTTTCCACAAAATCAAACCGCCCAACGGGTGAAAACTCGCCTCTTTTATATAGTAAATTTCACATGAACTCGCCTATCTAATACAGATTTATTTGGGTGGTTGATCTTGGAACGAGAAGTTCTTTGGTTCATTGAGCAACTTCTGTTGTAGAAGCTGTCTGATGACATCAGTTACATTTACCAAAAAAGTGAGAAAATTCAACCTGGGGACAGATAATTACCGCGAAGACAGCAAGGAGACACGGTTTATTGTGCACAAGGTGTGAGGTGGGGGTGTCCACAAATCAAGCACACCGAGGGGCAAAAAGTTACCTCTTTGATGCGGTAAAATTCATGTGAACCCACCTATCTAACTCGCATTCTCTGCCTACCTAATGCATAATTTATTTGGGTGATGCGATTTTACTCAGTGCTTGCTTTATTTGGGTGAATCTCAGAGGACAAGAAAACAAAAGTTTGCCTTTTCTTCATTAAGCGTCTTCTGTTGTAGAAGTTACCGAAAGTTACCTGACGACATCAGTTACATTCACAAAAGGTGAAAAAATTCAGCCTGGGGACAGATAATTGAACTTGAGGAGATCATCCACATCCATCAGAGATCCAGGTTTAAAAAAAAAGATCTGGAATGATTTAATTAAGGAACTTTAGTAGTTGGGGAAGGTGGAGACAGGGGAAGGAGAAAATGAGTAAAATTCCCTTCTGGCTCTGCAGGTAGCTTTGATAGGGATTTCAGATTTCTTTACAGACCATTTAAATGAGCTTTTTGCAGGGGTTGCTTCTGGAACTGGTGGACCTTGTGCTCCATGATGTGATTGCAGGTGTTTCCCCCTCTCGAGCTGGTGTCAGTGCAGTGAGCTGGGATTGTCCCACTGCTTCCATGCTGGTAAAGTCTCTGAAAGAGAAGATGTGGGTTTGCACTGTCCTTTTCTTGGAATGGTTATAGATGGGAATAGTTATAGATGGCAAAGAGTGTGGCCCCACACACACCATGAACCCTCTGCTTTTTGCACCTACAAGGTTATTTCCCACCTTGTGTTGCCTCCTGCGCTGCTCGGGAGATTTTTTCTGGGATTTTTTGCAAACTATGTCAAATATTTCAAATAAATTCCTCAGAATAAACCAAAGGCAAAATTCTTCACTAATACCCTCCAGAGGAGAGCAAGCAGGAGTTTCCTGACCAGCTTTGGAGTTAGAACACTAAAGAACACCCCATTCCTTCCTTCCTGCCTCACCCTTCCAGTACCTCGTGTCTCTTAATCACTGTTGGCAGGCAGGGAATTAATTTTAAATAGTCGGGATTTATCGCCATAAGAACAAAGGAACCAAGATCAAAAATCATGTGCACAATAATCCATTTTAAATGATATAATTTCATCTGGAAGGTGAAATAACTCATTCTGAGAGTTACTGTATCTGGTGCCTATAGGGAATTTGGGCAGTAATCAAGCAGTGAGTGTGGGGCACAAGCAGCTCCTGTTCTAAAAAAGCAGCTTCACCTTTACTGCCACTTTTGTTGATGAGTCACATTTTGATAGAAGGACTGTATAAAAAGTAACCCCCTCAGCAATGAAGCCTTTTCTACCTGTATTACTTTGGAAGTTTTCTGACCAACATGACCTCAGAGGTGGTGAAAAATGTACAGTGGTGCCTGCTACCTTCTGGTTGTGGCAACTGAATGGTATTTTGGTTTTTTAGTTCTTTCTCCGTAATTTGACTAAAGTTTTTCTCACCAAAGTGAGTGTTCATAGGGATTTTGACATGTCCCAGGAATCATCTTTCTTGTGAGTCCTCTATCAAATGAAGCAGCAGAGGTTATGAGTCCTGAAAGCAGCACTAGATTATAAGAATTCCTAAAGATAGGCTCAGGAGATGGGGATGGAGTGCGAGTGCCATGGATTTGAATCTGACTTCGTGCTAGGACAGGAACAGAGCAAAACATGGAAGACCCTCTGGTTTGTTTTGTTTTCTTTTTTAAACTTTGAATAGATCTTATTCAGCTCATCCAGTCACTGCATCCCAGCCAACACTTCTGGAATAGCTGTAAAACACNTTTTTTTTTTTTTTTTTACCTAACGGGGAAATTTTCCTGTCTGAAATACTTTCTTAATTCCCAAAGTAGGTCAGGAATGCAGCCATTGAGGTATGTGCTGTAGTGAGTCACGGAGTGCTCAGCTGTTGGGAATGCTCCCGTTTATAAGCTGCTAAATTGCACTGGGAACAATAAACACAAAGTGGAAGTATTTCATCGTTTGTTCCATCTTAATTTGTCTCAAAGGAAAGGGATAATTGATTTTGTTTTCCATGAGAAGCTGGTGCCAGACCTGCTGTGGGGATTGCGACTGTTTTCAGGCGTTGAACCAAGTCGTTAGGGATGCTGCTGCAGAGAGAGATGAGGCAGCCAGCTGGTATCATCCCGGGGAAGCACAGCCTCGCCACATGTCCAAAAGTGGCAGTGTGACTGGGCCGGGCGTGGCAGGGAGGCTGTGAGCCTCCTCCCCGTGCGCCCTGGGGACTCACTGCACCACCACTGGCTGTGATAAATCAAGGTGAGGGATGATGAGTCCTTACAGTGCAGTTTTTCCTCCTCTGCAGTGGTGAGGAGGTTGCAGCTCTGGTGAAAGGAACGCTTGGAGAGGGATGGTGCTGCCTGGCAGTGGGAAGTGGGGTTTTTTTTGGAGATCTTTGTCACTGCCCTCCTGGAATGGCTCACGTTTGCTTACCCAAGGGTAACTTGAACGCAGCCCTACAGTGCTCCCAGTTGGAATAAAGCTCGTATCCTGCAAATGTGGGGAAAGGGAACGCGGTGGGAGAGGCAGCGCCAGCACTGTTTATCCTCTGGATGGTGCTGTGGTGTTGTACAAACAGCAGAGAGGGCCCGCAGAGCTCCGACTGAACATTTGAGGTGCTGTTTGCTCCGGGGAGGATTAACGATGTGCTCAGTCCTTTTCTGTTCGCAGATCTCTCACAAATCCTGTATGTTGTGACCCACCTGTTCTCCAGCATTCCTGAGACCGGCTAAACTTAGCTAATGACTACTGAAGAGAAAACTCATATTTTCTGAGCAATTTCTCCTGGTCAGGACCAGGAGGTTTTTTTAACATCTTATTTAAAATTTCCCACGATCCCCCAGCCCCCAAGAGTTAAGCTCTGTTTCACCTGTGGGATGAGTATTTGTTGGCTCGAGAGAGTGCGCTGAGCTGGCCTGGAGTCACAGGGGAAAAAAGCTTGTTTTCAATCTTGATTAAACTTCACTGTGGGGGAAGAGAAGGCACATGCCTCAGAGGAAGCTGACATTCCAGAGGCCGGGACTCTGGTGTTTGAATGTTGTTTGCCTTCTTAGCTGCAGATAAGATCTGAAATAGGTATTTCCTACTGTAATGTGTGTGACCTTGTTCTAATGGTCTTCGAACTTTATTGTTTTGTTTTATAACTCTGTCACAAAGATGTAACTGCAATCCTTACGGAGGAGAGGACGTTGTGGATCATTGCCTCTGTCATTTGTCTTCCTTGTCAACGCTGTTATAACCCTTTTATCAGAGAGAAAAC
Organism: Edolisoma coerulescens; assembly: GCA_013397115.1. NCBI lineage: Eukaryota > Metazoa > Chordata > Aves > Passeriformes > Campephagidae > Edolisoma > Edolisoma coerulescens. The sequence continues at coordinate 258,108 of VWZW01004158.1, read as the reverse complement.
CAGTAGCCTGAGTGGTGTAAGATACTGTTTTGCAACTGCCTGTGACTCAGTTCTACTACTGATAATTGGTGGAAGTAAAAATTAACTCAAAATGCTGGTTTTATGGAAATGGGAGGGTGGTAAAGGAGTGGTGAAAGTGTTTAGTTTGTAGTAAGGAAGGATGGTCACTGGTTCAGTAACTCTCCTGGAAGGTGATGCTTTGACTTCGTAGTGCCTTCCAGCATCAGAGAACTGGCTGTCAGCTTCTTTCTTTGCAGATACCCCAAATTCTGGTAGCAGAGTAGAACATTGCAGAGAAAGCTGCAGTCTGCTGGCAGTAGCTGTTTCAGACGACCACTGCAAGTCCTTTGGGTACAGGTAGAACCCCGTGTGACAGCACTGGCTCAGCTCAGAGCTGTGTCTGGTGTCCCTGGCCAGGCTTGCATCAGTCCCAGGTCCCTGCAGCAGCTGTGGTGAGCTAAGCAAGAGCTGGGTTGTGTGCAGGGTGTGCCTAACGAGAGACTGGCTGCTCCCAACATGGGGGAAAGCAGAGGTCAGCAGAGGGAGTGTCTGACTGTGAGACGCCAGTGGTTCGTACGTGAAGCAAGTCCTGACTTCAGATGAATAACAGCATCAGATTCATGCTTTAGATTATCATCTTACTGTAACCTGTTTGAACACAGTAATGGTTCCCCACTGAAGCACAGGATCTTTTTAATCCCTCCTGTCACCCTGAATTCCCTTTAGCTGCCACGCTATGGTTTATGTGGAGCGTGTCCTTTCATGTCAGCAAGGACCGCTGAAAAAATCCAGCCGTTTGACTTTGGAGGAGAAACGCAGCCCAGCAGCTAATGGAGATGACTGTGACCTTTGGTGGGAAGAGGGATTGAGTGAAGGTGGGACTGGAGGGATAAACCAGACTGCCTGGGGAAACAGATTTGCAAGGAGATGGAATGATTGACTGCTCAGGCTTGTCCTAGCATCTGACTCTTTACTAAAAGTTAGAGCTAAAATGGAAGAGTTACAGTTTCTGAATACTTCCACGATGTGGTCAGAATGGCTGGGAGGGAGACTCATACCTGTTGATTTCTGAACTTTCTGTTTGTTTTGGCTTTTTGTCAGAAGTTCTCCTCTCTGTTTGCTTATGTACTTCAGTTTTTAAGGGTCTGAGCAGATATTGTCTGTTCCTCTTACATGCTCTTCGTTCTGTTTGTTTTTCCACTGCGATATGAAGCCTGTGGATGAGTTACACAGGGTGTTATCTGCGTAGCAGCAGTAGAAAGACCAGCAGAAACCAAATGGAGGAAATAGAAACCCCAGCTTTCCTCTGTACAGACTATGCTGAAATTTTCACACCCACACACTTAAATCAGCTTTGTAGTGGTGAAGTTTGACTTTTGGCATGAGCAAGAAGACTTCTATTTCAAGCAGCACTACATGAAAATTTTAGGTTGGGTTTGCCAATTCTTTCTCCTCTGTGGGCTGTGGTTTTGTCCTGCAGTAAAGGATTCCTGTGCCTCATCTGCTGTCCTTGTGGCCGGAAAGACCTTAGTGAAGAAGGGGAGTGCTGCTATGTCTGAACCCAGTGACCTTGAGATAGGAGCAGAGGCATTCTGAAAACTTGTTTTTAGGGGGAGGGTTATCTTCTGTCTCTTTTCAAGCTGCCCATGAACAGCCAAGAGTGTTGGGCCTCATTTTGTGTGTAGACCATGACAGTTTCAATAGCCTTACAGTGGCACTGTTAAATTGGCAGTGCTGTGAGTGGGTTGATGGGATGGTTCCCCAAATTTCCTGAGGAAATTGCACTCTGTCCTACACACCTCCTTTGCTTTTTCAAAACTGCTGCCAGCACAGCTGAGGTGGGAAATGGGCTCCTCAGGGAAGTGGTCATAGCCCCAAAGCTGACAGAACTCAAGCAGTGTTTGGACAACGATTTCAGGCACAGGGTGGGATTTCTGGAGCTGTCCTGTACAGGGCCAGGAGTTGCACTTGATGATCCTTGTGGGTTGTATTGGGTTCGCGTGGCCAGGTTTTGGTAGCAGGGGTGGCTTCTGTGAGAAGCTGCCAGAATTTTTTTCCATGCCCAGCAGAGCCAACGCCAGCTGGCTCCAGGATGGACCTGCCACTGTCCAGTGCCAACCAATCAGTGATGGCAGTAACACCTCTTTGATGACATATTTAAGAAAGAATAAAAAGTTGTTGCACAGAGGTAGTTGCACTCAGAGAAGAGAGTGATCAGAACATGTGAGAGAAACAACTCGGCAGACACCAAGGTCAGTGGAGAAGGAGGGGGAGGAGGTGCTGCAGGCACCGGAGTGAGGTCCCCCTGCAGCCCGTGGTGCAGAGCATGGCGAGGCAGCTGTGCCGCTGCAGCCCGTGGAGGTTCTTGTGGGTGCAGAGATCCACCTGCAGCCCCTGCAGGAGCCCACGCTGGAGCAGGGGGATGCCTGAAAGAAGGCTGTGGGAAGCCTGAGCTGGAGCAGGGTCCTGGCAGGGACCTGCGGACCTGTGGAGAGAGGAGCTCGTGCTGGAGCACATGAGCTGGTGGGGGATCCACACTAGAGCAGCCTGTTCTTAAAATGTTTGAGTGCTCAGGCAGAGAAGATGTTGGACCTGCATCCAGTACGTTTATTCTTTACATAGGTGTCCATTCCCAGGCTGCTTTATGACAAAAGTCTGTCTGCCAGCCAGCTCCTCCTATGGCCTTTTGTGGCAAATGTTTTCTTCCTAAAGGGTAGATTATCCTTGTTTGTACATGGATATCCTGCACCCAGGAGTGATCTCCATCGTGCATGACAGTTTGGTGATATTTGTACTGACAAGCCCGTGATGATGGGGCTGATGTCCCTGCTCACCTTTCTGCAACAAGAAATGAGGCAGAGAGCCTCAAAATGGTGTGGGCTTTATCCTGCTCTCTGCACTCATAGTGGCTGACCCAGCTGAGGAGAAGTGACTGTGTCAATGTTCGTGGGGGCACAGAGATGCAGATCCTTGGGGTTGGGATCTGGGAGCCCGGAACTGATCTACCACGTTGTTGTGAGGTAGGAGAGCATGTGGTGATGGTAATGGCAGGGTTCTGTCCCAGCAACCTTGGGGTCATCATCAGATGGCATTATCCAAGACCCCCTTGTACAAACCTTCTTTCTCTAAACAAACCAACCAGAGGACAGGGGATCTTTTTCCTTGTGAGCACAAAACAGGACAAAAATAGCCCTGTTTACCTGCTTTTGGAGAAAAAGCTGGCTGGGGTACTGAGAGTCCACAGTCACTTAGTGTGGTTATTAACAGTCATGTTTAGATGCATGTGGGAAGGGATGTGTTTGCTTATCTCTTCTCCAGGTATCAATTCATCTTGCCAGTTGCATGTTGAAACAAAATTTGATCACCTGTGCTTTGCTCCGAGTCAAACCAGGTTAATAAAACTGGTGATCAAGTGTCTGCAGGCATGAATGTGTCTCAGTGTGGCCTGCAGGAAGCCCTGGTGGTGTTAGTGACCACCAAGTCCTTTTTGATGAAACATACACTGATAAACGGAACTGCAGGCTTCTGGTGTACTTGAAGTTGTAAGGCCAGACCTTGTCAAATTCTGGTATTAAGAGAAGCACAAGGCTGGCTGAGTACAGTATTCTACAGGGAACAGTAAACAACTCAAGGTAGTGGCCTTCTAGGAGAACTGACTTTCAATTCAGCTGCAATCCCTAGAAAATAAATTGTTTCACAGGATAACACAAAACCCTAAGACTAACCACATGACAAGACAGGAAGTTCTTTTTCCTGGTTACATTAGATAGCAAACCATGTGAAATTCCACAAGTAGGATGCCACCTATTTATCTTGAAAGAGGAACAGACAATCTGCATCTTGTAGATGTGAGATAAAGCTAATTTTCAAGTCAAATTGTATATGAACTTCCATCCATGAAACAGTGCAGTTATTTTAATGTGTTTGTAGGGTACTTGACATATCAATGTGTTTTTAATAGATTGGTCTCCTGAACAATGGTGAAATATTTTGACAGTGGCAAAACAAATACCCCGCCTTTGACTCGTGGGGTGCTGGAGCCTGGTGGCTTCAGCCATCAGGGCTCTGAGGATGTTGTTTGAGCCACAAAAGATAAAAGCTGACAGATAAGGCTGAAAGCAAAAAGATACCCATGTAGTCTTGGGCAAAAGCAGAACTGTTGGCACCATCCTGGTTAAATTCTGATGTGATCGACTGCCTTTACTGCTCTGTCTCCTTTCTGTTTAATTCAGAGATCTTCTGTCTGGAAAAGAGTGGGGTGCTGTAGGATGGCTCCTCATCCTCCTCGCAGCCCGGACTGCCTTTCAACATCAACTGAAGGACTCACAGTAAGATAATTTGCAAGTGGTTTAGGGTAAATTACACAAAGTTTATAAGCCCAAGGGCTTGTTATTTCTCAGTGGTTCCCAGAGCACTTCACCATATGGTTTCACAGATAGCACACGCAGTTAAACAACCAGCAGAATAAGTTTTCATGGTTCTCATTTTAATACAGAGCAATGTGTCTTCTTGCTCTTGATTGTTTTATGCATTTAAGATGTTCTTTTAGTTAACTGAGCTTGTGTTTACTTATGGTTACAATATCAGGGGGTAAATAGGAACTTAGATATTGAGCAAGCTGCCAGGTGGGGTGGAGCAAAGGGGATCAGCAGAGTGTGATGCAGTGGTGGAGATTGCTTAGGGAGAGGGAGGGAAAGCTCGAGCACTGAAAGACAAGACCCAGCTGATATCTGCTTGGAATCATGGGGTGGTAATGGCAGGTTAACAGAGATTAACACAAGGGCACCCAAATTTGACATTGTATGTAAGCAACACAGCTTTGACTGTTTCTGTTGTAGGCCTGATCATTCTCATTTGGTAACTGCAAATGGGGACCCAAGGCTTGAGGTGCAAGCTGCAGAGCTAGGAACAAACACGCTCAGTGTATGTCCTGCCTGACTTCTCCATGGAAGTCCATGTCCTGCCTTCTCCATCCTTTGGAAGTTCAGCTCACAGAGGAGATGATGAATGCCATTGCACGTCATTAATAGAAACAGGCTGGCTCATCCTCTTGGCTCTGGCTGAGACTGCAACAGAGGTGTCCTTCCTGGAGTCTTTGAGACAAATCTGGATTGAACAGATGCTAAGCAGCTCCCAGGGAATCAGGAGAGAACGTGTGGCCCATCCTGAGCACCAGGATCTCACATTTCCCCTCCAACAGCACAGTGCTGCTCGCCTGCCCAACAGTTACTTTGCCTGGGGATTTCCAAGTGTGAGGTTGATAGGTGGTGTGCATCTGCCGTGGCAAAGAATTCCCTTTTCTCCATGGCTGACAAAAGCTTCTGTCAAGTTAACAGGAGAAGGATGGAGATAAGTACCACCACGTATGTACCTAAATAAAGCAGGAGAAGAACTGTTACAGAGAAGACAATACACAAAAGGGAAAGAAGGGAAAAGAAGCGTCTGATTTCCAGCAGCTCCTCACAGGACCCTGTGGCTGCCCTACTCTTGCAGCTGAAAATGTGACTGCACTTCTCTGATGCTCCTGTCAGTCAGGAACAGAGAGGAAAGCACTGTGAGGCCACATTTTCCTGAGTATAAGACAGGAACAGGATGATTTATACCATTTAAGAAGCAGGCTTACATCTTGCATTCCCTGCAGCACTTTTCACCCCAAAGGATGCCAAATGGCACATTTGTCCTGCCAGAGATGTCAAGAGGGATGGTTTCTGATGTTAAGTTAGTGGGAAGAGCATGGGAAAGACCTTTACCAGGAAATATTTCACTTCTGGCTCTAAAATTAGTAGATCCACGCAGAGATGTGATTTCTGTAATTCATATCTGTGCAGGGCCTGGATTTTGCTGCCAGATGTGACGTGCTGAGATAATATGCCTGCGGTTTTTTTTGCCTGGGGTACAGAGAGGAATTTGGGCTTTGTGATTCTTGTGGTTCTTTCTCTGGAGCAGTGGAGAGTCCTTGAATGCTCCTATTCCTGGCAGCTGTCAGGGACAGGAGCTGGAGAGGCTGCTTTTCTGACGGGAGGCCAACTAGCCATGAGTTTAATAAATTACCTCTTCACCTGTCTGCAGTGCTGCCCTGCTCCTTGGGGGACCAGCTGTCTGAGAGATTCCCAGTCAAGGAACAGAATTTTTTCTTCCTTTCCATCAAACAGATTTTAAAAGGGAGGAAAAAACTCCACAAGCCATCTTAGCCCAGAAGTGGTGTCAGTTTGTCTCTCTGTCTGTCAGCTCTGGGGTGATGTGCTAGGCTTCCTGCTGGGATGGCACAGACAAAAGGCTGCTGAGGGAGGCATTTGGATAAAGGATCCCTGGTTCTTTCCAGCCTGTGTAACTCCAGCTGACGTTTCCAGCCATTGTTGCTGGGAGTGTATTTTTCTGTGGTTTTTTGAAATTCTGTCAAATGAAGAGGCTCATCAGTCTTCTCAGCATTGTGTGTCTGAGGAAGGAATGCTGGGAGCAGAACGTTTCAGTGGGATGGGGTGAATGTGAAGAGCTTGAGGAGCAGAAAGGCTGTGTGATGGCAGACTTGGTCTGCTCCACTCTGTTCAGGGAGGTTAATTATCACCCAGTGCTGTGGCCATAGGGAACTCAGCTCAATAGCTGAGTCCTCACAGTGTTTACAGAAAGAACTAAAACAAGTTCCAGCCACCAGAGCCTGTAACAGGGCCAGATTCAGAGCACTTGCACGCCATCTCCCAGTGATTGCTCCAGGCAAGGACATTCTGTGGTGTGTGGGCACTGGCTGGAGGAACCTGCCCATGGTCCCATTACCAGGTGGGAGAGGGGAAAATATTCTAGGTTGGACCCGTGTCATCTGCTGTCCCTACACAGATCCAAGGCAGTTTCTTTACGGGGCCTGAGCTGGGTGGGGCTGGACACCAAGCACACAAATCAGCACTAATGAAAACCTGACAGGGTTTGCAATCTCTGCAGCTCTTCTCTGTGGACACTGAGCAGCCACTTGCTCATTCCACCATCAAAACCACTGTGTGCTTCCCTCCCGGGCCATTTCAGCCCATGGAGAACCCAGACCAGTTGGCTCACTAAGCTGTTCCCTCACTCCTGGCACAGTTTTCTGGGGCTTTGCTCTGTGACAGAATTCTGGGTATTCTTGAAAGTGCTGCTGTAGAAGATGTGGGGGCTTTGCTTCAACAAATGCTGTTGTCTGTGGGTGCTTGTTTAGTTTTTGAGAGAAGGTTTGGTGCAGAAGAGAAGGAACTAGCTGGAAAACGGCCAATGAGTATGGAATTACGGCAAGCCTGGGAGTTTCTGGGCTATCCGTTTTATTTGGTGAAAGCAAGACAAACAGCTGTGCAGAGTTTGCTCTTGTAATTTCTTCCCCTCCAGATTCCCAGCCTGAAAGCATCTGCTTCTGAAGATGACTGCTGAACAGGGAGGGGAAAACAAGAACCTAAGGTTGCCAAGCCAAGCCTTTGCTGGCCCCCAGGCATGACCACTGAGCAGTTGCATGCTGCAATGTCATTCTTTTTCTCCCCCACTTACAACTCAGTTCTTATATAATCAAATAATATTGCAAACATGTCCAAACACCTCCAGCTTCTTTAGCAGCTTTATTCCACTGGCTTCCAGTCAAATACTGGTTTTGGTAGGTTGTAGACATCACTGAAAGACAAGTTTATCCTGCAGCAAAGATGGATCGATTTGTAGAACAGTTCTGTTCTTAGAGCACATCTTGTGATGTTCTGTTCTGTAGACCAGAGACACGGGAGAGTGGAAAGCATACAGGGCACAGGCAAGTAAACAAAATTTGATACACGGCCCTGTGAAGAATGTGCGCACAGATAAGTTTATGGTATAGTTCAAATGCCAGCTGACACCCTCAACACACCCAGTGTAAGATCTATTGGCAATCAAGTTTGTTTATGAATTATAAAAAAAAAAGACAAAACCAGGCAAATCTGCCTTTTATATGTCCAGGATGTAATTAAGGATGTAGTGAAGTGGACGTGGAATTAAAAGGACTATTGGAGATCAAAAAGGGCTGACAGATAACCGTCTTCACTCGATCCCAGGTGCAGTTTGCTTAAATAAAAAAGTCATCTTGTTTTTACAGTACTGAAGAACAGAAGAATTTCTGCTGTGGGCATTGATGCTGAGAACTGGACACACCAGCAGTGCTGGGCTCGGAGTCTCTACACCGTAAGAGAAGCAGCATCTCCTGGGATTGCAGGTGGGATTGCAGGTAGGACTGCAGAGAAACATGCATTTGGAAAAGGATGCTGTGGCCCTTGAGAGGCCAGGCCCTGTGCATTGCGCAGTCTTTGCTTTGTATTTTCCTGCCTGTGGGCTGGAAGCCCTGTGTATCCCAAGAATTTTACTTCTTATAGAACTTTATAAGGGACCAGCTCTGCTCTTGGCGTAAGTTTTCACCAGGTTATCCCTGTAGAGTTCCAATACATTCCCCTTTCCCAATCTGACCTCATGTTTGAACAAACCAGCCTGGCTGCCTCAGTTCTGACAGACTGATCTCAGCAGTGGGGGTGGATGATGGAGAAGTGATGCTCTGAGGAAGTGAAAGTCAGTACTCTGACAGGGGGGTTTAGGTTTTCTTTTCTTACACCAAGAAGGTGAAAAGCTGTGTTTTGCATGGCAAGCCTGCTTTTGGCTAACGTGCTTGCCAGAGATTTGGATATTCCCCCAAGCACAATCCTTCCTGAACAGAGAGTGCTACAGACGAGTTCTCCACAATCATCAGCGCAGTTCTTAAAAGCAAAGAAATCCGTATTTTTCTGCTGGTAGGAATTTTTCTATCCCTTGTGGCTCTTGGTTTCACAGTAATGTTACATGGAGGAGATTGAAGGAAAATGTTTCCTGCCTCCAGAATCTCCCTTTGGGACCCTATTAACAAAAAAAGTCTTGTAGTTGTGAAACCTGTTGACTGGCTTTCCTGTGACATAAAACAGGCACCTTCAGTTCTCTGGGTATTCAGTAACAGTGTGAGTGCTTCTGAGATTTGAGATACTGTCAGCAAAAGCTTTTTTTTTATATATGAGCTTCATTTTTTTAGAAGAGCTGTGCAAAACCAGCCTATGCATAAGAAGCAGTATGGCCATCTCCCCTTGAACTTTCTGGGTTAATATTTAACAACTTAAAAAGTTAAAATAGCCCTTTGCTATAAAACTACATCTCTGGCAGGGATAAACATTTCTCTGGCTGCGGTGTCCATCTCTGCAAATCTTTCCCTCTGCTGGTGGAGGGATGTACTCTGGACTTCCAAAGATTGATTTCACACTCACTGGGGATTTTCATAACACAAACTCCTCTTTCCTGCGGTGGATTTGCACCGAATCTTACTTTGATTTGTTTCAAACCAACCACGAGGTAAAATGGATGCATATCTAGCCATCAGCTTTTGGGGGGCAGGGATTGCTTCTGTTTTGGAGCTGCAAGCGATTACTGCATGAAGAATACATGTTTATGGTTATGTCTAAAATCCTGGGCAGGTGGTGGTATGAGAGCTTCTTGGATTGTACCTATGGCCACTTCTGTAGTTCACATGTGTTCCCAGTGACGCTTGCACCAGGTTAGAGATTAAGGGTTTCCTTTTTTAGGGCAGACTAACATCATCAAGGAAAATGCAGGAAACTTCCACTGTTTGCAGTAAAAAGTGTTCCCTTCCCCACTCTTTGTTAAATAAGCTTCTGGTGATAGACGGGAACAGTACAAAACTGATGTCTTGCCTGAGAAATTGGATCTGTGTGCAGAGTGTCTGGGAATGCTGGGAGACAGGGTGTGCACGTTGTTATAGGGAAATCCAGAGGGAAGACCAGCCCAGTCCTTCCACACACCTTGGTGAGGCAGTGCCTGGCGAGCACCTCTGGGCAGCGGCAGCAGCACCTCTGACACTCACGGGTGTCTCACCATGCACTGTTCCAGGATAAGCCTCCCAAAAATTGCCAAAGCCCTGATTTGCCTCATTGTTGTAACACAGTTTTGCCTCTTCATTGTCAATTCCAGCTCCTTGCTTGACTTGGCGAAGACAAGGATTTTCAGGTAAGGGATCTGTTTCTTCATGGCATGCACTGTCTGGTTTGGGTGTCTGTACTCGTTTTCTCTCTCTGTCTCTCTGTCTTTTTTACCCTGGAACTTGCACTTCTGATCTGAAGTGATCAGAGTTAGGTGACCACTTTACTTTAGCAGAGCATGGTGTTGGAAGATCCACAGTCAAAAACCTGCTTCTCTCGGCTCACTATTTTCCAGGGCTTCCTTTTGTAGCTGTCTAAAGCAGCTTTTGCTTCACTAATCCTACCTGTTTTCATACTTTGGCACTAGATAGTATTTGCTTTTCCTGTTGGCTCCCAGAAAGACTTTATTCAGCCCTAATCCAGACTGTATTGCTGGACAGTGAATTTGGTGGGATGGCTTTGAATTTATGGCAAGTTCAGCAGCTGATTCCTAACACAAAATATGCTGCATATTGGGTCACCAATATCGTGTAGACATGATATATTGATATCTATTTTATATAAATGGTCGAGTAAATCCTACAGGAATGGGTGTGGAGGGAATTGCAGTGAAATGTCTCCAGCATCACTGGCAGGGAGCACTGCTCCTTGCATGAGCCCTGCAGACACCTGAGCCTTTCCCAGTACAGGTATGGCTCATGGGTGTGTTGGTGCTGTGTATGGGAAGCACCACTCTCCAGCCTCCCCACCACCCTCATTTGGTCCCAGCTCTCCCAGTGAACTTGTCTGGCTTGGCTTGGTTGGGTTGGTTCTCAGCTGGGTGTCTGGCTGATGCTGTGGGGGCAGGCAGGAGGAGTGAGGCTGGGAACATCTGCAGCTCTTCTGGAGGTGACTTGAGTTCAGCTCAGCTCTAGCAGCTTGAGACCACACTTTGAGGACAGCTGTCAATTTGGAGAGGTTGGAATCTGCACAAGGGAGGTGGGAGGGAAAGGAGAGAAGGGGGAGGTATAGAGAAGTGAAGTGAGTTGTCCTTGATCCCAGAGCCCATCAGTGGCAGAGCTGGAGCAAGAAATGGCTCTCCATATCCACTGCTTGAAGCCATTTCCTTCTGCTGTAGCTTCAGAGAATGGAAATGCCTGTGTTTATACAACTTAAGTAAAACACAAAAAGGTATGAGCTGTGTGTGGTTGTCTGTGTGGCAGTTCTATTTCTGTACCTTGTATGTCACGTAGAATACACAAAGCAGCATTTTCATGGCTTTATCCTCTATTTATTTGTCTTTGGGCTTTGTGAATGGGGAGGAAAATGACAGTAAATGTCATTGAGCTTCTGTAGTTGTTTGCCAGCTGGACTCTAGAGCCTGAAATTCACTGAGCTGCTTTGACCATTTGTCTGGATTTAAAATGCTGGTCAGGAGAGCAGGGTCCTGTGGAAGCACGAGTGCCTGGCCATGTGGGCCTGACTGCAGGGAGCAAGCTTTGGGATGTGAAGAGCCCTCGGTTTTACATTTTGGTCTCTGGCACAGCATTTGAAGTTAAAGTGTAATAAACTGGGGTAGAATCTGCCCTGCAAGACAGCACATAGGAAAAGTTTGGAGTGGGGGATGGTTTCTCATACTGTCCTGTTTCATTTGTTCTCTGCCCTTTAATCTCAAAGTTTTAAACATCATCTTAAAAATACAACAGAAATTCACCAAGGGATTTAAGATTTGCCTGAGCTACCTTACCACATTTCTCTTTATTTACAGTGTCCATATAAAATCTTTCCTCCTGTTCGGCAGTAAACACTAACACAAGTTTATACATGAAGCACTATGATAGAAAGCACATGCTGCACACTTGGTTGAAACTGGCTAATGATTATGAGAGAGGGAGAGCTGATAGGCCATTTGCTACAACCTCTCTTTTTTAGCCTTGCAAAGGTTCACATATTTATCTGATACAAAATGATTTTTGAAAGCCTCCTTAGTTGATAATTTCCTGAACACTTTCAGAGTGGTATGACATCCATCAAATTTCAGCAGCGACTGAGCTGCTATCTGCAGCCTGTTATCTGCAGAAGTGCTTTTTTCCCCATTTATCACGTCGGAAGCAATCCACAGCATTCCGAAACAAGTGCGTCATGCAAAGGCTGAACATGAGTGTGGAATCAGACCGCCACAACCATGCTGGTTTATCCTGAAAAGCTTTGTTGTACATAAAAACTCAGCTGCAGATATTGTTCACCTTCCTTTTTCCTGTTCTACCCTCCAGCCATGTGCAGAGAAGAGTTTAGGACAAAACCCCACCACTTCTGCCTTGATTTTTTTTTGCTGGGTTTCAGCCCAGTCTTGTTGCAGGTGGCTCTTCTGCTGTTGGCAGATGTGTCCTCCTGTGATAACCTTGTACCTGCCCGTGCCTTTGAATCAGGGCAGCTGCAATGTTAGAGGCAAGTGCTGAAAATGTAGAGATTTTGCATTTTAATAGCTTCACAGTGTCTGCCTTCAGACACGAGTGCCTGGTGAGTGCTGTGTGATGCCCTTGCATTACCTGACTAAGGCAGAGGAGGAGAGAAAGAAGTGCCCTGTGGCCCCAAAAGCTCAAGAGGTGATGTAGGGTAAAGGAGTGAGTTTCACTTCTCTTAGACTTCCCTTCCTGAATTCTGGAAGATCTTCATGCTCTGTTGCTGAAGCACAGGGCTCTGCTGGCAGAGGAGAGAGGCAGATGGCTGCCTCCGTGGTGTGTGCCATGTCCTGAGCCCAGGATCTCCAAACCACCCCCGCAGTGCTGTGGGGACATTGCCAGGGGTCCTGCCCAGTGCGTGGCAAAGCTGGGCTGTACTGGTTGGCTGTTACTGCCAGTGTGAATGTTTCATGGGCCAAGTGCTGAGGAGAGGAGTGTGTGCCTCTGGGATTTGCCTAGTGGGGAGATAAGCAGTATTCAGGCTGGAATGGTGTAGGAAGTTGAATAACATTTTGGCAAAGTTCAAAATGAAATTGCTCCAAAGCACAGAGAGAGGCTCAGAGCCAAGAGCACTAGAAATGGGCTGAAGGGTGTTCAGTGTTAAGTGGAAAGTATGTGTGATGTGTCTGCTTTTCCTTTGATTGCATTCAGGAAATTGAACATTTTCCAACACGCCCCAGAGACACAAGTGGACACCCAAGAGCAACAGGGTTTAAACTATTCTGATAATGGGAACTCCAGTAGCATTTTAAAGGTGACTTTGGGAGGACACATCACAAGACTCAAAGATGTGGTGGAGAAAACACCAAGATGGAAAGGGAAGGAGGAGCAGAAGGAAATGATGAAACCAGTTACCAGGGTTACAGAAGCCAAGGAGAACGTGGCTGTGAAACCACCACCCCAGTCAGAGGGAATCAAGAAGACAACAGTGAAAACAACTCCTGTGGTGCAGGGAGACAAGGGGAAAACAACAGTGAGGCCAGCTCCACGGGTGGAAGAAGCCAAGGAAAAGACAACAGTGAAACCACTTCCCAGGGAGGAGGGAGGCAAGGAGAAGGCAACAGTGAAACCATCCTCTGCGGTGAAGGGAGTGCATGAGAACAACACATCCAAAGACCAAGCAAAGCCCCAAGAGCCTCCTGCATCAACGAAAACTGTAAGACCTTCTCAGGCTGCTGCAGTGACACAGAAGAGGAAACTGAGCGCTGCTAACTTCACATCTGAGCCGCGGTGGGATTTCGAGGATGAGTACCTGCTGGATAACTCATCCCCACCCTCGGTAGGTGGGATGGTGTGGATGGTCACCAAGAATGGTGCCTCCCCATTGACCTCCTTGTCTGCTGGCCCCTGGGCTTGTGTGCCCTTTGCAGTCGAGGATGATTTCAGAGCTGGTAGGTTACCCATTGGTATATGCAGATGGTGGTGGGACCCAGACAGGAAGACCTCTATATACAACATCTGCATTCACATGAAGATTCAGGTTAATTAAATTTGAGCATCTCATAATTACTAGTATCCAGGAACAGGACCTTTAGGAATGTAGTAAACTACAGCAAAGTTCTCAGCAAGCAGATGGGACAGGTTGTGGTGTCTCATACTGTCTCTGTCACCCATCCTATGCTGGTAACTCTTTGTAAAGCTTACCCAGAGCAGTTTTCCCTGGCACCCCTGTTTCTGGAAGGCTTGGAACAGGTGGGTCACCTTCTCACATGTTGTGTCTCATTCCCAAACCTGATCTGTAATTCTGCAGAGAGAGGGAGTCACTGGAAGCACTCCCCACTCCTTAATTTCCTACATGATCAGAGTTTTCCCTGGTTCCTCTGGTACTGATCCAGTCTAGCTCTGGAGGCACAAGAAGTACCAAGCCTTGGACAGTACCTGCTTGAAACGTGCTGCAAGTGAAGTGATGCCACCATGAAAGCCTTGACAGTGTTACCCTCAGTGCACTCCTGTGGTGACAGGCAGAGTGAGTGCTGTCTCCTCAGGCTGTGACAGGGTTGTCATCCTCATCCACTGCAGAGAGCCCAGCTCAGCCATGGAGCACGCAGCAAGGCTTTGGCAATGCAGCCATTGCTGGGAATTTGAGCTGGGCGTGAGGGTCCACTTGGGCTCCTGTTTTGTCTTTCAGCAGGTGTTTGGGGAAGGTGTCTAAGAAAGTAGAGCCCAAATTGAGTCAGCAGAAAATTCAGTGTAGTGGAGCTGTTTGCTTTCCACCTGCACACACAGCCTCACTCTCACCAGCTGCAGTGAGACCCCTCTTGTAGGATAAGCTGGCTTGGATTCCCTTCTCAGCTGCATGTTTCACTGATTTCTTTATGACATTGAACAAGTTTTGTAAATTTTTTCTTACCCTTAAAGAGAGTGGCACTGGTGAGCTGATTTCATATGTTCCTCAGTGTTTCCTCAGGTGCACTCCTAGGACCTTGTGAGGTGTGTTGCCAGCAGGGACTGCTGATTGTACCATATATATATTATTGTAGCATATTCTTAATGCAAACAGCCTTATTTGATACATTTAAGTTAGACCTATTACAAATGTTAATTTGCATCAGTTAATGAGGCCCAAATCCAGTAAAACATTTAAGCATGATAGGCCTGGTGTTCTGAAGAGGAAAGTCTCAGAGACTTGGAGTCATCCTGGCTCCCTTGGAGGTGACTTTTCACCAGCTAGTTATGGATGTAGTGCTAAAATTGTGCTTCATGTTCCTGGTGATGGGGATGCTGAGGGGAATGGATGAGGTACCACTGGAGTTTTTGTGTTTCTGGTCCTGTCACACACAGGCACACAAGCACTGGTGCTCAGTCAGGTTTATCAGCTCTGCTCATCAGTCATTGTTGTTTCCTTTTTGTTTTTCAAGACCTGCTCTGAATCAGTGAGGGCCAGGGCTGCCAAGTCTGACTGGCTGCGGGATCTTTTCCTGCCCAACATCACACTCTTCATAGACAAGAGGTACTTCAGTGACAGTGAGTGGAACCGCCTGGAGCATTTTACACCCCCCTATGGCTTCATGGACCTGAATTATTCACGTGAGTCCCTCAGGGCTTGTCAGGATGGGACTTTCAGACTCCTAACAGGAACCTTGTGCTGAGTAGCTGGAGGTTTGCAGCATCTCCCCATCAAAGGCATCAGTCTAGGAGGATCTCATGGTGGAAACTCTGGTGGTTTCACTGTGTCCATCCCAAAGGCTCTTGATAACTCACCACTGTGTTTGCTTCACAGTGGTAAAGGAGGTCATATCCCTGCTGCCCCCAAATCCCCACCAGCAGCTGCTCCTGGCCAACCACGACAGCAGCGTGCCCACATGTATCAGCTGTGCTGTCGTGGCGAATGGAGGAATACTGAATAACTCTGGGATGGGCCAGGAGATTGACTCCCATGACTACGTCTTCAGGTAAGGCAGGCTTCCTTCTCAGAAGATGCACAGCTAGCTTGTTGTGGCTAGCCCCTAACTGTGGCTGGATCACTTCATCTCTTCTCATATTCCACTCATTCCCAAGTGCCAAAAGGACGGATGGCAGGAGACAAAAAGTCCAAAAGTAATTGGAAAATTACTAAATATCCAAAGCCTGTGTTCACAAATGAGCCATGAAGAGCCATCTCCACAGCAGGGGCTCTCCTGCAGATCAAGGTGCCAATCAGAATGGGCCTAGTCTTCCCTTCCTCCAGGCTAACGCTGTCTTTCCCTATTAGGAATGTGCATGTGAGGGGTTTCGGTGGTCACCTAACTCTGCTCCTCTGTTTGATTTCCTTGGCCAGGGTGAGCGGGGCTGTTATCAAGGGTTATGAAAAAGATGTGGGAACAAAAACCTCCTTTTATGGATTCACAGCCTACTCCCTGGTTTCCTCTCTTCAGATCTTGGGACACAGAGGGTTCAGCAGCATCCCACAGGAAAAAGTAAGTGAGGTCCCTGCTGTGTGCATGCACAGCTTGGACAGGATGCTGTTTGTCTGCAGCCTTCAGTTCTGCTTTTGCCATGAGGAGCAAAGGGGCCGAGCCAGCCCTTTAGCATTACCCTCAGCGAGGGAACCTGCACTGCCTTGGCTCAGAGTGGGTGTTTGCAGTGGCAAGTTGTGTCAGTGCCACCCCAGCCTTGTGGCATGTGGAAGGAGCTGCACATGAGATGTTATCTCTATTCTGCTGCTGTGGGCCATTTGAGAGCTGCAGACTGAAGATGTGTGTCCAAGAAACTCGGCGAGCCAAGATGCCTGCCTGCATTTTTTTCAAAGTGCTGTTCACTAATGCTCACTTGTTTTCTTAGCATGTCAGATACATTCACTTCCTGGAGGGAGCAAGAGACTATGAGTGGCTGAAGGCTCTTCTGTTCAACAAGGACATCAGGAAAGGATTCTTGAACCTCAGCAGGTAAAACCAACTATAGCCCCCTCTACCCCTCCAGTGAGGAGCTCTCTGTTGTGCTCTTTTCCTGTCCACAGTGCTTAGCCCTGCGGAGGACCAGGCCAGGGTAAAGCCAGGGTAAAGCCTCCCTCCCCTGGCAGACTTGCATGCAGAAATCTCTCATTTCCTCCCCAGCTCTGAGCATTGCTGTAGTCAATACACCTCCTTCCCAGAGGTAGCTGATTTCAATGATGTCTGGCCAGAGCTTAGAGAAAGCTTTGTGGCTTTTGGGGATGAACACATACTGCTGGCTGGTCTGGTGTGGCCTGCTCATGGATGAAGACCTGGTTTCATCAGTTTTTGCCTATACAAACACATGATTTTGATATTCCTGTCTCCTATTGTTGCCTCTCGTCCCTGACCTCTTCCTCTGCAATGCACACAGGCTATGGAGGCTTTGGGAAATATTACAGAATATCTTCACAGTGTTTGTGGTTCTTCTCTTAGCACCAAGTGCACCAAGGGCTGATCCTTTCCAGCTGTCATGAGGTGTAGGAGCTTGTCCTGAGTCTCCCCATTCTTGTCCTTAGGCAGAAGCCCCGGCAGAAATTCAATAAAGATTTCACAATGGACAAATACCTGGTGGTTCACCCCGATTTCCTCAGATACATGAAAAACAGGTGAGCTGCAGGTTTTGTGCTCTAATGGGCTTGTTTTTCCTGGCCAGCACCATCTGTCTCTGGCCTCTCCTCCCAGCTCCCTCCCTTGTAACCACAGTTCAGCCACACCAGCAGCCTGGGGATAAGCATCAGCAGCGTGAACTCAGCTGAAGCTCTCTGTGGTGCTGCAGTGGGATGCTAGTGGTGGATAAACATCCAGAATCTGTGAGCTGGAGAAGCAACAGCCATCAGACAGTTTGGTTTTCTGCATCCAAAAGGGATCCAGGGCCAATTGCAACTTCAGGTGTAGGAAGAATGTTGCTGAAGTGCCAGCATAGTTGATCTAGTTCAGGACCAGCCTTTCAGGTTCCCCATTAGCTCCTTGGAGGAAGGCTCTGTAACAGACCTTCTCTCCAGAGATTCCTTCAAGACTCGGGAGGTTGGCTGTGCCCTCAAGCACAACAACAGGCCCTTCTTCAGCATCCCCTTTGCCTGGCCTGGCTGCTGCTCTTCTGTGCCTCTCCAACCCTTTTCACACGCCTGCTGGCCACTGTCACCGCGAGATCTGCCCATCATGGGCCACACATGACCGAGAGATGGAGGAACAAGAGCTCCTGTTGTGCCCTGCTTTGGCTGCCTTTACCCTTCAGTATCCTTGAGAGCTGCTGCCTTCCCTGGAGCCAGATGGCTGGCACTCCCTGCCCGTTCTTCCATCCCCCCTCTGACTTGGGTCCTTTCCAAGGCCAAGAGGACTCCATGCTATTTTTTCCCAGTGTTTACTCCTACTTTCCTAACAACTCCTGGCATAACACAGTGCAGCTCCTGGCAGGTTTTGTGACGCTCCTCTGCACCTTCCCTATGTCTTGTTTCACTCCTAGATGAGGATGGGGAGCAGGATATACCAGGGAGCTTCAAAGGCACCTCTACACTGCAAAGCAAAGGACAGAATTAAGAGTAGTGGGCTTTAACCTATGAGATCCTTTAATCCATTCCCCTCTTTATCCCCACTGCCTCAAGACCTGCCCCTTCCACAAAGCTGGGGCAGAGCTGGGCTTAGGTCGCAGTGCAGGTGGTGGAGAGTTCTGGGCATACTCATGGCTTCTCTGAAATGCCTCATATGGCCCCAAGCTGCTGCAAGGAGGGAAGATGCCACATGGGCCACAGGGGGACAAGGTGTGTCCTGCTTGAAACACCACAGCCAGCAACTCCTCAGTGCTTTCTTCTTTCCTGCTGCAGGTTTTTAAAGTCTAAAAATTTGGAAAAGCACTACTGGAGGCTGTACAGACCCACAACAGGAGCCTTCCTGCTGCTGACTGCCCTCCATCTCTGTGACCGGGTAAGGGCATGGTGATTCTTGCACCCAGAGCTGTCTGGAAGTGGGAACAGGGGACAGAGGAGAGCAGGGGTGGCTGCTGTCTGCCTCGAGAGTATATGGGCTTGTGTCAGCTGTGGAGGAGCAGACTGAAGAGGAGAAATAGCCCCAAAATAGCTTCCATAGGGGTGGTGAAGCCTGTGTGACCTAGAGCATATGATCTCCCGGGGAGGCAGTGAGGGGACAGCAGGATCTCTGGAGCCAGTGGTCACAGTCTGGTCCTTCTGGACCCCCACACAGGGTCACCAGAGAAGCCCCAACTGGCATCTCTGTCCTATGCTCACTCCCTGTTTGGGAGCTGTGTCCTGTTTTTCACCTGCTCCCTCCATCCCTGGTACCCCTGCATCTTTCCCAGGTCAGTGCCTATGGCTACATCACGGAGGGGCATGAGAAGTACTCGGGTCACTACTATGACAAGGAGCGGAAACATCTGGTTTTCTACATTAACCATGACTTCAACCTGGAGAAGCAGGTGTGGAAAAGGCTTCATGATGAGAATATCATGAAACTTTACCAGAGATCCTGACTGTGTGGCAAGGGCCATTGCCTGGGAAATTTCAACAACACCTCACTGGGAACGGAAGAGGACCCCCAGAGCCAAGGTTAGCTCTGGATTGCCAGGTACATTTCATCCCCACAAAGACATTTCCCTCCTTCAGCACCTCTGTTATTTCACAACACTTCAACAAATGTGTGAATGCTGCAGACCCAAAGACCAGCAAGAAAATGCAGCATGCCAACAAAGTCCCATCTGACTCTTGGTGGTTGTTGTAGTCATGGATATTAGGAGAGAAGAATCCAGAATGGATATGGGCCAGTGTCCTTTGTTTAATCCAGGTTTTCTCTCTTTGCAAGGAGATGCTCCTCAGACTGGGGCTGCTTCTCTTCTGGGTGGATTCTCTCCATTAGCAATGCCCATTTTGGAGGTGGGTATTGTCTAAACAAACTCCCCGAGGAGCTGGAAAGGATAGAGGTGGACACACAGATCCTGTCTGAGGTTGACTTAATTTCTGTGGGGGCTGCTCTCACTCTGCTCCCTGCAGATAAAAAGGATGGACTGGACACTTCCAGGTGACTAATTTGAGAGAGAATGAGTTTCACTTCTACTCCCCAGTGTGGCCTTGCTATGACACTTCCAAAGGAGCACTGCCATCAACTCAAGGGCAGGTAGCTGCTCGCCATGGTGCAGCAGATCTTCTGTACCTGGTGCCTCTTGCCCCAGGGCTCCCAGCCACAAAAAATGTGAATTTTGTGGCATGGACCTGATGTGCCAAGTCCTTGCGTAGCTGGACTTCGTCATGCTTGGCTCCCAGCTGTGCCCAGAGCACTGTGTTTGTCCTACTGCCAGGAGAGGTGGGAGCTCTCCAAGCCCAGGGATGGACGCTGTTTGTCCTTGCTGCTGGCTGAAGTGCCTGTCCCCCACGGTGCTGAGAAGGGTCCAGTTGCAGCCAGCAAACCTGGAGTGTGTTGGCCTCTTGAAAGGGATTTTGTAAGCGAAATAAATGACACTATTTTGGCCAAGCTGATCTTTTGTGCAGCCCTGTGGGTTGTGGTTATTTAGTGTGCCCAGAACTGATGCTTTAAAGGCTGAGATACAGCCAGGAAAGGGCAGGACTGAGGGCTAATGAGATTACCTCCACCTGGAGAAGCTCTGCAGCTTGTGTGGACACACCTGAGCATCCTCCACCTGCTCACCTTGCTGTTGCAGGACAGGGATCACCACTGGCCAAACACCTCCCTGAGGAAGTGGGTGAACACCTGGCAAGTTTGTCCTTGTCCCAGCAACTGCTCTCCAAGTATATCAGATGCTCAAGGCAAATGCATGAAGGGCTGGATGTTTCCCCCATGGCACTATGCAGGCAAAAAGCCACCTCCAGGGTCCCAGCAGGTCCAGTGCATCTCCCTGGGGTTAACCAGCTGCACACTCACTGGACCTGCTTTGGTTGTGAGTGTTTTTCCACTTCTGCAGCATTTTTGTTGGGGGCAGCAGCGTCTCCAGGGATTCTGTGGGCTCCAAGGAAGGCATTTCAGCCGGGACTGTCAGCAGGGTTTGTCAGGCTTGATTTCCTTTGTCCCTTTTCCCTTGTGCTGCAGAGAGGCTGGGCAATTTCTCATGTCTCACTGAGTTTGTTTGTGAAGGACACCCCCCACACCGAGAATCTAAATGCAGAATTCAGCTTTTCTGGAGAGGGTGTGGCCTGTGCCTGGCTGCTCTGCCCATACGAGCCCGCAGCGTGGGTGGGAGCAGGGAGTTGTCCGAAATGCACGGTGCCTCTGTTGGGAATGATGGAGCCCTGTGGGAACACCGGGCCCGTGGGGAGCCACGGGCTTTGGAGCAGACCAGAACTCTTTCCTGAGCAGCAAACAGGGAAGCCTAAGTGAGGCTGGTCACCATCCAGAGGTGCCTGAGGAGAAACTCCCGCACCCAGGAGCTCTGGACCTGCTGGGTGTCTCAGCCCCTCGTGCTGGCTGTGCACCCTGTCCCCGGGTGTCCCTGGGGGTGTCCCCTGTCCCCAGGCCCTGGAGGCTCTCTCTGATGGGCTGTGGGTGGGCAATGAGGCAGTTTTGTTCCTTGCCTGTCCCTCAGGCTGTACCACATTGCTGTGGGTTGCTTAGTGACCAGCTCCACCGGGTATTCTTCCTGCCTGAATAGGGCTTTTCTCTTCCCGACAAGTTGGAAGAAGTTTCTCTTAGACCTTTCCCTTTCCCCTCCTCCTCTTTTGTTTCCCTATCCTTTGGGAAGCAGGAAGGGGCTGAATCCCACTGAGCAAGGATTCCCCGATGGGTGAGGAGGCTTTGGGGATGGGCTGACAGCCCCCAGCCCACGCTTTTCCCCAGTGCCGAGGCTTC
This sequence comes from Edolisoma coerulescens, assembly GCA_013397115.1. Taxonomy (NCBI): domain Eukaryota; kingdom Metazoa; phylum Chordata; class Aves; order Passeriformes; family Campephagidae; genus Edolisoma; species Edolisoma coerulescens. The sequence goes on along the minus strand of VWZW01004158.1, from coordinate 236,523 downwards.
CCAGAGTCAAGGGAAGGAAACTTCCCAGGAGGCTTTCCTCAGAGCCTGTTCCCTCCAGGCTTTTCTCTCAACACAAAGTTTGATGTTATCAGGGATAATCTTGGCTGGAGAACGGCCTTTGCTGTGGTCTGGAGTTTCCCAGCAAGCTCAAAGCCACATCCTTTCTGATCCCAGGAAATCAACTCTGACCTGATGGTCCCCCTCACCTCCTCACTTTGCTCCTGTCCCCCCTGCACCAAGGCAATCCATCCCACTGGGGGCTGGCCGAGGTGTGGCACACACTGGGACACATCCCCTGGAGCACAAGTCCAGCTGTGCCTCACCAGAGCCACCTGATCTTGTGCCAGCGGGTCCGGAGTGGCCACAGGAAGCTGAGTGGGGTTGGAGGTGGCATTTCCCAGCCAACTCCCAGCCTGGCACAAACTAAAGGAATGAAGCCTGTGGAGAGCAGCTACAGCTGGAGCACCCTTGGCAAGAGCCAGGATTCGGGACTGGGCAAGCTCCCAGCAGGGTGAGTGTCCCAGGGTGAAAGCAGCACTGCCAGGCTGTGCCATAGTAGCCCCAGCCTGCTCAGTGCCGCTAGGCAGAGCCAGTGCCATGTTGCAGGGCCACCCCAAAATCCCGGTCTCTGTGGCTGGCACGACATAAAGATTGTCCCTGTGCCACCAGGTGGCAGCTCCTGTTCAGGGATCTGTCCTTGTGCGGGGTCTGGCACATCCTGATTGCCACCGTGTCTCAGTGCCCTGCAGCTGCCTGCGATTTATGGCCCGGGGGCTCCCTGGGGTGTGTAGGGACACACGGAACAGAGGTTTGGTACCTTGCAGTCACAAGGTGTGTGCAAAGGTGTGGCCTCTGCTCCTGCAGCATGGCACGGAGCATGGCAGCACAAGCAGAGGGACGGATGGTGGGATCAGGGCTGATATCCTGAGGGATGCTCAGACACAGCAACTCCTCCTCCTGCACAGACACAACACCCAGTGCCAGCGACCAGTGGATTCCCCACTGCCAGCCAGGAGCTCTGGGGGCTGCAGGATTTAAACAGAGATGTTTGATTTGGGGGATACATCCACCACTGTGCCTCAGCATGTCCAGAAGCTGCTGTTTTGTCAGCCCCGCTTTTTTCAAAAGCTCTTGGCAAGTACCATGATCTGTTATTACAGCTGTGCCAGACTCCTCCTGGAGTTCCCCAAGAGTTAACAGCCTTTAAGTATTCCCCACCAGGTTGCAGAAACCAAAACCACGTGTCACCCAGAAGGTCTCATGGTGTCACCTTCCTGGCAGGGCTTCAAATTTTTTGCTTCATTTCCACTTCTTCCCTTTTTCAGTGTGACTGCTCACCTGTACAGCAGAAGCAGAGACCACTCTGTCCTGCTGTGTGTTCACACAGCTCCTCGACTGGGAATGAAGCAGGAGGAAGCAGACATGGACTTGCTGGGGGACAGGGATGCATCTGGGGACAAGCGAGTGGTGCAGAGCCCATCTCATCCCTGCTCCTCGTCAGTCCAGCCCTGCTCTCTGGATCTTGTCTGGGTTTGGCCTTACCAGGAGCGGGGACAAGGTGGGCTCTGCACCATGGCCTGGGATTTGAGGTACCTTCTAGAGGTGGCAGCCAACCCCAAAACCAGCCAGGTGCTGCAGGGAGCCACTGTGTGTGCCACACACAGCTCCCAGGCAGCCTTGTGCCATGGTGGCATATCCATATTGTCACCCCTGTCTCTTTCCTTCCCAGGCAAGAAACTGAGGCACAGAGCAGCCAGAGCTGGGTAACAGCACCCAGCTTCCCAGCATGGAGGTGCTCCCTCTGGATATGTTACTCTCGAGCTTCTGTGGCTGGCTGGATGCTGTGGGAGTGTGGCAGAGGTATGTGCCTGCTCCAGGTCAGCACAAAAAGCTCTGTGCTGGGGACTTAGCAGGTGCTGTTTATGTTCCTCAGTTGCTGAGAGGTTTGGGGCAGGCCTTGGGGGCAGAGGGTGGGAGGTTCCCTCTCCTCGCCTCCTCTGCTGTGTGGACCTTCTCCGTTTCTTGGGGTTGTGGTAGCAGGTAAATCCAGTTGGACCAGAAAAACTATTGATAATAGAGGAGGGAGAACAAGATAAAGGAGCAGCCCATGGCTTTGTTGTGCAAAAAGCACCAGCTGACCTGCCAGGAGCCCTCAGCTCCAAGTGCAGGAGCAGGGCCCTGCAGGTAAACAGCTGCAGGGGGTGCAGCAGGGCTCCTCTGCCAGGCTGAGCAACAGGACCTTGGGTGCTGCAGGGCTTTCCCAGCTTGGCCTGGCCAGCCCTTGGGGTGGTAAATTCTGGAAAGATGCTTTCTGAGTCCTGGGGACATCCCAAGGCTCCCTCCATCCCTCCCATGGCAGCCATGCAGTGTCAGATGGGATCACACAGGCGGGTGGACAAGGGGCTGGGTCACCCACCCGCACTCAAACATGGTGTCCCCTCTCCCCAGCTTTGGGGACAGAGCCTGGCCTGACCCCAGGGACATGTGGCTTTGAGCAGACCTCAGGGACTGGGGGATCAGCTCACATCTGCCCTGCCTGGTCCAGAGCCGGCAAGAAGGGGGAAGGCAGCGGTTTGCATTGTCACCCTAATTTCTCAGAGGCGTTGCCCAGCTCTGCACCCCTGCAGGGCATAGCTCAGAGCCTCCCAGGTTGCCTCACGCCAGTGGAGAGGGGATGGCCTTTGAACTGTGTGTTTGGCTTATCTGGGCCCTGGTCAGCGGTCCAGGGCTGCCCAAGGGCTCTGCCGTGTGCAGGCACCTGCGATAAGAGCCAGGCTGGGCCAGCAGGGCCACGGGGAGCGAGCCAACAGGAGCCAGCCTAAGTCACATCCTGCCGCTGCTCGTGAGGTCCCGACCTGCCACCTCAGCCTATGGCTTGTCCCAACAACCTCCCTGCTTTGGGGATGAGCAGGAGGGGACCATAGGGTGTGTTTCCCTGATGGGCTACATCCTGCTACTCTGGCACAAAGATCACAGAGCCACAGAATCAATTTGGTTGGAAAAGGCCTCTGAGATCATTGATTCCAGCCTTTGACTGAACACCCCCTTGTCAACTAGACCATGGCACTGAGTGCCACATCCAGTCTTTCCTTAAACACTTTCAAGGACAGTGACTCCACCGCCTCCCTGGCCAGCCCATTCCAGTGCCTGACAATCCTTTCTGTGAAAAAATTCCTCCTAATGTCCAGCCTAAACCTCCCCTGGCACAGGACCATGTCCTCTCATCCTCTCACTGGTTGCCGGGGAGAAGAGGCAAACCACCACCTGGCTACACCCTCCTGTCAGAGAGTTGTAGAGAATGATAAGGCCTCCTCTTCTCCAGGCTGAACAACCCCAGCTCCCTCAACCTCTCCTCATAGGATTTGTGTTCCATGCCCTTCACCAGCTTCATTGCCCTTCTCTGAGCAGTTTTGCTGCACCCCCGAGCCCCTTTCCCCACCTGCAGCATGGGGGTGTGGGCAGAAGGGCAGAGCACAGCCCTGAGCGTCTCTGGCCCCGCAGCCGAGCGCAGCCACCGCCCTGCTGTCACCCCCATCTCCAGGCATCCTCTGTGTGGTCACTTCTGACTTGCTTGCAGTAACACCCACAAATCCAAGCATGGAGTGTCAGGGAGCATCCTCAGCGGGCGCTTTGCCTGATCCCATCTCCCCGGGCAGGGAGCCTGGCCAGAGGAGCTGTGGCCAAGCTGCTCCCGCTGCCTTCCCCGCCCCACCGGGCAGGGGCCGTGCGTCAGCCTCCCGGGACATCTGCTGATGAATTTTTCATGCTGCCATGGCCGTGCCTCCGCAGGCAGCCATATGGCCCCGCGTTCCCTGGGGGTGACACAGCCACCCGCTCCGGCGGCCAGGCCCTGAGTTTCAGGGACCTGTTCTATGAGCAGATTTTTGGCACTTTCTTAAATGTACCTCTGACCCATGCTGAATGAATTTGGATATATAAATCCTCCAGGAGATTTTTGGAGATCTCATTCTCCCACCTGCACAGTTCATCATGGCAAAGAGCACGAGATTTTCCTCCACCAACCTGTGGCTGGCAGCCAGCTGGTGCAAAATATGTTTATTCTCCTCTCGTGCTCTCTAGCCATGGGGAGGGATTGGGCTCTGTTTCCAAGAAGTAATCACTGGAATAAAAAGCCCAGGCTAAAAATGATACTTGCTGGTTTTCATTGTAATTTCTTTTATGTTCTTTTCCTAATCTTTATTTGGCAACTACCATCCTAAAAGGTTTTTCACACTTATTTAACTTCTAAATTAAGCACCACTTAATTTTGGGGCATAGTCCAAAATGCATTGTAGCACAAAACAAGTAGAGCAGATGAAGAACTGTGCATCTCATTTTCACCCCGCTGAAAATAAAACCAACAGTAGAAAACCATATAACATGGAAACAGAGACATGTGAAGAAACCAGCTCCCTCCAGCCCTTGAAGCTGCTACTCTACCAGCATTTGCATGATTGGGCCATAAATGTTTCCAAATGGCAAATTCCTGACTTTCCCCAGGTCACTTCCTCTGGACCATTGGTCATCCCTCTGCAGCCAAGCCGTGTGACTTACTCGAGCAGTTGGTAATAATTAGCTGTGGTTAACGAAGGGCCAGAGTCAAGAGCACGTGAGCCAAGGCACCGGATCGCAGGGAGCGCATCCAGCGGGTCAGAGCGAACAAGGCAGACCCTGAGTGACGCTGGGTGGGGACAGCTCCAGGCTGGGGGACCTCTGAGCAGGACCCCAGACTCTTAACCATGCTCTGCTGGTTCTGAGTCTTCCAGAAAATGCCTGTACCCCCGGGGGCTGGGAGCAGCTTCTAGTGATAGAGGCAAAAGGCATCAAATCCCTGCATCGATGCACCCCCATTTCTCTGAGCTGCCTTTTGCTACTGGGGTAGGTGTGACCCCCTCTTCCTGCCTGTCCTTTCACAGCTTTAGCTCCAGCTGGGCTTTAAGCTCGATTTCATCCCTGTGTGTCCAAGTGGTGATGGTCTGTCCTGTGCTTCCAGCTTCTTGCCTGTTCTCCCCTTCCCTGAGGTAACCCGTGCCCAGCCAGCCTTCCTCCCACAGCTCCCAGGGAGGGTTCCCTGCAAGTTTTCTTTAAAATCAGCCTGGCCACTATCCCTTTGGGGTGTCCCAGGTCCAGTGCCCACTCTCCCAGTGGGACAAGACCAGCGCTGACACCACTGCCAGCCTCAGGCACAGAGCTGCTCCCGTGTTCACACCACAGCCTGGGCACATTGTGGATGCCAATGCGGTGCCATCCCCACACAGCCAAAATTGCCAGAGGACCAGGGCTGGCAATGGAGGGTCTGTAGTAATGGAAGCAAGTGGAGATTGAAGCAAACTCCTGTTAAAATATGTTTGGCTTTTATCTTCCTTTGAACCTGTCTGGGCAGGCTGGGAAGGAAGTGGGAAGTGGTTGGATCTGAGTGTTGGGGAAAATGCAGCCACAGTGAGTATAGCGGCCCGAGGGTGCTCAGTGGGACTCAGGAGCAGGGATGGGGTTTGGCCCCACGTTTTGGGGCTGGATAATGAAGGAGGGTATTTGTGGAGGGGCTGGAGATGGGTGACAGCCTGGAACAACACGAGTGCTCAGGGAGCCATGGGCACAGGCTGCATGGAGCAGGGCTCACCATCGTGCTGCTCCCCGAATCTGGTGACTTCCTAAAAATCCAACCCCCCAAAATCCCTACAGTTCAACTCATAAGGCTTGTTTGCCTGCCGAGTCCCTTCCCCCGCTGCAACAAACATTTTGGTATGCATATCCTTTAGTTCACAGGCTGGTTCTTTCAGAGTTGAACTAAAATAACGCCGAGATATTCTTTCAAAAAAGAAACAGGAGCACATCCTCTCTGAAAATACCAAAATAATTCATGCAAATTTTCCCCCAAACCCGTTTCTCCTTTCCTCCAGCCCAAACTCTTTGTCGAGCTTGCCACAAAGCCCCGAAAAGTTTTGTTCGCTGCAAATGCACGCGATCCATTCAGCCAAAACGTGTCCAGGGACCCGGGGGCAGCACCCCAACCGTGTCCCCCCTCCTCCTCAGTGGCAGCACCCCACCCATGTCCCCTTTTCTCCCCTTTTCCCTCACATTTGCGCCCTCCTGGCGGGTTCAGCGGGTGGCTGCAGGTACGTGACACGGTGCTGCTGTCGGGCACCCCAAGGTCCGTCTCGACTTCAGTTTCTGATAAGCATAAAAGAACCGGCAGGAGCCCGCTGACACGCTCGGGGGTGGCACGGCGGGGCCGCCGGGTGTCCGTGCGGGTGCAGCCGGCGGCGAACGCACGTGTTTGAGTGGGACGGGAAAGTTACAGAAAGGGGAACCCTGTTTGTCAGCTGTGGGTGGGTGGCGTGAAAAGGAGGGGAAAAAAAAAAAAAAAAAAAAAAAAAGAAAAAAAAAAAAGAAAATCTCACTTCGCTTCTGGTCTGGGTAAATGTTTAATCCCCAGCTCGGAGAAAAAGCAGCTCAAAAGTGCTTTTTTTTCTCAGCAAGTCTGAACCAGTCAGCCTGGTGCCTCCTCCCTCCGGTTCACACCCTCCCTCCCACCGCTCCGGAGGAATATCCCAGCCTGCTGCAAAGTGCAGCTGGGCGCCCGGGGCAGGACGGAGCCAGCCCACGGCGGTGTCCGCGCCCACCGGGCTGCGGGNGGGATGGGGTCCCCGCACTGGAAAAGGCTCTGCCTTTTGCTCCTGGCAGGTTTAACATCTTCCCTGCTCCTCTACAGTCACTACTACGCTACGGTGGAGGCGCCCACCAGACAGAGGATCATAGCCAGGTAAGGGGGGACGGGGATGGGAGAGGGGTGGGAGGCAGGGATCTGTAAATCCGGCGTGAGGTACGGTGCGCTGGGATGGGGAGGGGGAATCGGGGTGCCGGTGGGGGCCCCTTAGCGCAGGTGATCCCAGCTCTGCCCCCGGCCGCTGGCTGGTTTGGGAAATGTGCTGGTAGCAGGCTCTGCCCCCGCTCGGGGTCCTGGGCACCGGCTCCTGCCCACGGCCGCCAGCCGAGCCCAGGGCTGCCCAGAGCGGGACCCCGAGGCTGTGGGGGGGTCTCCAAGAGTCTCCGCGTGTGTTGAGCCCGTCACAGTGCGAAGAAACCCATTGCTGAGTCCAGGGACGGCTGAGGGTGAGGATCCAACCCGCCTCAGCTGCCGGCCGGAGCCGCCGCGTGCTCCCGCCGGGCTGGTGCAGGATCGGAGCCGGCTGATTGTCCTGGGGGAGATTTGGCCCCCACGGAGCTGCACCGACCCCCTCCTTCCCCCATTGCAGAGGCAGGGCACGGCTGCCCCAGTCCCGGATCCCCTGGGCTGCCCCCATCACTCGCGAACTCAGGGCTGCAGCCTTTTCCAAATTTGCAACTCCCCCTTCACCTGCCTTCCCTGCATCCTCCAAACCTCCCGAGGCACCTTCCTGAGCCTCCCCCGTGCCAAGCGGGAGGGGGTGCGGGGGTGCCCCGGGGAGCCCCGCGGAGTGCGGATGAGCGGGCGGGGAAGGAGCCCGCCCAGCGCTTGGGCTGCGGGACCAGCTGCCCTTTCCCCTGCGAGCATCAGGTGATGGGCCAGGAGAGCGCTGTGGGTGTCCCTCACCTCCTCCTGGGTGCCTTTGGGTGCCATCGGTGTGACAGAGCCCGGCTGCCCGGGCGCTGCCCGGGAATGGGGGCTGCTGTGGGGACCGGAGCCGGTCCTGGGCAGGGTGAGATTTGCAGCGGGATTTGCTGGGGGATGCAGCGCGCTGGGCTGCCCTGGGGTTCAGACCCTCTCTCTTCCCCAGCTGGGAGCTCTCCTTGCCCGATCCCAAGGCAGAGGTCCCCTCTGCTGCCGGGCTGGTGGATCAGGAGTATCTGCAGCAGCCCGGGCTGGCTGTCGGCTCTTCCCACCCTCGCCGTGCCCGGTGCGCAGCGGTGCCCGGAACTGCTCGGGGCAGCCATGGCCGTGGTGGGGAGCAGCTCCCCACAAAGAGCTTGATGCCCACGAGAGGGGAACCTGGGGCCGATGAGGGCAGCAGAACGTGCCCGAGGACCACGCTGGAGCTGGGAATGGAGACCAGCCGTGCCCTGGCACAGGGCCTATGGCCCAGCCAAGAGCAGGGTGTGGAGGAAACCCAAGGGATGGAAGCAGGGAGCAGGTTCCCCCCACCACGTCAGGCTAACCCTGCCTGGACCTGCTGCAGCCCCAGGTCACCTTCCTTGGAAAGCCAGGCCAGGTTACAGCCCCTTGATGGGACCAAGGGTCAGCTTGTCCAGCCCCAGAGAAAGGCCCAGGGTGAGGTAACACAGAGCTGACCTGTGCTCCTAGGCTCTCCTGGACGCTCCTCTTGGCTTTAATTCAACCCCTAAAGCTAAACCCAAGCCAGAGTGTGGTCTGTTGGCTTCGATTCCCTGTGTTAACAAACGTGGCACCCCGTGAGTGCTGCTCGTCCAGACAGAGCCATGTCCCTGGAGGAATTGGTGCTGCCCTGCCTGGATGCAGGGCTGAGTCCGGAGCTGGAACTGGGCTGGCCGGCATTTCACACAGCTGAGGTGCCGTCACAGAGCACTCATTTCCTGCTCTGCCAGTGGGGACAGGAGGGTCAGGGTCCTCACCTGTGGGTGCAGGTGACTCAGTTTCAGCAGAAGGTTTGTGTGAGCAGTGTCTCTGTGCAGAGGTACAGGGGGACGAAGGGCATCAGGAGGAAGCTGATCCCCTGATGGATGCATGCAATCCTAACCCAGGACCAGATCCCCACAGCAATGCTGAGTCCCCCTCCAGCTCCGCACAAAGCCGGTGGCCCTATGGAAGTGGGCAAAATGCCCTGGTCCCTGCAGAGCTGGCATGGAGGGAGCCAAATCCCCTGGGGTTCAGCTGGGCACAGCCCTGTCCCGCTCCCTGCCCATCCATCTCTCCCAAACCCCACTGGTGAGCTGCTGGCTCTGCTCGTGGCTTTATTATTAGGGCAGATGGGATGAGCACGGAGCTCTGCCCAGCCTCGCTGTGCCACTCCGGCTCTGCACCAGGGAAAGATGCTTCTGGAGCTCAGCCCTTCATGGTGAGATGGAGCAAGAGCGGGTTCTTGTTGCTGTTTTAGCTCCCTCAGATGTCTCTATGGGGCCCTGGGAGTATTTGCTGAAGATAAGGCTGGAGTGTGTGCTCACAACACTCACACACAGCGTTATCTTCCGGAAATGAGGGATGGCCGTGGACCAGAAACGTCATCTGTGAATGTCACGGTGGTGAGGGAGCGCACCCAGGCTTGGCTGGCTCTGCTGCCACCGCCGGTGCCCAAGCAGCCACAGCCACTCCTTCCTGCAGCCCCATTGTGCATCGGTCGGTCCCGGGCAGGGTTGTCATCTTCTGAGTCAACCAAGCAGCACGAGGTGCTTCACCACATCCTGGTGGGTGACGTCAAAGCACTTGGCTGCCCATCACGCCGCCGAGCCGCTGTCTGGTGGGGGGCCGGCTGCCCCACGCCCTTCCCAGCAGGGTTTGGGCAGCGGCAGTGCTGGGGAGCTGGCTCCAGCACCCACAGCTGGCAAGCGAGTGCAGGGAGGTGCTGGCACTGATTTATCAGTTCAGCACAAATCCTGGAAGAAACGATGAGCAGGTGCCACCCACTGTGTCCGGCCAAGGGTGGAGGTGGGGCCCAGCGCCCATGGAAGGTCAGCAGGAGCCAGCCTGCCAGGCTGCCTGTGCCCACCTCCCTCCATCCTGGGCACAGCCAGGCTGAGCCCCCTTGGGCTCCCACAGCATCCCTGGCAGCTCAGAAAGTAGCACAGCACCCTCCCACTGCCAGTGCCCAGGGCTTTGCCTTGTGTGCTGCAGGCACTGGGATGAGCCAGGGAAGGGGAAGGGAAGAAACAAGAGCGGGAGAGCTTGGAGAGCTGAGGAGGGGCTGGGTGGGCAGAGATGTGCAGCTGGGGCTTGTGAACCTGATGGGAAGGGCTGGGGAGGTGGTGGGGCTGGGAGAGGCTGCTTGGATGCAGGTCAAGCCTGGCCGTGGTGAGTGAGGGTAATAGCCTCAGGGTTTGGTGGGGGGCTGCACCTCTGTGGCCAGGAAATGGGTGGGTGGCCAGCCCAGGGGCTTTGCACGCAGGGACTGAAGTGCTTTGCAGCTCTGGGATTGGAGTAGGGAGGTTTCCCCAGTCCCTGGTCTGTCGGAGGGTTGGGTGGTGGAGGTGTTGATAAGTTCTGCTCTTGAGGCACATGGGCTGGGGATCCCCTGCACTGAGATGGAGGCAGCGAGTGGGGCTGGGCAGCTCCCTGGGGTGAGCTCCCTGCACCCCGGGGCAGCTCACCGGGGCTGAGCCCCCTCAGTGTCCAGAGCTCCTGGCTGAGGGACACTTGTGTGGGAGAGCTTTGCTCTGGAGGGTGTACTGTCGGTGCCTGGGCTGAAAGAGCAGCTTCCAGCGTGACCACCAGGTCTGGTACAGCCTGGGATGGCCTTGCCCTTGCTGTGTGCAGACCCTGCACTTCCCCCTGTATCCCAAGGGAATACGCACGTTTGCTCAGGCTGGGATTAGCTGGATGCTCAGGGATAACAGAAAGGCTCTGCAGAAAGCTGCAGCTCTGCATCTCTCTGGAATGGCTCAGTCCCACCTTGATGGACCCTCTTGGGGATTTTCCCTCCTTCCTCTCTGCCTGCTAAGGTGATCTAAGGATGAGCCTCAGGGATGAGCTGGTGGGGGCCATGTAGTGCTGGAATCTGCGCTGCAGCCTTACGTTTGGAGTGGTGGGGGCTTTCCAGGGCTCTACTCCTGCCGGGAACCTGGCTTCCCGTACGACACAGAGTGGGGGGCAGCTTTGGCCTGGGAGAAATCCTGCGCCGTTTAAGCTTGGTTAGGGTTACGGCAAAATTTAGGATTTGGGTTAGGGTTAGGGTTTAGGGCTATGGTAAGGCTTATGTTTAGGGTTAGACCCCCAGTTTCTGATGGCAGTTCGGAGGGGGCCATTGGCACTTCAAGGGCAGCCGCAGTCCGAGAGGGGGGCAGCTTTGGCCTGGGAGAAATCCTGCGCCATATTAGCTTGGTTAGGGTTGCGGCAAAATTTAGGATTTGGGTTAGGGCTAGGGTAAGTGTTAGGGTTTAGGGCTAGGGTAAGGGTTATGTTTAGGGTTAGACCCCCAGTTTCTTGATGGCAGTTCGGAGGGGGCCATGGGCACTCCAAGGGCAGC